>CADDXX010000336.1:510266-528513 GCA_902810485.1 Alauda arvensis
AAAAAAAATTAAATTTAAAAAGATTTTTACATGTCAGAGAATAGAGAGTTAAAAAATTTAAAGAAAATGCTTCTTGGGAGAGAGAGAGATTTGTCTATGTTTCTAGTGCCTTTCTTGTCTTGATTGTATGGTCAGTAGGCAGTCTTAAATGTTTTTATTTAAAATAAAGTATTCCATGAAAGCAGAATTATATATACTGTATAATTACTAATTTTTTTTTTTTTTTTGCATTTATAGCTAAATTAAACTGGAAATTTGCTTATAATGTTGAAATTGCCACGTGTAGGGAAAAACCTCCCACCCCACCAAATAAAAAAGGGTCCGACCTTGCTCACACATTGTGGGCAGGCCAAGCTAAAAAAGCATCACTTTATTGTCTACTTGGTAGCTGGGTTTTAAAAAGCARAACAGCCATGAATTCCTGTTTTTTAACAATTTTACAAATGATCACTGAGTGAACTACGAATGGTTGCTCCACCCCCTTATCCAAGTGTTGTTGAAAAACAACAAAGATAATCTATTTCTTTAAAATATTTGTGCAGAAACTGCATGTAATTCTTAAGTTTCCACTCCTACCATACATACTGTATGTTTGGGGAAGTCTCCTATCCTAAACTTGCCAATGTGCAGAACAAAAAAAAAATAGTTTTTATAAAAAAAAAAAAGAATGAAGAAGA
Organism: Alauda arvensis; assembly: GCA_902810485.1. NCBI lineage: Eukaryota > Metazoa > Chordata > Aves > Passeriformes > Alaudidae > Alauda > Alauda arvensis. Next base: position 510,944 of record CADDXX010000336.1, read on the forward strand.
GAAAAATATATATATAAATATATATATATATATCCATTCTGTATTTTACGTGAAGCAGAGTTATCTTCTGTAGGTTTTTTGTGTATTCACAAGGTGATATTTGTATTGTAAAAACAACAATGGTGAAGGAAAATAAAAAAAAAAAAGGCTTTTGAAAAATGTAGTTTCCTTTATCTTCTTAATATTCAGTTGAAATTTAAAGCTGGGTTTATTCTTGCAAACCTTGCCTTTAAGTTGATGTTATTGCACTGTAGGCCATCAGATATGTGGACTGTATGGAAACTGCATTGATGTGGAATTGCTGTTGGGCAAAACAGTGCCTTATCTGAAATAAATGCTATGCAATCGATGCTGAGAGGGGGAGCCTTCCTGGGAGCCATCTGCAGGCCTTGAAAAATCTACCCCCAACTGCTGGGATGCAGCACAGGGCAGGGGGGGCATCCCTTCCCCCAGGAGCTGCCACTCCTGGCCCCTGCAAAGAGAAGAGAAGCCAATTTCTGTGTGTCCRTGGTGGTGAAAGTGTCATTTCTTCCTTCTTTTCTTTTTTTTTTGGGGGGGGGATGCTTTATCTCCACCTCTCTGCCCTGTTCCTCAGCCTTGGCCAAAATGTGAGCTGSTGGGGTGTCTTGTGCTGCTCTGGAGGGGGAGAGCAGCTGGTTCCTTAGCACTTCTGTCTCCCTGGGAGGGAGGGAGGGAGGGAAGGAGGGAGGGARGGGTTCCTTGGCCAAGCTCCTTTCAGAGCTGGGTGGGAATTCAGGGCTCAGCTCTGCCCACTCTGCCTCAATTCACASCTTTACCCTGGCACCTTTTGGGGCTAAAAGTCAGTTTTTAAGCGGCCCAGCCCCGCCCCAGCTGGTTTGTGAGCTGGTTTTTGAGAGGGTTCAGGCTCCCAGATGTCAGCCAAGGAGTAGATTTTTCAAGACCTGGCATCACGCACATCCGAACCATTGACATAAGTAAATGTATGGATATATATGCACATGACATTAAATGGAATCTGCTGAACCCTGCCTTGTSGTGTGTGACTTCCTGCGTGGCTCTGGCCCCACGGGCTCCCAGCTGTGCCTCTCTGGGGCTGCTGCCTCTGGAGGAGGGGCCCAGGGGTGGCTTTGGGACAGAGCTGCTGTGCCTTGGCTCAGCCCAGCCTCTGGAGCTTGTGCTGCCTTGTACTCCTCCTCCCTGAGGAGCTGGCAGCTCCAGCTGGGTGGGATGGAACGTGGTTTGGGGTCAGGGGGGATGTGCAGCACTGTGCTGATGGCCAGGATCCAAGATTTCCCTCTGCATTCCCCCCAAAGCTCAGGTAAGATCCATCCACAGSCATCCCTCAGCCTCTGCTTCCTGGAGAATGCAGCCAGGGGTGGTGGGAATCCTCTGCCATCACTGGACACCTCCCTTGGCCTTTTGTGAGCTTTGTGTTCCTGGGCTGAGATCCTTGGGTGACTTCAGGGACCCAATTAAAGGCTGAGCCACCACTGAAGTGATTCCCTTGCTCTGGGCACTGCTGCCTCTCCCTCCCTGCTGCTCCTCTTTGCTTGGTGCCCACCAGGGACTCTGTAAGAGCTGGGACCCAGCCTTGTGCTGCCCCAATCCAGCAGAACTCGTGGATCTCCCCATGCTGTGCCAGGGAAACCATCCCCTGTGAGCTCCTGAGGGTGTCTTTAGAGGACAGGCAGGGCTGGGTCTGGGTGTGCAGGGGCAAACCTGGGCAGTCCAGTGCAGGTGCCAGGAGGCTGAAACTGGGAAGCGGGGCCTGCACCAGGAAAGGCTGGAAAAGGAAGGGTGAAGGTGGAGAAAGACCTGGGAAAAGCAGGATCTTTGTCAGGAGGGTGGGCACTGGTGAGACCCATCTGGATGGAACCTTCAGCTCTGCCACGTGGGGAAGGTTTTACACCCAAATACAGGGGTGGGAGGTGTTGGAGGAGCAAGGGCAACAATCCCTTTGCTTTCCTGTACTCTGGAAAGAGCAATCCCATCCACCTCCCCCTCCTGCTTYTCCCCAGGACACAGCTCCGTGCTCATTCTCTTCCTGGTGCCAGTGGATCAGAGCACTGTCCGAATTGAAGCCACAAGTTCCTGTTTTGGCAACCTCTTCCATCCAGCTCATCAGCTATTGGCCATGAATATTTGCCAGAAGGATCTGGGGGGTTTTTGCATCCTCTCAGTGCCTCTCCTGCTCCTGGCTGTCCGTGTGTGCTGCAGGGTGGGCAGGTGAGCACCAGCATTTGGGYACCACACCCTGTGCATATCCCCTTTTTAAATAAAGGTTTGGACACCACTCTAAGGCACACGATGGGGTTACTGGGACTCTGCAGGACCAGGAGCTGGATTTTGATGGGTCCCTCCCRAAGCAGGATGTTCTGTGGTTCCATGGTGATGGAAGGAGCAGGTGTTTAAGGTTTGGGAGTAGACAGGCCTCCCATAATTTGGTTTGCAGCAGCAGCAGCTCGGCCCCTGCTGGCATGGGTGAGTACAGAACAGCCCTCCTTGCTCATTTCCTGACCAAAAAAAAAACCTCAGGGGGATTGAATTTGGATCTGCCCAACTCTGCATTGCTGGTTTTGTGCCAGAGCTTTTTAGCTTGGCATGAGCAGCTTGGCTCTTCCTGGGAGYGATGCTTCCCTGGGCTCTCCCACATCCCAGGGAAGTGCCCTGTCCCTGGGGCTGCTGCTACTGCTTCTAAGGAGGGATGGCAAAATGCTCTCTGTTTGTGGAGAAGCTTTAACCCCTGGAGAGATTTAAGGCACATCACCTGGGGAATTTTGGGGTGCTCACAYGTCTGCACATAGATGATTAGCAGCAAAAAGTCACCATGACTTGGTTRTCCAGAAGGGCAGGAGAGTTCTTGCTCCTGAGGCAAGGCAAGGGAGGGTGGGGAAGGAAAGGCAAGGCACCCCAGGGGGCCTAAAATTAAAACATTTTAATTCTATTTGCTTGGTATCCTTTCAGTTCAGCTGTCATTTAGTGACCTGTGCAGGATTCTGAGTTCAGAAACTGCAATTGCTCCAAATTTGCAACTTTTCCATTCAACCTGCCCTTCCCAAACCCCCCATGCCTGCTCCCAGCAGGAAAATCACCACAAAGGAGTGATCCCAATTCCAGCTGCTCTTTGGAGTAGGGGTGTGTGTTGTGACCAGGGGAGGTGGGGAGGAAAATCCACGTGGTGCTGCCCAAAGCAGCCCTGGGATGCCCTTGCCAAAGCCGGGCAGGGTTGCTGCTGCCAAGCCTTTATCTCCTGCCATCCTGAGCCCGAGCAGAAGGGACTTTGGCCATTCTCTGTTAAATAAACAGCGTTATGTAAGAGGCCTCTTTATTGCTGTCCAGGCTCTGGGGGCTGTGGGAGCTCTGAGGGCCCTCACACCCAGGATCTCAGGGGAAGCTCTGCACGAGGTGCTCTGCTCGTGCTGAGATGATGGGGGCTCCAATTCTCTGCTCAGGACCCGGCCAGGGCTCAGCAAACAGRCTGGAATCGAGGTTTGTGTCCTGCAGGGATGAGCCAGGCCCTGAGCTGGGGAACTGCCCATCAGTACCGTGGCTTCTCAGGGAAAAAAGGGGGGTTTTGCCCCCTGGAACAAGGGGGGCAAAAGGCTGAATGCAGCCAGTTTCAGGAATCCTTCCAGGCCTTTTAATTTATTTTTAAAAGGGATTTTCAGTCTCTTCATTGCCCATTAGAAGTGCTTTTGTTTCAGAAAGTTTCCAGAGACTGAGGCCTGAACATTGAGAAGAGACAGAAGAGAGAAGAGAGAAGAGAGAAAAGAGGTTTTACCCAGTCCCAGCTTGGATGGTTTGCAGAAAGGGAGACCAGGAAATGCTGGTTTTAAAGTGAAATTTGGGTAGGAAAGGGCCACTTCTCTGAAATGATCTGGTCTTGCTCAGGAGGGATGAGGAACTGAAAAATGGGGAGAGGATAGGGAAGAAAATGCTTCATGGGTTTGTATTTCAAAGCCAATTTTGATAATTTWTTTTTTTCTGTATAGAGATAATTTGAATCCTCTTCCTTAATGATTTGGAAGCACAAAGTTCCCTGAKGAAAGAAAGGTACCTTTGGCCATCTGTGTTGAGTGGTTTCCCTTCTGCCAGCTYTGCCTGATTCCTTCAGTGCATCCATTAATCCCAAGTGGGTTCAAACACTTTTCCTGCTGAGGATGAAACCCCTGTGCTGTTTGCAGCCYCTGGATGTGCCTGGGGAGGTCACAGAGTGCAGTCCTGTGGTGGCAGTGATGGGGAGGAACCTTTTTTCAGGAGGATAAAGACTGTAAAGCAAACCTCACTTTCTTTAGACTCATTTGGCACAAGATGGCACTGGGAAGGAGCTGGAGGACTCCTGGTGTTGGGAAGGAGGATGGTCTGTGGGAACTTGTCACCTTCCTCACATTTCCACAGGCAGGGAGGCATTCAGGGGGATTTACCAAGCCCTTAGCACTTGAGCTGAGGTCTTTGCAGCCCAGAAAGTGCCTTTTCTGCACCAAAAATTCCTTGCTGCTGTAGTTCTGGGCCTGGGCACAGCCACATCACCTGGGGGAGATGGGGAGCTGTGGGAACCTCCACAAGAAAACCATTTAAAATATCCCCCAAGGCCTGCTTTGAGCTGCCATCAGTATTCCTTTTCCTCCTCCACCCCCAGCCTCAGGTGGCTACAGAGCCCCTTTCCCTCTGCTGTTTGTGGGTGAGGCTGGCAGGACGCTCCATCACTCTAACAATCCCTTACAACTCCATCTCTTGGCTTTTCCTGATGCTCCAGCACACGTGTCACCTGCAGGCAGAGCTCCTGCTCTTGCACAGCCTGTTCCTGGCCCATCCCAGTCCCAACAGAAAAAATGGAGTTTGTGTGTCCTCTTCAGCTCCCCCCAAGGCCAGCGCACACTTTGGGTCCTGCTTTGGCACCCCGATATTCCCGGGAGCACAGCAGTGCCCAGGGATCTCTGCCAGCCCTCCCAGGCTGTCCCCAGGGCCAGCAGGTTCCTTGGGAATGACAGCAGATAAGGTATCAGCAGATCTTGGTTCTCCCCAGCAGCCRGTCCAAAAAGCACGGAGCCAAAGGGCAGCGCTGAACGTGACCTTGAGGCGCTGACGCAGACACTGGGATGTTTAACCCTTGGATCAGGGATGTGCCACGGGACAGGGGATGGAAAACGGGGCCTCCTGAGAGGGGAGGGGCAATGCCAGAGGTGCTCCCAGCTTTTAATCCCCACCACAGTGCTGGAGGGAGAAAGGGCTGGTGGGATCTTCCCTCCCYGCTGCACCAACACCTGAGGGAGGGTGTGAGGGGCCTGTCACTCTGGGGAGGAGCAAAGTGCCAAAATCCTTTGGATAAAGCCGATTTGAGCAGCTGGGGGACTTATACCAGGCCTAGCTGGGACTTGAAACAGGTGAAAAATCCCCTGCATTTTAACAAATAAAGCTTTTGCTAAGTAGGGATGCATTAATAAAAAGTATTTCACATTTGAAATGCAATTGTGTTTCCAAGTTCTTCTAGCAGAGCGTGGAAACCCTGAGCACTGAACTCCCATGAGAATCAGGAGTCCCATCTAGATGGGAAGCAGCCATCATTCCACAGGCTGGACAAGCTGGGATGAGGCACAGGAGGAAAAACCCTCCCATTCCCAAATTCCTGGAGCACCAGAGCTGAGCAGGGCAGTCCTGGAGAGGTTATTTTGGGAGAGAGAGAGAGATGCTGTCTGCAGCTCAACACAAACACACCAAAGGGGGAAAACCTTTCATCACCTCCTCRTGGGATTAAAATTATCGATTGGTTTCTCCTTATCTTGTGCCACGCTTGACTCATGGGGTTAACTCAGCAGGAATTTTCCAGCTGAGCTTTCCAGCTGGGAGCAGATCTTGAGCTGGGAGCAGCTGGCACGGGTGAGGGAACTCAGGTAAGCCCTGCTGGAGATTCCCCTGGGATCCCYCAGGGTGGGTGTTTGTGTCTCGAAGGGTTTTGGGGCAGTTTAGGGATGATGAGAAGTGTGAGTGTGTGCCATGCTGATGTGCTGGATGGTTCTGGGCAGCTCAGGGTGCCAATGCCAAGCTCAGGGAATGAAGGGGGCAGGAAGGAAAGCTGTAAGGTTAGATTTGTTGTCACTGAAATGCTTGCTCTGTGGAACCCAGCCCTGACCGTGAGTRCTGTAGCAGAAGCTGATAAGAGAGGTCACCTGGAGCAAGCCTAAGTGGCCACTTGGCTCTCTGCTGATGAGTTTCTCAGCACAAGTGCCCATTCCAGCAGTTGTTTCCTGCGGGTCCCTTGTTTCCAGGGCACATTCCCTGTGAGAAATAGCCCGGAGGCAGGAGCTTCACCACCAGGAAAATCCGATGCTCTGCCTCATTCTTCCTTGGCTAATCACAGAACWATCACAGACCGGTGTGGGTTGGGAGGGACACTGAAGCTGAGATTCCTKAATTGGTGTTTGTTATGGTGACAGTGTTATCTTCTGACGTGCTCTGAGCCTCAGCATCTCCTTCAGCCACTCAGAGAACACTGCTGGAAAGTTGTGGGGTTTATTCCCCTCAGAAGGATGAGCGAAGTGCCTTGGGTAACACAGGTTCAGGGATTTGGATGATTCTGCTCTCCCTGTCCTGTCAGGTGTCAGGGAGTGATTGCTGCCAGCAGGAGACACATTTTTGCTGTTTTAAGCTGAAAAAYGAATCTCCACTTCCCATCCTTCTCCGACACTGGGGTGGGGGGACACAAACAGCTCTCTGAGGATGGGCTGTGAGCTCTGGGTGGGATGTGCCCCTCACTGGGGTGTCCCACGGGCTCCTCTCTGCACCCACAGTGCCCCCACCATGAGAGGAAAGAGGTCCCGGTGCTCCTTCTCCCGGCTGGAGGTGATCCTGATCGTGTGCCTGGTGCTGATGATCGCCCTCACCGTGGTGCTGCTGGTGCTGCACTTCCTCAACACAAAATCCAACGGCAAGTGGAGCTATCCCAGCCCCTGCCTCTGCTCCAGGGGAGGATGTAAATTAAAATGGGACGGGTGGAGGTCTCCAGGCCATCACTGCTGAGCTGCCACCACCTCCTCTGCACGTGGTCCTGTCACCCAGCACAGCAGCAGAAGCAGGGGGTCACATCTCTGGGTGTGGATGCACAGCCCTGGGGTGGGGTGGGCTTGGCTGCAGGGATCCATCCCTTCCTTCCATCCCCCCTTCCCTCTCCCTGCCTGCTGCAGAGGGTCCTGAGAGCTCCTGGGATTTGACCCAGGGGTTTTACAATCCCGTCACAGCCCACACCCAACACCAGGCACAGGGCAGGAGGGTGTTGGGAGCTGGACTCAACATCTCATCAGTGGCACCCTCCAGCTTCTGGATTTTGGTCTCAAATAGGATGTTGTTCACATTTGGGACTCAAAACTTCATGGGTTTAGGTTATAACACCTCAGAGTTTTGCACAGGTTGTTCTCCTCTGTGTCAGAGCTCTTGGGGAGGAGGAGGAGGAGGAGGAGGAGGAGGAAGAGGAGGAAGGTAGTTTGAAGGGGGTGGCCCAGCTGGCTGGTGTCACTTTAAATGACAGAAATGGCCTCAGTCTGTGGCCAGTGTGAGTGTTTCCTTTCTCCTGTGTTCCAAGTGACAGCCCAGGAGAGGCCAGGCTGGGAAGATGGAGCATCCCCTGATCCCAAAGCCCTGCCCTGGGCAGCAGCAGCTGCCTGGGGAGGGCTGTGGGAACAGCACACAGAAATATTTCATATTTTCCCACAGTGTTATCTCAGCCTCCAGTGACTTGAGGCTCTGGGATTTCCTGAGATGCAGACAAGCTTTCTGATTGATTACAATTTGATAGCCCTTGATGGCTTTTCTTCCATGGGTTTGTCCATCCTGGCAGGATTTCTGCAGCTTCCTGCTGGCTGGGGTGAGACTTTTCCTCACCATTTGCCTGGAAATCACTGCTCAGAACTGCTTTTCCCTTCTCTGAGCTTCAGCTGGCTCTGCTGTGGTTTTTTTGGGGAGAACCAGGATGGACACAGGATGTGCTGGCTTTGCCCTTCTCTCTTCCCAGTAGCTCCTGACACGCCGTCCCTTTTTTCTTGCCATTGCTGAGCTGAATTTTCTGTGTGAAACAGCACCTGGATCTGGTTCCTGCCTGGTCCTGGTGGGCTTGGAGGGTTTAACTGGGAATGCTGGGCTGCCTCCCCCTGGCTGTGCATCACCACCCATGGGACACAGGCCAGTGACCCCTCCTTGGCCTCCCCAGGGGCCCTCACAGCCTGCTGGAAATGCACTCCGAGCACTCAGCCAGAGCTCCTTGGCCCCTTTTGTGCCCAGCTCTGCTCGCCCCATGTCCCCTGACGTGCCAATTGTTCCCACAGACTCCAACAACACCACAGTGGAAGCAGCCAAGTACCTGGTGGGCGTCGGCAGAGCTGACTGCACGGGGCCTGTGGCACAGGTGCCCCTGGTGAGTGGGGGAATTCCTCATGGCCTTGGTGAAATACTGATTGTCATCCCTTTGTGAGGATGGTTTTTTTGGCAGGATTTCTGATTTAGAGCCTTGCCAAACGTGCGTCACCTCCAAACATAAGGAGATTTCCCTGAGGTCTGGAGCAAGGCGGGTGTGGGAGGTGTGGGAGGAGCTGGGCCTTAAGGCCCCTCACAATCCCCTGAGTGCTGGAATTGCGGGGCAGGACGGAGCTGCAGAGTGGGGTTTTTAAATAAACCTCTGACTCCCGAGGGGAATCAGCCCAGGGAAATGCCTGCAGAGGGACAAACGGCTCTGAGGGAGCTGCTCTCTTGCAGATGGGATACGCCAACCCCGAGCAGGTGGGCGGGGGGCTCCTGTCCCGCCTCTACAGCCGGGCCTTCATCGTGGCGGAGCCCCAGAGCTCCCGGCGGGTCGTGTTCGTCAGCGCCGACATCGGCATGGTGTCCCAGAGAGTCCGGCTGCAGGTAGGGAGCTGCCTTGGGGTTTCCTTGGGGATTGCCGTGGGGTTCAGATGGTGGATGCTGCTGCCGTTTTCTCAGAAAGCATTGTGGAACCACTGGAAATCACACCCAAAGGCTGGCCCTGGAAGAATCACCATGGACATTCCCCTGCAAGGCCTGGTGACTCACTGTAATCCTACCTGATGCCCAAATTCTCCTGGTTTCTTCTTTCCCTGTTATCCCATTGCTTGTGGTGCCCTGGTGATGAGCCCTTACCTGACCTCACCTGTCCCTTGTCCCTGTGCCTCAGGGTCACTGCATGCCCAAAACCACACTTAAGGCAGAGCCAAGCACATGTCAGTCCTCTTTGGATCTGGGTTCCCTTCAGCACCTTGGAAATAAACCTTGCTGGAATTTATCTGGGCAAAGAGCCCTCTGCCTCTCCTTGCTGAGCCAGCCCAGGGCTGTGTGCTTTGGTGAGTTTGGTTGCCTGATTTCCCCCAAAGAGCCTTTCCATTTGCAGAGGGCCTGGGCAAAGGCTTTACTCTAAACCCCCACTGCTACAAAGCATCTCCTGTGGAAAAGCCTCTTCAATAGGATTCATGCAAAGCAGTCAAGCCCATGACTGCTTTTATTTACCACACAGAGGCAAAAAGGGCCTTCTGTATGATGAGTTCCAGCGAGGTTTATTTGCAGACAAACGCCAAAGGCAATCAGGGACAAAAGGCCAAGCCATGTGGTGCTCAGGGATTCATTATGGGGTCAGGAACCAATGCTCTGGGGGCACAGGGGCACTACAAGGGCAGGGCAAAGGGCAGTGCCCCATAGAGGACACGGGGCAGGCCACCAGGGATACCACAGCCAGTGGGGANTCTGGGGGCACAGGGGCACTACAAGGGCAGGGCAAAGGGCAGTGCCCCATAGAGGACACGGGGCAGGCCACCAGGGATACCACAGCCAGTGGGGAAACAGGGAARGGRGGAACCRTGAGAATTARGGACATATGGGGAAAGCAAAACTGGGGTGGAYCACRCAGTGTTGCAAGGCTCCATGGGGGAAGTCTTTTCTTCCAGCCTAGGTGGAGACTCTGTAGTGTATTCTTCCAAGGCAAGGCCCTGGGGATTCCCCTGAGGGGTTCAAAGAGTTCCACACTTGGGGTCATGCTGTGTCTCTGCTGGAGAAGAGCTTTGGACCCCTCAGCAGATGAGGCTGGACTTTGCCCACTCTTGTCTTGGCGGAAAAAATGACCAGGAGTTAATTGGAATCACAAATACATTGTCATGGTGCCTCTAATGCAGCAGAGGAGGGAGGGAGGGAGGTGCTGGAGAACTGTGGATCACCCTGGGATGATTTGGGATTCACTTCAGGTTGGATGTGAAGGTCTTTTACCAGATGCTCCTATTTTGAGGTTCTTGCCAAGCTAACAGCTACAACATTGTCGTTGTGGCGGGGAGAGTGAGGAGGGGGGTGGATGGTTGGGGTTTTTCCAAGAGCTGGGCACAAATCCCCGTGGCCCTTGGGCACGAGGAGGGGTTTTTAGGGGCACCTCCTTGCCCCCAGGTGCTGGAGAAGCTGCGGGCCAAGTACGGCGAGCTGTACCGGCAGGACAACGTCATCCTCAGCGGCACCCACACGCACTCGGGGCCCGGCGGGTACTTCCAGTACACCCTCTTCTGGATCACCAGCAAGGGGCTGGTCAGGCCAGCCCTCAACTCCATTGTCAATGGCATTGTGAAGGTGGGTGTCACCAGCATGGCCCTGGCTGCGGGGTTTGGGGTGATGTGGCACGGCCTGGAATGTGCTGTGAGGTGGGGTTGTGTCTGCCACTGAAAGCAGCTCARGGAKCAGCAGCTTCYRRCCCTTTCCTCAGAGACAGCTGTTGGTAGCTTTAAAATGTTATGGTGATTTTCCAGAATTTTACATGTGTTTCAGAAAAAAATCCCAAATGAAGGAGCACCCCCAAATTCCAATTCCAAATTCCACTGGGGATGGACAGGGAGGGAAAGAAAGTTTTTCCAGATAACCTCCCACGTGCCTGATGGACTGATAGTCCTGGTCTCACTGCTTTGCAGAGCATAGATATTGCCCATGAGAACATGAAGAGAGGAAGGCTCTTCATAAACAGAGGCACAGTAGAAAACAGCCAGATCAACCGGAGCCCTTTCTCCTACCTCGAGAACCCGGCGTCCGAGAGGAAAAGGTAAATCCTYCCCAGGCAGGAGAAGAAAATTGCCTGCTTGAAAAGGGCTTAAAAGCTGGGGTTGCCCTCTCCAAGCATGAGGAGTTGGTCAAGGATGTGACCTTGTGCTTTTTTTAACAAATAAAGGGTCAGAGGGCCTTGAAGTGCCATCCTTGGTGCATGAGTCTGTTATCTCCATTCCCTGGAGGAGCAGTGCCTGAGGACAGTGACAGCCACAGCTCTTCCCTCACCTTTCCAGCTGGTTTCAGATGCTTCTCTAAGGCCTCTCTGTGCCCTGGTAGTGCCTGGAATGACCTTTCCACATCCTTGTTCAGCCCAGTGGGGATTTAACCTACCAGAGCAATGCAGAGCACAACCACAGCCCTGACTGACGGGATTTCCCTGCTTTGTTCCCACCCAGGTATTCATCCAACACAGATAAAGAGATGCTGGTGCTGAAGATGGTGGATGAGGATGGACACGAGCTAGGCCTTATCAGGTACTGACCACCAGAGCAGCAGGGTTTTCTCCATACCCTCATTATTTTTTGTAAGAAYGAAGGTGTTCCATTCCCCACCCCCCCATTTTTTACTTTACTGACTCCTCCTTTTTCCTTTGAATCTAAAAATCCCTGCAGAMTATAACTCTCTGGGTTACTGTAAGAGTCAGGTCAGGTCTGAAGGAGCTTGGTGGCCCTGATAAATGACAGTGACCAATCCTTGTGGCCTCCAGGCCTGGATTGTTACAGCCATGAGCCACCTTGGTTAGGAAGGGAGAGGATGGGACTCCTGTGCCCTTGTTAATCCATCCCTAAGCACAGGGAGTCTCTGTGTGTATTCTCCCAGAGAAAACCCCCACAAAGACACAAGACTGGGCAGGTCAGTTTGTGCTGCACAGGGTGAACTTTGCAGCAAAAGGCAGAAAAGTGAATTTTCAGTGTGTGTGGCCCCTCCTCAGCTGGTTTGCCGTGCACCCTGTGAGCATGAACAACTCCAACCACCTGGTGAACAGCGACAACGTGGGCTACGCCTCCTACCTGTTCGAGCAGGAGAAGAACAAAGGGATGCTCCCGGGAGAGGTGGGAGTGCCCCAAGGAAGGGGTGGGACAGGGAGGGTGGGGAGGTGGCACAGCAGGGCAGGCACAGAAACACATGGCTGAGGTGAAGGCTTTGGTTTATTTCCTTTTTCCTCTGCAGAAGGGAAGTTGGAAGGTCTATCCTTGACTTTCCAAGCCAGTAATCAGTTACTCACGTTTATTTATAACTCACATTTAGTTTGATTAAAATCTGGGGAGGTTGTGGTTGCCCCATCCCTGGAAGTGTTCAAGCCTTGAACAACCAGGAGAGTGTCCCTACAGTCACCTCCAATAGCTCTCCCTGTGTAAATCAGTCATGGTGAATGCCTGGAAGGGAAGAAAATCCCGTGCAAGGTGCTCCAATGACCCATAAACATCTGATCAGCAACATGAGAAGCCAGAGACACGCTGGGGAGAGCTGAGGTGGAAGAGGGGGAGGAGGAAACACTGCCTGCACACCAAGGTGGTGTGAAGTTCTCCCTGAAATGGCATCATGTGCATCCAGCTGTCCCCTGCTCTTCTGCCCTACCCCTTGGGATGTGCCTGAACCCCCATCCCGCTGCTCCCAGTGCCTTTGGGAACAAACCAGAGCCTTGCTTGGTGATGGCTGCAGCTGCAGGGAGRGCTGCACCCAGGGCTTTGCAGCTTTCCCTGCAAGGCCCTGCAAGGCTCCTCTGGCCTCGGCAGGGCTCTTTTGTGGCGGCCTTTGCCTCGTCCAACCTGGGAGACGTGTCCCCCAACACGCGGGGCCCCTTCTGCGCCAACACGGGCGAGTCGTGTGACAACCCCCAGAGCACCTGTCCCGTCGGAGGGGTGAGTGCCACCCCCTGTCCCACCCTCTGCTCCACCTCTCTGCATGGACAGGGCACTAAAAATAAAAAATCACCTCTTTTCTGACTGGCCTGGAAGCCTCTTCCAGGAATTAGCAGCGCTTTGTCCCTCACGCGCCTGATTTTCCGGTCTTTCACCCCAAATTTACTTAATTTTGCCTAATTTTGATGTGGTCTGCAAGAAGCCMCTCAATTCCCATAGTCTGGCAGTGCCAGATGCTCTCCACAATCACTGATCACCAAATTTCCCAACAGGCAGCCATGTGCATGGCCAAGGGGCCYGGGAATGATATGTTTGAGAGCACCAGGATTATAGGGCAAAACATCTACTTGAAAGCAAAGGTAAGGGATATTCTGATTTCTGAGTGTGTGAGTGTTGCTACTATAGGAATTCATGCTCATTTAAGCAGCTTGATGAGCCTTGTGGATCCCTTCCCTCTGGATATTCCATCTTCTGTCTTCCATCTTCCCTCTTCCTTCCCTCTTCCATCTTCCATCTATCTTCTATATTCCATATTCTATTGTGTACCCGTTTTGGTGAATATCTGTAGATTCAAATTACTCTAAAGTTCCTTGATTTTTTGGGGGGTTTTAATGKTCTGAATGGATAAATGAGCTCTGCAACCAGCTGGTGATGTCTCTGTCCACTGGAATCATGAGGACCTCAGAGCCTGGAATTTGGTAGGCTTGGGACAGTGTAGGAGATCTTAATGGTACTGGAAAATCTCCTCAGGTATAGAGGAGATCTGATTAGAAATCCATCTGATTAGAAATCTGAATTTAGACTGGACAACACATATTTTTATTTAGAACACATCATTGTCATTTGGAAATGTTGGTTTGGGGTTTTGATCTCAATATTCCTCACTGGGATATAATGAGGATGTCCCCTCTCGTCCTCTCCCCCTCCCTCCCATTCAACTCAAAGGCATCAGGATGGGAAAAGTCCTCCTGGAAGGGCTCAGAGACACCACCACACACTTGGGGGCCAATTTGGCATCCCATCCCCAAACTGACACAAATGTGAGGTAAAATGTGTGCCTTAACCCCCTACAGAGGATGCTTCCCTTGCTCTGCTTGGCCCTGCACTTCCTCGGCCGTGAGGGCTCCCTTTTGTCACCTGTGGGCTCTAAAGCCACCCTGGATGGAATTTGCTGGTTCCCCTCCTGTGGGGTGAGAGAGCAGTGAGTGAAAGGAGAGCTTTGGCAGCATTTCAGGGACAGCAGCTTGTAGGAATTGGAGCATGGCCAGCAGAGGAGGAAGAGCAAGAGGCTTGGTGGTGGTGTTTCCTTTAATCACTGTTTCAGAGGCCCTGAAGTCACTCCAGGCTGATCCTGCCCCTGTCCCCAATCCAAGAGTCCTGGTGTGTGCACCAAACACAGAGGGAGAACACTGCTGTTGTCTCTAACACCTCAGGCTCCTGGCCTTCAAAGGCTGTGCCCTCAGTTCCTTCCAGGAATGTCATTAAACCTGCATAACTCCTGGCAGCCCTTCCTATAGACCAACCTGAGGCTGGAAAACCATTCCCTGAAGGGCTGAGTGTGTGTAGTAAATCCCTTCAGCTGTCAGTGGGGCAGCAGGTACACAGTGGAGGCCCAGCACTTTGAGGCAGTGAGTAGAGCAAAGCACTTCTTTCTCACAGAAAACATTTTTTTTTGGCTTGCTCTAAGATGTGAGAAATGCCAAGAGGTGGCAGCCAGGAGAAGGARGTTGCCATCCTGCTGAAATAGGGGCATGTTTCAGGTGTGAAAGAGAAGTGTCCTCCCTCCCTGAGGCAGGGGGAGCTTGCAGGGCTCAGGGCATGCAGAAGTGGCAGAAACAAAGGGACTCAGGAAACACAGATGTGCATCAGCACCTGGAAGAGGCCCCAGGAATGAGGGAATGATCCATACAGCTGCTCCTCAGCAGAGCTGGGTTCCTTGGCCCTCAAGGATTCCTTCCCACTTAGGAGCTGTATGAAAAAGCCTCCCAGGAGGTGACAGGACCCCTGAGCTCAGCCCACCAGTGGGTGAAGATGAGCAACGTGTCCGTGGAGCTGAACGCCACCCACACGGTGAGAGCAGGAGGGAACTGCCCCCTTCCCACAGCAGCCCCTGCACCAKGAGGGAAATGAGTTTTCTCCCTTCTTCCTTCCCTTTCCCCCCTTCTGATGTAGGTGAAAACCTGCAAACCAGCCCTGGGCCACAGCTTTGCTGCRGGGACCATTGATGGAGTGGGGGCTTTCAACTTCACCCAAGGTAATTTGGGGGCAGATCCCCRAATGTGGCTTTGTAGGGACAGGGAGGGCACAGGGTGTCCCCCAGAGAGACTGAAACCCCCAGGGTCACTTCACAGCATCCAAAGGGATGGTTTCAAGGGAGGTGGAGGAAACCACACAGGTTTGTCTGTGTCCATTTGGGAAAAGGATTTGGCTGTGCCCTGGAGGAAGGAGAGCAAGGAGATGGGATGGGGAATGGGGAGAAGAAAGCGATGGATTGGGACTCTCCTGCTCATTTGTTCTCACTCCCTGAAGGCTGCCAGGATGGGGCTGAGCTGGGCTGAGGCTCAAGCTCTTCCCCAGGCAAGGGAGGTGGTCAGAGCCCACAGAGAAATCTCCCAGAGTTGTGAGCTGGGAGCAGGGGGTGTCTGTCTGAGAGCTGCTGGGGCAGCTGAGGAGCAGCGTTTAAAGATGTTCCCCCCTCAAGGCTCAGTAGAAGGGGACCCATTTTGGGATCAAATCCGGGACCAGCTGCTGGGAGAGCCATCAAATGAAACCAAAGCCTGCCACCAGCCCAAGCCCATCCTCTTCAGCACAGGAGAGGTAAGGACACACCTGTGGGGAGTGCAGGGATCCCTGCTCTGGGCTGGGATCACAGATCCCARTCCCTCATTATGGGTTTCTTGGGGAGCTACAGGCAGTGTCAGTGATGTCTGGTGAAGAACAAGGAGGGAGCACATGGGCTCTGCAGAGCTGCTGCTCCATCCCAGCCCATCCCCATGCTCTGGGCTTGGCRTTTGCACTTCCTGGGCTCTCCCCAAACCCTGCTTTGCAGCCCTAAATGCAAACTGCTGCCCCTTTCCCCACCTGGTGCTCCCCTGGCACTGAGGCAAATGCACTGCTGCTGTGCAGAGGGATCATGTCCAGGGTTCTTTAGAGCACTTAGGGGAGGCCATCTGGAGAAGGAAATTCGTTGTTATTCCTTTCACCAGCCTCCTTAAAAGCTTCCCTGCTGTCACTCTGTGTTCAATCAGCTCCTCACCTCAGCTCTCCCCAAAAGAGGCCCCAGCTCCTCCCAGCCTCATCCTCCTCTCTGTAGGATGGTGTTGCTGAGAGTAAATTACACTTTATTCGTATGGCTTTAGCACATTTTGGGGATGCTCTGGCAGGCCTCCTGCTTCTGATGTGCCTCACAAGCTTTTGTCATTCATGTTTTGACCCCAGCAAATTGCTCCTCAGAAAAAAAACCCTTTTTTGGCTCACTGGAGTGGGATTTTTCATCTCCTCATCAATCCCAATTCTATCCTTTTTCCATGCAGGTGAGGGGTTTCTAGGTACTACCCTGACCTTCTTTACCCACTTTGCCTAAATCTGCCCCTCTGGCAACACCTTATTTAGGGTTTTTTTTGCCTTACCCGTAGTATTTACCTGTGCCTCATGTGCCTATTATCATATGAAGGTAAAACACCTTCTGCTGTGTTTCACAAATAACTTTAATTTACAAATAAATTCACAAAATAAATTCATCTGTCTGGTTGATGATTGTAGGAAGGAAAACACCTCAGCCATTTATTTTTTTCTAGTAAACCATTGTATTTATCTGCCCTTTCCCACCCCCTCAGATGAATTGGCCCCACCCGTGGCACCCGGACATCGTGGATGTGCAGATTGCTGCCATCGGCTCCCTGGCAATCCTTGCTGTTCCYGGGGAGTTCACGTGGGTATTCCTTGGCTCTTGCTCCATTCATTGCAGCCAGGTTTCATCCAAACCTCCTGGAAAAGTCCTGCCTGCAGGTAGAAAGGGGGTGTGGCTTAAAATTGTCCCCAAACTCACCCTCAGGACGACTGAGATGCACACAGGCCTCCTGAATTGTTCTGGTTGTGACAAAATGCAGTTTCAAAGAATTTGTTAACTTCGATTCTTTTTTTTTGGCACCACAAACACCATAATGATGAATTGCACTGGCTGTTGGTGGTGCAAATGTAAACAGGATCACGATTTATCTCTAGCACCTTTATTTCTACCCTGCCCTGGGGTTCCTGCAGCCCCTCCCTGGCTGTGGTGATGGGGCTCAAATATTTTGAGGTGTTTTGAGCTTGTGCATAGAGGCTTTAAGGGATGTGGGGCAGTGCTGGAGCTGCTGTGGGAATTTCTGGTGTCCAGCCAGCTTTAGATCCCTGCTCTCCACAACTCMGGGRGGGTCGGGCTCTGCTGCCAGGGAACAGGGACAGCACAAGGGCAAAGKGCCTCAGGCTGKGCCAGGGGAGGCTCAGCTTGGGCAGCAGCAGGAATTTGTGCATGGAAAGGGTGCTCAGGCCTTGGCAGGGGCTGCCCAGGGAGCTTTGGAGTGCCCATGGCTGGAGGTGTGCAAGGAAGGGCTGGAGGTGGCACTGAGTGCTCTGGGCTGGGGACAAGGTGGGGATGGGGCACAGCTGGCA
>CADDXX010000336.1:529192-564267 GCA_902810485.1 Alauda arvensis
TTCTTGGGGGAGTGAATATATAATACTGCCAACTACCATAACAATATTAACAGTATTGATTATTGATATAATAATAATAACAACAATAATAATAACAATATAGTAGTGCATTAAGCAGTTGTTTCAAGGCAAGGGTTTTATTTTATTTCCTTCCTTAGGAATTTGATTCCCATGGGACACGAGGGATGAACGTTGTGATTGCAGGTCTGTGCAATGTCTACACCCACTACATCACCACCTATGAGGAATACCAGGTAAATGTTCAAACTGGGGMATGAAYCTGTCTAASTGAGCTCAGYTTTTGGCTCCAGGGGCTGGGGRCTGTAYCAACCACTCAGGAGCCTTCCCAACCCTCCCCTCCCAAATTTGTCCTTTCCAGGTTCARCGGTACGAGGCTGCCTCGACTATTTATGGGCCACACACCCTTTCTGCTTACATCCAGCTGTACAGGGGCCTGGCCAAGGCTATTGCTCTGGTAAGCAGCATTTCCTACATGCCACAGGCTGCTGGGGACATCCAGATCCTGTCAGTGGTGGTGGCTGTTCCTCCCTGAGGCTGCCTGACCACTGCCCTCTCTCTTCAGAATCCTCCTTGAGAGACACTACATGGTATGAAAAGAATTCCTGCAATTCTGACCCCACTTGAGAAATTCTGGGGGTTTGGCAGCTCAAAGTGTAGGAAATCAGTACCTCCAACCTTTCAGCCTGSCCTGAGGTTGCTGCTTTTCTACCAAAAGGAAAACAAATCTGCTGCRTTTTTGGTGTAGCTGGTGGTTCCCATTATCACTGTGAATGGGCAGGAGCAGTGGGCAGGAATATCCTGGCATGTTCTGGGGCTGGATTGAGGAGCAGCAGGGCAGCAGGGATTGCTCCTGCAGGCAGAGATGGAGATGCTCTGCTTTGGTTTCACTTTATTATTCCCACAATCTGGGGGAGGCAGAGCCGGAGCAGTGCTGTGGTTCCTCAGGGAATGCTGCCTGCCCATGTGGATGCTGAAGGAGCACMTCTTCCCTCTCCCAGAATGCCACTCAGGAGCTGTCCCCTGGCCCAGAGCCCCCACTTTTCAACGTGACCAACATGACCCTGCTGCCTTCTCTGGGCGTCGAGAACCCGCCGGCCTCCAAAGCCTTTGGGGATGTGCTGGAGGAAGTGAGACASGAGTATCGAGAGGTGAGAGCTTCAGGGAGCCCCTAAATCCTGTCTGGGAAGCTGCCTTGGAATTCCTGCCCCTCACCCCCTCACAAGTCWGTGGGTTGTGGTGCCCTCAGACCAAACAGGTCTCATCTCTCTGGTGGGCACGGTTGGGAAGGCAGGGACAGAGCATTTCCCTGCCTGTGCCACTGTGCTGAATGGGAATGAAATGGGTGAATGAAGGGGAAAATAAAAGCCCTTCATGCAGCACAAAGCAGATTTCCCCTTCTGCCTCAAAACTAAATAGCAGTGGATTAAGTAGGCAAACATTGTACAGTGATTTTTTACAAGCAGCAATCAGGTCACCTTTGATGCCTCTGCTGGGGATTGTAAATGGAATGAAATCAAAATGTCAGAAATGGCTTTGTTTTCAACGCTCAGCATTTAGATAAGATGTTCAGAGCAGGGGCTTTCACTTCATTGCTGTCTCCTTCCTCCCTTCAGTAAGGCAGGGAGGCATTCTGAAAAATCTCCTTATTTCCTCCCTTTTTTATGTGCAGTGGTGGGGTTTTAACCAGCAAGCAGGACAACTGCAATGGCAAGGCCCTGAGCAGCAGTTCAGAGTATCAGTGGTCCACTGCTGTTGGAACAAATGAAATTATGAACAATTTAAAACAACAGCAACGACAAACCAAGCACAATAAAACACCACAAAAATGACCCAGCCCCTAAATGCATCAAATGGCCTCTTGAAAAGATGCTCTTGATGCTCAGCCTTTAAATACCAATCTCAATTTCCCCCCAGGGAGAAGTTGCTGAGGTGACTTTTGTGGGTGCAAACCCCAGGAACTCTGCAGAGAATGCGGTAAATGCGAGGGAATTGTGCTGGGATGGGGGTGGTTGGGATTTCATGCATATTTGGGTAGGATTTTTTTCTTTGCTGGGGGACCAGAGGAAAAGGTGTGCTTTGGGAATTCATACCACCAGGAAGATTTTGGGGCAAAGAAGTGAATTTGGGCTGTTTATGATCTCTTTATATTACTGATGTTGAACCTTATTATGTGTTAGATGAGGTTGGTATCCAGGGCCTGCCTGGTCTCTAATTCCCATCCTACCACCCTGCTGCTTTATTTTAACAAAGCAAAGGGAATTAGAAAAGCACTTAATACATCCATCACTCACCTTGCATGGACATTGTCACTGCCCATTCTCTTCCTATAGAAAAGTTCTTTGCACCATTTATCAGCYTAAATTTGTGCTTTGGCAGTAAAATCAAACACTTTTGCCAACAATACCCAGCAGAACATGAGGAAGCACAGTTCCTATCCAGTTTAAAGTGCCACAGAAGGTGGGGACGTGCCTGTACCTCCAATGTCTGCCAAACTCTTGTGTTTTTATTCCAGACTGAGCACAACTTCCTGACGGTGGAGAGATACTCCGACATTTCCAGCAGCTGGCGTGTGGTGCTGAACGACGCCTCCTGGGACACCAGGTGGGTGCCCTGAGCAATGCCCCTGGCACACAGAATCCAGGCAGTCATTCCAGTCTGACCTGAAGGCCTGCATTCCASAGCTCCCAACCCCAGGTTACTCTTGGCCCTGCAGGTGATGCTCTCCAGGGGAGGGGTCAGCTCATATTTGGGGGCCAAAACTGGTGATCCCCTTGGCTCCAGAATCTGGAGTGGAGGCTTGTACATTTGGGAGAGAGAGGAGGAAGGGCAGGAATGACAGAAGGTTGGTGGTCCAGCTTGCTCCTAGCCTATATCCATCCCTCTGGCACACCTTGGGGATGAATAAGATGCCAAAACAAGAGAGACTCACAGGGAAAGCTGGCCAGATGTGCTGTGCAGCATAAACAGACAACAATTTTTAAAAGTTTGGAAGACAGAAAAGTCAAGGGTGGAGATGTCAGCCTTCAGGAAAAATGTCCACAAAGCAGCAAGGCTGGTGACACCTTTCAGAGCTGTAGGTGAATSTTTATCAGCTTTCCAAAAAGGGCTCCCTAGAGCCAGATGAAAAATCCCTCGTGYCCAGATGATGTGTGGGGTTTGGAGGCTGAGCATTCTCTGTAGAGTTTTGGGGTTAAGCAGAAAGGCTTTTACACAAGGAGTCTGTAAAAGAAAATGGGCTTTTGATATGGAAACGGGTACCAGAAGTCCTGAGCTCAGTAAGGATAGACTTGGTGATTTAAGTCARTATTCACCCTCTTGGTTTAGCTCTGCCCCAGCGCAGGGAGGACTTAAAACACACTTCCCAGGAGTGTCTGCAATTCACTGCACGCAGTGGGCTCCATTGAAAGGTGGATTCTCTTGCTGACTGCAGTCTGGGGGCTGTTTGCCAGGTTTTACTGGAGCAAAGGAGCCCGTGGCCAGAGCAACGTGACAGTGGAGTGGCACATCCCGGCGGGCACGGAGCCGGGCCGGTACCGCCTCCGCTACTTCGGCCACTACAAGAAGAGATTGCTCCTCTTTAAAACCATCACCGTCCCCTTYGAAGGCTCCTCCTCGGCATTCCAGGTCACAGCCCCATAGGAGAGCCCCTCCCACCAAGGAGTGGGCAGCAGATTTGGTGTTTGGGCTTGGACTTGGTTCTTGCAGGTCACTGCTGCCCCTCGAGCGCTGCTGGTCATCCTGTGATGTGCAAAGCTTGAATTCCCGGGAAGTTTGGGCTTTTCCCTACACTTGAGTCTCCTCTTGTGTCCTCAGTCAAGTGGTTCCTGTCCTGGCCAGGCCCAGTTTCAGCTGATTCTTATTGTAATAAAGATGTAACTTTCTTCTTTAGTCCTTAAACCTGTGCCTGTTGATGGTGACTAGGCTCTCCCAGAGGGAATTAGATGGAAATCAGTAAGAACTGGATTTATGAGTTCAAGCTGTGGCTGGGGCAGCTCTGAACAGACCCCAGCCTGCTTTGTTGGAGCATCAGGATGGACCCCAGGCCAGCAGGCTCTGGCTGGAAGGGCCACCCAGAGTCACCTGCAGGTGGGTTTGTGGTCTCTCTCCAACCCACACAGGAGTTCATCCAAGCACAGAATGAAGATACCAGTGCAGGGTACAAGGACAGTGCCCAAACCTGTTGGCTGAAAGGGTTCCACCACTAAAAAAAGTCTCCAGCAATGTAGAGGATCTTCCCAGGAGGGTTTCAGAGCTGCCTGGACAAAGCCATGAGCACCCTGACCCAGGGCTGGTGGCAGGTCCCCTCTGAGCTGACTCCCACCAGCACTGCCATGGGCTGCCATAACTGGGGACAGCTCCACAGTCCTTAAATCTCTTCTGCCCTTGGTAAGTGGTAGAACTGGGGCCCACAGGGAGAAGAAAACATATTTCAGGTCTGGATTTAGGATTCTTGTAGGGCCTGACAGCTAAACAACTGTAAATGTTTAATAAGCTCCAGTAATGTGTACCAATTTTGTATGCAATCTCCTTAATTCTTCAGAGAATCATCAATCAGATAATTTTGCCTCTCTTTAAAATCAGTAGGAGAGGATGAATTATTCATTTCCAACCAGCTGCAATCAGTCTCAGAGATCCCCATCCGGAGGAGCTCAAAGCAGTCTCAATATTGAGTCAGGAAAAAGGGAGAGCTTTGAAAGAACATGGCTGGGAATCAAATCCCTGGAGATACTCCTATGTCCTTGTCCTAGTAACTCCCCCAGCCACCCCACTAACAGTGGGGGTTTTTCCATCAGGACATGTTTAGGACATGTAGGGACGTGTTTAGGACATGATTAATTTAGCCAAGCTGAATTGTAGAATGAAAGATTTGCCCTCTAAACCRTGAACATCTGACCCCAAAAGAGAGTTTTTAGGAAGCATGGCAGAGCAAGTGTTGAAAGCCAGAATTAGGATATCTGCAGAGTCCCTCGTGCCCCAGTACAGGTCCCCTTGTGAAACACCTCGAGTTTATTTGGCTGTCACCAGCAGGCAGGATTTTGAAGTTCAGGGGGCATTTTCTGGGGAGGGGGGTGTGGTGGGTTTTTATCATATTTTAGAAAATGCTCTGGGGGAGAAGCCCTTGTTTTTATTTGCTCTGTTACAGCATCGTTGGCAGTGACCAGCAGCCCTTCCCTGCTTCCCTGCACGCTTTTTTGGGATGCTGTGCCTGGATCCAGCAGCCACTAGGTGCCAGTGCTGTTTTACACGAGAACGAGCTCGAGCCAAAGCCTAGGGAAAAAAGAATTTTTCAGGAATTTGGGCGCCTCGCCAGCTGTTAAATATAGCCCTCACTACTCCTCGCAGTTGCTCGTCCCTCTGCCGGGCTGCTGTCCCTCGACGTGGAGCCATTTGTGCCCTGCTACGTGCTCGGGARAAGGGCAGAATTCCACCTTTGTTTTATTTTTGTTGGCGTGGGATACAAACTACCAGGAACCCGGGGAAGTTGTGTCCCCAGGCTGAGCKCCTGTGCACGCCCCAGCCTCTCTCCTGCACAGCCTGTCCCTTCCCAATTTACCAGCAGCATTAGGAGATGCTAATTTGGGATCTGACCCGAGGCCGTGGGGGGGAGAGGGGAGAATCCTCTGCTGTCTCGGGGCTTTGGTGAAGGATTTGGGATTTGTTGGATCCTGTGGTTGTCTGGGGCTTTTCCCAGCATCCCACAGAGGGTATTTGTGTGTTAAAAACATCTCCACAACCAGGATGGGATATACACGAGGTGGGGCTGGGGACCAAGGAGTGTCACTCTTCCWATGCTTATTCCTTAAGCAGCCCCAAATCTGGATGGGCACAATCCTGTGGCTGGCTGGAGCCAGGCCAGGATGAGTCTCTGGGCATGGAGAGGAATTTGGGGTGTCCAGGGAGAGAGCAGCCCACTCCAAACATCCCCAAAGGTCAGGGCTTGGTGGGCAGGGGCTCTCTAAGCCCCCACCAGCACTGAAAACAGGACAGCTGAGAACTGGAATTTTATCCAAGACTGAGATTTTGGGGGACACAACAAAGAAGAAGAAGGGAACATCCATCCCATCAGAGCACCACGAGTAGCACCAGGGCCAGGCTGACCCCCAGTCAGTGACCAGCCAGGACTGGTGACCCCTGACTGGGGTGTCACCTTCAAAGGTTTGGTTTGGGGTTTTTTATTTTCCCAAAAGGGGAAATCTGGGTGGATATGTGATGGAGCAATGAGATGAGATGGTCCCTGGGAGATCTAGCTGGGAAAAGGGAGCCATGCAAGCTCCAAGGCAAAGCAGATCCCTTTGAAAGTCACATTTCCCATGGACTGAGGGCCATCTGCTGATTTTTCTGGGCACARATCTCATCACTTACACCTCAAACTTGTCTTAGGCTTGTTGGTGGAGGGTGGATATGGTTTTTGGCTTTGTCTTGCTCTCCACTGGGAACCCACATCTCTACAAATGGGAAATAATGTTTTCTTTAAGTTGGGCTGTGGGTTTGAGCTCCTTGGAAAATCAGCCTTGCTCTCCAAAACTGACCATCCAGCTGCTGCTGAGCAAAGAGGGAATCTCAGCTGTGCCAGGGGGGGGAACATCACAGCACAACACAAATTCTCCATTGCCCTGGTTTTGGAGGAAATGAAAGCAGGACATCGGGAAAAGCTAATGAGGGAAAATAATAGAGCTGGCAGAGCTGCTGGAATACAGCTGACCTCTTTGGAAGAACAATGTCAAGCTATTTTGGCAAGGTCTCCTTTGGAGTGGCAGGGAGGCCTTGGCTTTTGTTACTAGTAGCAAGGTACCAGAGCTGCCCCCTTTTCTTGGGCTCAGGATCTCTCTGGAAAGGTGCAAACCCAGAACCYCTCATCTCAGGGATYGCTGTTTCTCASTCATTGAACTSTGATGGTCTTCCAAGGARCAGGGYCTCATCTTCAAAAAGATTCACCTATCAGTGACCTGGCTCTTCTCAAGGTGGGGCCAATCCCTCACAGCCCTAAATCATGGATCTCCCCATTTGTGCCTTATTTTTGCATGGTGTTGTCTCACTATCGATACAAGCCCCAAAAAGGGAATGTGTAAGGAACAATCACCACTGTAATAAATTCACAGCAAACCCAGTTCCTGTAGCACTGACAGGTAAATAATTACTGACCAAAGAGGTGCTGGGAGAAGAGGCCAAGAACCCCTTGATTTTTCACTTAGAAGTGCAAAACTGCTGCTTTTCTGCTGCCTGTGCTTGGTGAGGGTCACCAAAGTGCATGTGGAAAACACTCCTGAACAGCTTGTGACCCTGCCAGGGTGACCTGGGATCGATCCCTGCAGAGCAAAGTGTGCTCCTGTTTACCACAGATGTACAACGGGACTGAGGCGTGTGTTTAAAAAGTTTTAATGATATTTCAAAGTCCAGTGAATGTCCTGGGATTACTCCAAAATCACAGGGTTGCTTCASAGAATTTAGCCCCGGTTCTAATTTGTGACGGATGATTGAGATGCCATTTCCCCCTTCATTCCCTTCAAACACACACGATTGTCCTCCAGTAAATGGAAATTGTGATTCTTCACTACACTTCACAGTGCTAAAACTCTATACAAACCTTGTACTACTCGTACAAAAATAAGTGCTTCATGCACACGTTTTTTAATACTGCTTCTTGCCCTCTGCTTTGACATCTTTCTGAACTTATATAAATAGCTGAAAAAGCAGACTAAACTTACTGAGCATGGAAAGTGAGAAACACTTCCTGCCAACGGTTTGTGAGACACTCCTGGCTATGTTCCTCGTTGGCAAACACCACTTAAAGACAGATACAGAAGAGAAAAAAAACAGAAAAAAGCCACGAAATCCGTAACACTCTCGGTCATTTGGCCCTCTGTGACCAGGTTTGTCCTTTGCTGCAAAGSCAGATGTGGCCAGCAGCAGCCACAGAGGGCTTGTAATACCTTTAGGGTCACCCTAACGAGCTACTTTATAAATAGGAGGGGTCTAACGGGGCCTCAGACTGTACAGCTTACGGGGTTTGTTCCATTCCAGGGGAAATTGAGTCAGAAGAGGAAAGAAACACTTGGTCCCTGYAGTCACCACCTTGTCACAGACTCTTGGGCTTTGCACAGCTTTGGGAAAAGCTCCCTTTGGAATGGCCCTGCCACATCACAGCACCTAAACCAGGTGAAAAATCTGGGGCCAGACCTGCTGGGTGTCATCAACCCAGTCATAAATTCTTCCTCCCAAAAGAGGGTTTTTTTTTGGTCCTAGACTGAATAAATTCAGGTTTCCTCAGTGTGCATCCCTGGGTAGGATTTATGATATGGGATTAAGGTGTAGTTACCCAGCTCTGGATCCCCCCTATATCTCCACAACATCATTACTGCTGCCTTGATCCCATGGCAAAAATAAATGGATGATTCCCCTGCTGTACACCAAAGGATGCTCCCAGCATCCCCAAAGGGCTCAAACACAACACCAACTCTGGTGCTCTCCAATTAAGAGGTGCCTTTACTGTTGGTGTGAACCCTCTTCCACTAAATTAATTTTTGCAGGAATCAGAGCAGGCAGCAGCCTTGATTTAATGTGTAAAGCCAGGCAGGGCTCTTTCCAACCCRGGAAAATGTTCTTTGGATACATTTTATTCCTGTCGAGGTGCCTGCTATTACTGGGCCATGCCTGTGAGCTCTCATGCTCTAATTAAGCAGAGAATTGGCCTTAATGAATAGCACTTTTCTGCTCCTCAGGCTTAAAAGTTTCCCTRTTTTTCAGGGAATGTGCCATTTGATGGGAAGTGCATAAAAATACACCGGTATTTGCTGATTTTTGGATATGGCTGGGAGGGAGCAAAGTAACAGGGAAAACTCTGCTGAATTCTTGTGCCCTGCTTTTAAAATAAAATTAGCATGGAARCCTGTTAAAAATTAGCCTCTTGGGCTGGGCAAAAATGTGTAGGATAAATGATTTTTTTTTTTTGCTTTGGCAGAGAAGAATTTCAAAGAGCCTTGAGATGCCTGGTGCTGGTGGCACAGGGGGAGGCAAACCCACATGGGCAAGGGGCACCTGTGCTCTGCCTGGCCTGGGAAGCTTTGGGGWGGATGCAGGAGAATTCCTGGTGCATGGAGGGGTTTGCTGGGCTACC
The DNA here is from genome assembly GCA_902810485.1 of Alauda arvensis. Taxonomy (NCBI): domain Eukaryota; kingdom Metazoa; phylum Chordata; class Aves; order Passeriformes; family Alaudidae; genus Alauda; species Alauda arvensis. The sequence continues at coordinate 538,329 of CADDXX010000336.1, forward strand.
CCATCCTTCCCCAGCCCTGCTCACAGCAGCCACGGGACCAACTGTTCTCAGCACAGGTTGTTGTAAACACACACACACTAGGTGTATAAATATATACACAGGTTCAAATATATATATATACACCTGAGAGCCTCTCATTTCCTGGGCTGAGCTTTTGCTTTCTAAATCTGATTTTGCAYGATTTTTTTTAGATTTCTCCTTCCTCCCCCCCCACCTTTAACATCCCATTACAAAACTACAAGACTGAAACTCTGCCTAAAACRAACCTTAGCCTGCAGATTAGCTAAAAATCATGAGGGGTGTTGGATTACCAGACTGAGATAGTTTTTCTTTCCCTTTCTGCCCGTGCTGGGTTTGAGGGGATCGGGTTAAAAGGCTCCGTAGCCGTCGCTCCGCGCGGCGACAGCGAAGGCAGGATAGGCCTCATAGGTGGCATAGGTGGCCAAGTCTTGTCCCATTGTCACTGCCTGCTTCAGCTGAGTGGCTGTGACAGCAGCAGCTGCGTTRGCAATGGTGTATCCTGGAGGCAAGAAAAGAGGGAAAACACGAGGATTAATGGAAATCCATCCCAAACTCGCCATCGCCTGGGACGGCGATGGGACGGCTTTTGGTGGGAATGATGTGGGGAGCAGTGAGTCTGTTGGTGGGAATAAAGACAATAGATTAAACAATTCCTAGGAAAACCAAAGCATTTCCTCATTCATGATTTGTTAAACACAGTGCTGGAAAAACACCCCTCTCTGTTGAGTATTTTTCCTCAGGTTTTGATTGTTTCTGAGCTAATGGTGCTCTGGACAGGTTCCCCCCTACATGGCATGAGGAGGGCAAGGAAATAACCAAAAATAGGCGAAATTTGGGCAGGATTCTTGGAGAAAATATAGTTCTGATCCCTTCACAGCCAAAATACAGACAGTTCAGGACAGCCATGGTAGGGAAACTCCCTCAGTGCAACAGCAGGGAGAAAATATTTAGGACATGGGATGTTTTGGGTTTTTCCCATTGGTTTCTAATGGAAAATGTGGTTTCAACACTTGCAAATTCTCCATGGGAAGATGTAAGCGTTGCTGTTTGAGAATGAGTCACTGGGAAAACAGCATCATTTGGGGCTGGTTGCTCTGAAGGCAGGCCATAGCAGCTTGTCAACCAGACCACAGAGTTTTGGTGTAAAAGAATCAGGAGTTAAGACAGAGCCTTAATTTGGGAAGAGCAGCTGGGGGTGTCCACTGGATCTGCTGGTTAAAATACACCTCCCAGGATCCTGTCTGACCTGGTGGGCAATGGGATCAACTCAAGGTCAGCCAGAGCCAAGGTCCTCTTGGCAGGGGAATGGAAATATTGGGCAACAGGGAGCACATGCTGCCCCACTGGAGGTGTCACTTTTGGGGAAAAACATGAGGAATTCCTTACAACTTGAATATTGTGGCTCTCTCAGAGTATTTTCTCTGCACCAGCAAAGCCAGGTGCTACACCTCAAGCAGGAATTGAGAAATCTGGGACTTAAAGCACATCTGCCACCATCAGGAGAGAAATGAGCTGTGAGCTGGGCAKGGCCTGAGCTGAGCTTTAGGTCCCTGACCCTGACTGGTGTGTGCTGCAAGCAGCAACTTCAGTGCGTGTCCATTTGCCAAGCTCCCCAGACAAATAAATAAGGGTGGATGAAAGAAAAGGAGAGATGCTAATTAAGCAGTAAGTGGGGGCTGGATTCAATAAAGAGCCCATTTGGTTTCCACGCTGCGGAAGCTGCACAAGCCCAGACAAATTGATTTTTCTGTGGCTTTTGCGGACTCCTGTGGCAGGAAGCCGGATAAATGTTTTTTTTTTTTTAAAATCCATCCTTGAGACACTCCAAACAGCTCAGTAGTACTGACTAATGCATTCCTCATGTGCAGCTTGGCACRTGGTGCTGCCTCTCCAGCAGAACTACCGTCATGCTGGAGAGCACAGCAGATGTAATTCCTGTGTTTTCCATGATTTCCAAGCTGCTTTGGGCAGTTGCAAGGGCTGTTGAGTACRAATTCTCAGACTGGGAGAGAAGCCTTCCATGGGGGTGTGAGAACTGGGATCAGATCCAAACTTTTGTTGCTGCATCATTTTTTTGGCAGATGAAATCCTAAGTGTTGGTTCACAGGGAGCTGGGGGTGCTGGGGGCAGACAGAGAGCCCATTAATTCATCAGTGTCCTTGCAGGGAGGATGGTCTCCTCCATCCTGGTGACACCAGGGCCAGGGAGGGGACTCATCCCACATGTGGCACTGGGGATGCCAGCTTTGCATCCTGTGTTGTTTCTGGGSCTCCCAGCTGAAGGAGGCATTCACAAACTGGGAGGAGTGCAGGGGGTGGGCCTCTGGATGTTGGGATTCCCTGCCCTTGGACATTGCTCTGACTCCCCTGGACATAATCCAGCTGTGGCACTGACCTGAGGAGTCAGGGTTGGAGCAGAGCCCCCCTACCCCAGTGTCCCCAACCTGAGATGGGTATGGGTGTGGACACATTTGGGCAGTCCTGAGATAGAGATAAAATCCTTTATAGGCAATAAACTGGCACAGGGTGCCCACAGCAGCTGTGGCTGCTCCTGGATCCCTGGAAGTGCCCAAGACCAGGTTGGGCAGGGCTTGGAGCACCCTGGGATAGTGGAAGGAGTCCCTGCCCGTGGCAGGGAGTGGAATTATGTGATCTTTAGAGTCCCTTCCAACCCACAGCAGTCTGCAATTCTCTGMTAAAGACACCAGACACACAAGCAACACGAACCACCATGGGGGAGCACCAGGCCAGTCCTCAGCGGCCMAAACCTGCTTCATTCTTCACGCCCACAAGGAGCCAGCAGGAAAGATGGCATTCCAGCAGCCCTTTGCTGCACAGACATGCCCATACCTGGGAAAGCTGGCGCTGCAGGAGGCACCTCTGCCCCCTCCACGGGGATGCCCAGGGTCTGCAGGGTGTACTCTGCCGCRTAGGTCTTGGCCTCGTCGATGTAGGCGCTGAGCTTGGGCGGCGTGAAGGGGTGTCTGTGGGGACAGCACGGAGTTAGCTGGACTTGCTCCCCCCAGGGAGGTGCTGTGATCCACTTAGGGCTGGCAGCATCCCACAGAGCAAATGGAAGCACGGCTTCCCTGYGCTGGTGCATTAACAGAGAGGTCTGGTCCCTCGCTGGGGTTATCGACCCTGCCTCTCGTGCTGGACACAGCGTCCTCGCAGAGTTTGTTGTGTTTCTTCCACCAAAACAAAAACCCTGCTGYGTTCTTCTTTATTCACAATACCCAGTCTGGGTTTTTCTTTACAGCACACAGCAAGCAGTGGTTTTGGTCAGAAATGTTTACAATTGTATTTGGAGCTAAAATATCACATGTTCCTTCAATCTCCCTTCATTTCCCCACAAGGACTATCATTTGCTTTCTTTTTGTACAAGAAAAGCWCCCTTCTGCCTGATTACGTCTGTCTTTCTGTAATGTTTGCATCAGCAGAGAGAGCACCAAGCATGGCAGACAGCACTTAATTATACTCTGTGGATGTTTTTCTCCCTGTATTTTTAAAAGTGYATATCTATATATAATATACATTTAATAAATATTCTAAAAGATACTGAATAAATATTTTTTAAAATAAAAAGAAATKGAAATCTCTATGCTTGGGACTTGGAGGACAGCTCTTAGGTAAAATGTAGTTTAAAAAAATAAAGCCTAAGCCTCAGAAAGGTTCCAGTGATGACYTACATGGTGGGGTTCTGGCTGGCAAGGGCAGGGATGGTGATTTTGTAGAGGAAGAGCTGTCTTTGATCCTGGCCGATGGCAGAGTGGAGCTGGTACACAGGTTGTCCCCAGTTGTTTTTCTGGCAGATTTCCTCCAAGATCTAGAAGGAAGAAAAAAACAATGGGATTTGTGCTGGGGTTAATTGCTGTGCAGAAGCCTCCTCTCCTATCTCCAACCCTTGTGCAGAGCAGCTGCCTTCCCTCAAAGGAGTCCTGACAGCTTCCTCAAAGCTTAGCAAGAAATACAAAATAAATGGCAGCTTGGATACTGCATCCACCCTGAAGTGTGAGMTTCATCTGAATGCTTTATACTTTAAGATCTGTTTAATTCCTGAAATTATTCCCTGTTCAGTTGGGCATCTGAGTCCTTTTGCTGATTAGATTATTTCAGTGTGGTTTTCTCTGAATTCTCCTCAGAAGCTCTGTCTCATGGATTTCTGTTTCAGAGGACTAAAGAAACTCGGGTTGCATTCATCTTCTCTGCTCTGCTGCCTCCCTGGCTTAGTGGGTTACAGAGCAYGGGAAGTCCAAATAGGCTTCTTTTTAAAAAGAAAAAAGGTTGTATTTCCATCCAATTAATTCCACGGGCTTCAGCAGGCAATTGCAGCTTTTGAAATGCTGAACCACGATGCCCTCAGCCTTGGCACAGCTGATCCCCTGGTAATTGGGAATTGCTGTCCAGAAACACTCCTGCTTTGACTTGGSATTCGAGGGTTTTTAACCCACTGGCTGTGTGCTGGTGCTGGAYTTGGTCACCTTCCACCAAACCAGGTTGCTCTGACCTGGCCTTGAGCATTTCCAGGGATGGGGCAGCCACAGCTTCTCTGAAAAACCTGTGCCAGAGCCTCACCCCCATCACAGCTGAGAATTTCCTCCCAAKATCCCATCCAYCCCTGCCCTCTGGCAGTGGGAAGCCATTCCCTGTGTCCTGTCCCTCCATCCCTYGTAAAGAGTCTCTCTCCATCTTTSTTGCAGCCCCTTCAGGCACTGGAAGGCCACAATTAGGTCACCCTGAAGTCTTGCTGTGGTCTACCTCATTTACAGCTTACATTTGAATGGATTTAAAACTAAAAAGTMAAATTTAAACCTCACTGCTGCTTTTAATTTTGCCACCACAGCTCCAGCTGAAATTCAGTGTCCTGCAGTGTAAAATGCCTCATTACRTAGTTCAGCTCTCAATTACAATGGTTCACATTTTCACTGTGATAACACCTGTTCCCTGCTGTCCAAACTCCTTTATATGTTGGTTTTATAAAAATGAATGTCACCTGCCCTAAGGCCCTACAGAACCATTCCAGGGATTTCACACCTCCAGTGGAAGCTGCCCCTACCCATGGCACAAGTTGGTGAGTTTTGAGGTCTCTTCCAAACCAAACCATTATTTGATTCTGTGGTTTGCTGACAAAATAGAGTAAGGGGAGGGAAAAAAATCCCACTGTCCAGTTTTCTGGGAGAAAAAAGTTTATGTTTGCATAAACTTTAGCAAACTGGATGCCGTAGCAATTGAAGTGTTAAAAGGCAAAGACATGCTTCAAAATTCAGGGTGAAGTTGATTTCTTGTGTCACTCTGCACAATATAAGAGGAAAAGAGTTACTGTCAGAGCTGGACGTTCAGAAACTCAGGGAGTTTATTGTGGATTTCTCCTCAGCCCTCATCCATCCATCCATCTGCATCAACACACACAACCAAACCAAAAGCCCCCCTGAGCCAKCAGAGTTTCTGTGCTAGGCTGGGTTATGTCAACACTTCTTTCACCTTAAATGGTTTGAAAATGCACATTATTTTTCTGTACRTGTGCATTGTCCCCTGGTGAAGCCCCGGGTGATGCATTTTATGTACCATTCACATGGTGGGTGGGAATTCCTTGACCCACAGTGCTTTTATGGCACGAGAGGTAGAACTGGATTGAGGCATTTATGACAACTCTCCCCTGACACTCATGATGACCTTAAAGATCTCCTCCAACCCCAACATTCCATGACTCCATGACTCAAAGCAGGTGAATATTGCTGGTACTGCTGATTTTTTAATGCCTTTTGAGCCACGAGGATGGGTTTATTCACCAGGCCGCGGCGCAGATTCAGCGAGGGGCCTGTTTTCCCCACACAGCCCTCGGGATAGGGACGCTCCTTTTCGGGACACCTACCTGAGGGGCAAGCTTGATCCCTTGGGGCTTTAGCGTGACGTGGTTCATGGGGGTGAGCTCCATCCCTGGCAGGAGGTCGTAGAGCTTTTCCTCTCCCCTCTTGTCTCCCTTGAGGTGGTATCCGCGGCCCAGGCTCGGGAAGGCCAGGTAGCCGCGGCCTCCCAGGCCTCGGACGCCCGCAGCCCCTACAGGTACATTCATGTAAATTTCTAGGAATGTAAGAAGGCATTAAACCGAATCAAATCACGGGAAAAAGGACCCTGATTCTCGCTGAAATGGAAAAGTTAGCCCCGCTTGCTGGGGGGGATTGGGAAGCAGGTGGGCAGCAGGCGCCATGGCCTGGTGGTGGGATAACACAGGCTTGACACCCTTTCTGGGAGAGGTGAGGGGTTTTGGGGAAAAAACTGCTTCTTTCTGCCCATTTCCCATCTTCTTTGGGACAGTTTTGACTCAGGACAGCTTTTTACCCAGCTTTGTAGCTGGAAGGCAGAGAGGGGCCAGCTGGCATCTTTTGTTACCCACCAGTGTAATTTCCCCTTGAGGAATTCACAGCCTCCACAATTCCATCCCTATATGAACAAAAACCCTCTTTGGTTTTGCCCCTTTACACTTCCATTTTTTCTCAGGGAACCCTGCTTGGGAGTCTGGGGAGACCTTGAAACAACAGATGGGTGGGGAGTTATCACATCTGCTCCTTTCCTAACACAACCTTTAGAGGAGCTGATCCACCTGTGTGGGGAAAAACTTGAGGAAAAAGGGGTTTTCTTGCTGCCCTGTCTCCTTCCCAGTGAAGGGACAAAAACTGGCCATCATGATCCTTGCCAGGCCTACCAGKGTGTGACACAGGGTCCCAGCCTGCTGTGGGACTTGGCTTGGGGACACAAGGTGTCAYCTTTGGCAGGAAGATCATATGACAGAGTTATTTCTTTGCTAGCCCCAAGCTTACATCTGAACTGACCAAACAATGTCTGTATTGGCATTTAATTTGGGGGTGCCTGAGTGTGGGGAGTTGATGTGGCTCCAGGCAGGGTCACCCAAGAGTTTTCAGAAATACTTTCTTTCACTCATAGATTGAATTAATTGAATTAATTATTATTAAGTTAACAATGCCCCAAAAGAGGTCCTCCACCTCCCAGAGCACGGAATGGCTTGTTTGATCACCCTGTACCAGGGCAATGTGACTTCCTTGGMAAACTCCATGGCTTTGGGTCAGGACTGGTAAAATTTTCCCCGCAACTTTCAAAGCAAAGAGGAAACATACTGGTGGTGGTGGCTGGCCATGGGAGGGAAGGAAAGGTGTTTTATTTGGTCTTCCCTGCTCGGGGCACAACCAGGAGGACTCATGGGTTATTTACACTGGACTGAGAGCAACCTAGAAGTCCCTTCCAGGAAAACAGTTACTTGTTTCAGCTGGAGAATTGCCTTGGGGAAAGACAGAGCCTAAACCCCGTGTTCCCCACCCCTTTCTGAGCAGCTGGGGCGAGGCCAACACCACCAACACCACATTGGTGCTGGTGCCTGGGCAGCAGCTGCCTGATCCCTRGAGGAGATGCTCAGGCAAGAGAGGGGAGTTACCTCTGACGGAGGGCGGCCGGAGGAGGCTCCTGTTGGCCAGCCCCTTGGCGGCAGGGAAGTGCAGGTTGGGGATGGCCGCGTAGGCCTGGGGCGCGTAGAACACCGGCGTGCCCAGGTAGGTGGCGGCGGGGTCGTAGAGGTGGCCCAGGGTGTAGGTGTAGTCCCCCTGCAGCGCCGGGGCCCTGCCGCCCGTGCCACGCGTGTACCTCACGTAGCTGTCCTTGTCCACGGGCTTGGCCAGCGTCACCTCGATGGGGGACCCGTCCAGCACCTTCGCACAGGGGAGAGAGCACAGGGGTCAGCACGGTGGTCAAAGGGCTTGGTGGAAATCCCACCTGGGGAGGAACTGCCCCACACTCCTCCCTCCTGATGTGGAGGAACGTCCTGATGGGATGGGAAGATGGAGGAAACCACCCTAAAAAAGCCCCAGATCTCCCTCACATGGGGGGAAGGCTGTAGCAATGTATTTACATGAGCTAGGTCATTCTCTGTGCCGTCCAAACTCCTTGTAATCTTATCAGAACACCTACAGTCTTATTATTCAAACCCTCAAGAATCCATCAAGACCGCTGAAAGAAAAGCAGGACTAAAATAAAAACAAGAGGCCTGAAAAACCAACCATCAAGAATGCAAACTTCAAATAAAAGTGAACTCAGCATGATAAGAAGCTCTGACCAATTAAGTGCCCAGAGGGGTGCATACCAGCCTCACAGACAAAGCTGAAAATCCAATCAAATAATGCRTGATTGTGTGAATATACATATTAAAATCTATAACTGTAAACTGTATTGTTTACTTATTGTAAACAATAAAGTGGCTTCTGTGAAACCACATTAGTTCAGTGCACAGGAGTCCGTTCTCCTGCAGAAGGTGGCACTGGATGGGTGAAGGTTTAAATCTGAGAGCACCCAGCTCTGCCCCCAGCTGGGAGAGGCTCCTTGAGCAAAGCCTTCAAAAGGCCTCACTTCTCCCTGCAAAGCAGCTCGTGAGCCAGAGAGATTCCCTGAGCTCCCGTGGAGAACAGCAGTGSCACTAAAAATAGGCGTGGGGTTAACACCTCTTGGGGAACAGCTCCGGCTTTGCAGTGAATTACATGCAGTGCAAGAAGGGCTAAATTCAGCAGSCTCCCTTGCAAATCCGCATGTGAATTTGGAGCAGATGTTTGGGCTGACCTCGTTTGTCCCAGTTTGCCGTTCACACGCTGCCCCTGCCAGTGTTTTTGTTGGCAGTCTGGAACAAGGATGTGAGTGTGAGCCGGGGGGGGGATGGTAACCCCTCCTYTCCTAGTTCTTCTTTCAGCTTTTCATGTTGTTTTTTTTTTTTTTTAATCTGAGCAGTGAGCTAGAGCGGGGCAAACACTTAGCACAAATACAAGGAGCCAAAATGAATGGTTTGTGTACAACAGAGCTGCTGGAAAACAAATTCAGGAGTATAAAAGCAACCAGCAAAGAGAAAATCGGGATAACACCTCTGGGAGGGTTTTGGAGTTCATAAAGCAGGTGGCTTGGTATAATATACTGCACCCTAAGCCCCAGGAATTAACATTTACAGCAGCTTTACCTTCCCATTCAAGGCTTTCATGGCCTCCACTGCGTGTTCTCTTTTATTAAAGTGCACAAAGGCGTAGTCTCTAATTTTCTTTACTCTCTCCACTGCACCTGTGGAAAACATTGGAATATTAATGGGAAGTGGGGATTAGGCAGAAAACAGAGATCTGAAAGAGTGGTTCTGTCAGGTTATGAGCCCCTGGAGAGCAAAGGCTGAGCAAGGGTAGAAGAACARGAGGTCAGTGTCCCCTCACCTCTTTGGATGTACATTCCACAGGAAAATCAATATRTAATGGYTGTAGCATTTCAAGGCAAATTAGAAGGTTTTGGAATYAGRCACCAGTAARATTCCCACTAAACTGGAGAGGTTTTCTCCTRTCCAAACCCTTTTGTTGGAYTTGTGTCTCCCTTCTGTGACAGACCACGCACCAGCTGTGGGAACATCCCCGTGTGATCCCCATCTCCCTGCTTTTGTATGTKCATTGGAGGCAGCTTCAGGAACATTGGTGCTTTTGCCATAAAACCAGGAGGTTTTTCTCCTTCACAACCAGCTCAGGATGCTCAGGAAGAATGAACAACCAGTCCTGCCCAGGACAGAGCAGCCCAGGGAACTGGGATGGACTGGGACTGATAGGGCAGCAGGTCTCCCCCTAACAAACAGCCTCTCCCTAGGAAACAGCCTTTTCTGTGGCAGTGGGGCTTCCCTGGATGCCCCAATTCACCTGGCCACGGCCCAGTCAGGCTCTGCAGCTGAGGGYTGGCCCTCCTGGGATGGGGCTTGGGCTAGAGAATCTTTCTTCCAGCCTGAATCTTYCTTACATCCAATTTATCTGAAGTAATTCAAATGTAAATGACTTCTTGTTCTTCTTTTCTAAGTCCATCCCCCACAGTTTCCCCTTTCCCTTGTCAGCTGCTCTGCTGCCAGGAACTCATCCTTTGCACTGAGGAGTCTGTCTCCAAAATAACCCCTCCAGTCCTGCTCCCCACGCCACAGCCTTCAGCCATTTCTTTAATTCCTCATCTTCCCTGCTMCTGTGGCTTGGGAAGCACAACATCAGCCAGCCCAGCCTCCTGTAAAACCCCCAAAATATCCTTTGGRAACATGGCTGAGGGATGCTGAACAACTCTTCTGTTGGCTTCTTACCTCCTRAAGCTGAACAGGTGCACAGGGAAATGTCATATTGCCACAAAAAGCACTTTCTTAGAAAAATGCAGGAGGAAACAAATTTCTTTGGTGTTCAGGGGGAGTCATTAGGAGCTGCAAAGGGCTGAATGAGCCCATCCAGCCCAAGCAGGCTGCGCGTTTTGGAATGACATTGGGATGGCAAAGTAGCACTTTGTGTCCTTCTGGGACAGAGGATGATTTTCCAAGCCTGCATTTATGGGAGTTAAATGCTGATGCTTTGTTTACAAGTGGAAGCTTTAATGACCTCACTGTGCTTTGAATATCCCCCTCCTGCCTCCTGGAGAGCATTCCAGGACACCAATCCTGAGCCAAAAAATCCTGCTCTTCCCTGCTTCTGCCTCTGCTGGGCCAAGCAATGTGAAACCCCTCCATGGAGAGCCCATCCATGGGACATTGGAGAGGGAGCACTGTCCCTCCAGCACATTGGGACAGCACAATCTTCCTGCTGGGAACTCCACCAGGCTTGGGATTGGGGTTCATGGGGAGCAAGGGCAGGGCTGTTCAGAGAGGCAGCTCTACAGGAGTCATCAGGCTGGGAATTTGGCTCAGATTTGAGAGGTGCTACTTGTACTAAATCCCAAATTGAGAACAAGCAGCATTCCTGGTCCTGTCTGTGGAGCCCTCAGAGATGTGGCCATTGCTGTGTCATGGGGACCCCTGGATCATTTTTTATTGGATGAGTTGTTGATGTCAAAACAGCTTCTTAATGCCCTGGATCCAAGGTAATTTCAGCTAACTAGAGCTGAAAYGTGGCTCAATGAGTGAGGCAGAGAACCATGGCAGGGCAATAAATATTTTCAGTTTTTTGCTGCCTCTTTTGATCTCACTGTAACATAAACTGCATTTTCTCTCCCCAAAATTGAAAGTTTTGCTGCTCTAATGCACCCATTCAYGATTTTAGCCACCAAAATAAAACCTGTTCATTAAAAAACCCCCAAAAAACCCAAAAAACCCCAAACCAACATTTTCTTAAAAAATAAAAGGAAAATGAAAGATGATGCAGAACTTCTGTTGTCATAGTGGAAAACTTCTTAGGAGCAAAGCAGATGACTGTTACCAAAGAGCCAAAAGGCCACAAATGTGTTTCTGGGGAGTGTGAGCCTGTTCAAAGCTTGGGAGCAAAACTGGGTAGATAAAGGAAGGAAACAGTTCAGGGAGTGGGATAACATAAATTTAACTCAGGGGTAAAATGGGGTCTACAACAGCTCGATGGTGGCTAAAAGTATGAGCCAGAAATGCTGGAAGGACACAAGGAAAACTTGTTCAGAGCTTTGCATTGCAGCCTAGTCCAGAAAAAAGGCATGCTCAGAGCAGAAAGGAGAAGTTAGTGGAAGAAAAATGAAGCTCTGCAGCATATTTTAAAACATTACTAGAAGGAAGCTAACAGGAGTGAGATGAAAGGAGATTTCACATTGCCAAGCATCAGTTCCTAATGCCTAATGGACTGTGTGGCTTGCAGAGCTTCAGCAACRGGTTATTTTTACTTTGTTGGTTTTGGGTGGAATTTCCTAAAGCTGGAGCAACTCAGAAGGAAAATCTCCTTTGAAAGCCAGCAGGATTTTTAKTCCCAATTAATCTCCTGGCTTTTTTTGGAAAATCTCACCCTAAGTGCATGTAAGATACACCACAAAGGAATATTGAATTAAATGGAAAGCACTAATTATTCACCAATTTACACGAGGACTGGGGGGATGTATGAAAATGAGTTCAGAACTTAGACAGATCAGTTAAAACAGATTTGTATTAAATCACTCTATTTTTATCACCATCCCTTGCCACAGAAGGATGCTGAAGTCACCCAGCTGCTTCACCAACTCTTTTTAAGAAAGACCAAGTGGTTCCAAAGCATTTTGGTGACACAGGGCATCCCCATGCAGGATTTTGGGTCTCTCCCAGTTGCATGGCTCTAGCTGGGAATTACTCAGCCCTTAATGGGATGGCATTTTGGGTGGAAGCCTTCAGCCTCACGACAATTTTTTGTGGCATTTCACACAGGCAGAAAAACAGCTGGTTTTTTATCTCTTGTGGCATTTTAGGAAGGCAGAACTGCTTCCATGTGCAGCACTTGTTTGGGAGGCACAGCAGCAGTGGGCTCCTACCTGGTTTGATGCTGTTGAACTCCTTCTCTATGGTCTCCTCGGTGGTGGAGAGCATGAGGTTCCTCACGTAGAGGATCTTCACTGAGGACATGGTGTCCTCATCCACCTCCACCTCTGGCTCTGCCCAGTCCACGGCRATGGGGTGTCCCCACAGCTGGATCCTTCCTTTAAGGGAACAGGCATGGTCAGTGCTGGGGGGGCTTTGCATCCTCTCACTCCTGCTCGTGCTCTATTTCACAGCAGAACAGGCCAAATTGTACAAACACCACCAAAAACATTCCAGGTTCCTAGCTCAAAGCACTGCATCAGCTCCCTTCCAAAAGCAGATGGTCACACTTGGAATGGCCTCCTGCAAATACCTTTGGAGCCTCCAGGACTGMAAGAAGTGAAAATATGGAATAATTCACTTTAAGCCTGCACTTCCTGGAGTGCTCCCTGAAAGGAAATATTTGAATGCACTTATGAAAATCCCTTTTGGCCAGCAAAGTTTCATTCCCTCGACACCAGAGTGGGGATCCTGAAGTCCCAGCAGGATGGAGTGAAACAGCAAAAGCAAGGATGCCTCTGTGTGTGTTGGAATTTGCTTGGGTGAAGCTGCAGCAGAAGAAAGGAGGGACACACAAACAGCCCTGATGCATCAAACAGGCTGTGGGTGTGGAGGATAAACCCAGGGGCTCTGTGTACACTGCACTGAGCTGCTGAGGGGCAGGGAAGGAAAAGAGCAAATAAATCACACTGCTGAATGCTGATGTTGCAGCTGGGTTGGTGTCCCCACTCCTCCAGGCTCAGCTCCAGATTCACCTGSTGTGAGACTCTCACTGAACTCCAGGGGAGTTTTCAGAAGTCCATATTTCTTTCTGCCTGCATGCACGTGTATTACCAGGCTGCCACTTCAGATTCCTTATCTGAGTTTGGTTAAGCCAACCATAAGATTTATGGTTCTGTTGGGCTCATAGAAAATTCTATTGAATAGTTTCACAGGTGTTAAATTGGTCAATGTATTAAGAACTGCTAGTGTTGATTAGATACTGCTATGAATAATAAACCATTATAAGATATTGTGATGAATAATAAACCATTTAGACCTAGTTTGTTGAGCCAGTCTGAGGCTGAGGTYGGCAAGGGGGTTTATTCTGTCAGGWCTCAACCCTTGGAATCCTTTMATTTTAACCTYCTCACCCTTTTGCCYCCCTGGTCTCCACATGAATCATTCTAAATTCCTTTAATCTGATATTTCTTTTGTCTGCTTTATCTGTATAGTAAGTAAYAGAGTGACCCTTGCCATCAAACCCTGTTGTGCCTTCACAAATTTATATSAAWCCTGCTTTTGCCCAGASCTTGCTGGTGATTCTTTCAGTGACCTAAACCACAGCTTTGCAGTTGAGGGGACAAAGAAAATCCTGCAAAACACTCTTTGCCAGACCTCAAAAGGCATCTCTGCTTGGACAACCTATTTAAGAAGGGGGTGGGAGCTCCAAAATGAGAGGGTGAGGATAGGATTTGGAGGCTTACTGGAAGTGTAAATGATCAAACCAAATGGAAAGGTGCTGTTCCCTTGAAATCCCCTGTGAACAAGATGGGATTTGTGGAGCAAGGCTGAAAGCTCTTCAGCTTTCAGCACTGCTCAGATCTGGGCTTTCAGCAAGCAGAGATRAAGGCAGGGCTGCTCATGGCTCTGTGCCCCTTTCAGAATTGCTGTTTCCAGTTCAAGGGTGGAAATAATGAACTGGTTGGCTTGCAGCAAGGAGCTAAGCTTGGTGCCTCTTGCTCAAAACCAGTCTGTCTCCATCCTCTTGTTTAGCCAGAGACAGGGCAAAATTTTAATTTTTTCATAAAAACTCCCCATTTTTGAGCACTTTCTCTACAGAGCTCCCTCAAAGAACAACAAGGTTCAGTTTAGAGGAAGCATCTGATAATGACATTCAATCTCATATCAGCTGGAGATACATTCAGCTCTGGCTTTAAACTTTTTTCCAGTTCCTGCTGTTTGCTCGAGTCTTCAGAAGACTCTGGCTCCTGCCTTTGGAATCCCCTAAATTGTTTRCTGAGGTGTCCCTAAACTGGAACTCCCTCATACATTGCACATTTCTGCTTAGGGCTCTGATTTCCTTCTATCTGACTCGCTGTCTTTGCTCAGGATTTCAAGTTCTCTGCCTGCTCCTGCCCCCCTTTTCCACATAAAAACCATGGGAAAGTCATGCTGAAGCATAGAATGTGCTCCCACCACCAGGGAGATGCTTAAACAAAAGAAGAAAATGCAGAATAAAAGGAAAAAAATGTCAGTGTGACATATCTTCCAAGAGAAAAGCAAATTCAGTGCTCAAAATCATGCCCATTTTTTATACAATAAGAAAAAAAGAATTTAAGTGATGCAGGGTATTTCATGTTTAAAACAGGTGAAAGGAGGCTGGTGGTCATGAACAAATCTCAAACCTCAAGATTTGTTGGATGCTTTCACCAGCCAGTGAGATGTGTTCAACAAAGCAGTGCAGGAGYGTAAGAAAGCAGGAGAAAATTGGGGAAACCCCTGCAAATGCACTTCATGTTAAGTGACTTCTTCTCCTAATACCTGCTAAACCTCTCTCTCCTTCACAACGGYCTTTGGCTGTCTCTCAGTGATGGTTTTTTTAGATTTACTCTAAAGCAATTCCTCATTCCAAGATTTTTTGCCTAAATATCAATTTTCAGTCCAYGCTCGGGCCTGAATCTGCTCTGGGATGCTTTCCTGAGTGCTTCTCCCTGAGAGGCCATCAATGAGCCTCTATTTTACATTTCAACCCAAGACAAGCACGTCCCACAGCAGAGCTGCAGGGATGCACACAGTGAAATCCATCTGGATTTTTAATAAACCCAAGGACGAGCATGGATCATCCTTGCTACAGCAGGAGCTGCAGTGAACCCCCACACCCCATGGTGTCCTGGGGGCCCTGCTGGCACTGGGTGCCTCCAGCAGCACACTGCTCTCTGAGGGCAGAAAACCCACCCAGCTTCCCTGGATTCCTGGGGAATGTCAGCTCAGCACGAGGTGACTCCTGACTGAGGGACCTCCTGGCTCTGGGTGCTCTCTGAGGGCAGAAAACCCATCCAGCTTCCTTGGATTCCTGGGGAATGTCAGCTCAGCACGAGGTGACTCCTGACTGAGGGACCTCCTGGCTCTGGGTGCTCTCTGAGGGCAGAAAACCCACCCAGCTTCCTTGGATTCCTGGGGAATGTCAGCTCAGCATGAGGTGACCCCTGACTGAGGGACCTCCTGGCTCTGGGTGCTCTCTGAGGGCAGAAAACCCATCCAGCTTCCTTGGATTCCTGGGGAATGTCAGCTCAGCCCGAGGTGACCCCTGAGCTGCAGCCAGCCCTGCCCATCCCTGCTGACCTGGGAGCAGCTTCCTCCTGGCCATGGCTGCTGCCCGGTGGCTCTCGTACTCCACGAAGGCAAAGCCCCTGTTCTTGGTTTTGTCGGCYGCGCTGGGGTAGACGATGACGTCCACCACGCCGTCCGTGACCTTCTTCATCTCCGCCAGGATTTCCTCCCTCTTCTTGGTCTTGGGGATGCCCCCCACGAACAGGCGGCAGTTGTCCACGCTGGCACAGACCCCCAGGAGCCTCCCGTTCCTGGAACGACACAGCTGCTTTGGCAGGAGCCAGCAGAGGGGAAGGATGAAGCCAAGCCCCTCTTCTGTCCCAGAACACGAGGCCAAGCACAAGGCTTTGGGTGCCAGCTGTTCTTTGGGATGTTCCAGTGGTCTTGCTCGGTGCAAAAGCCACTCCACTAAATCTGACATCAAAGTCAGGCAGCACAGTTAAAACGAAGGATTTGAAGGAGAAACCAAAGCCCAATTTTGCTTTTCCTACTTGAGAGTCTTCCTTTTGCTGCCATCAGGCAACTGCATCCCCAACCCAGGTCCCTGTGTTGGCACCAGTGGCTTGTGGCTTCCCACTGACCTCATGCCTGGGGTTTTGGGGGAAGAAAATCCCTCGTCATGGAGAGGCACCATTTGAGGACTCACTGATGGCAGCTTTTGTGCAGACCCCAAAATAAAAAACTGCCTTTGTTCGCCTCTTTGGGGTCAAAGTATCTCTTACAGGCCTGGAGAGGTGCAAAACTTCTTTAGAGGAGTCTTTGGAAGCAGGGAAGGAAGGGGAGGAGGTGGAGGTGGATGAAGCCTGATCTCTAAGACCTTCCAACCTCTGCTACAAATGACATCTCCAAGACCTCTGCATGCCTTGATCTGCTCAAAGCAATACACAACCTTTTTTTTTTTTTTAATTAAAAAAGCCATATAATTACCACCATGGCTTATCCCAAAAGGTTTTTAAGCAAAGCCATCAACTCATCCCATTTTGAACTGGTAAAAAACATTTAGTGTGGTTGAAATCCAACCAACACATAATGATGGGCCCATCTGTTGTTGATTTCTGGGTGTTTTGTTCCCARTTTTTAGTCACAAACATGGGGGCTTTTTTATGTTCTTTTCTATTAGGAAATGTCGCTGTTTTGCCAATTGGTTTCCATCCTATTCCACCATTTTTTTGCAATTGCTCCATCTCCCAGAACATATCTGCACAATCTGTCACGAGGGAGACTGTGAATAGAACAAATCAACAACAAACAACCTGAGGGGGACATAATAAACAGCACTGGTTGGGGGAAAGTTAATTTGATCCAAAGCAGAATTTTTTTTCAATGTTCTGATAGTTTTTTGGGTTTTTTTTTTTGGTGGGTTTGTTGTTGTTGTTGGGGTTTTTTTTTTGGTGAGGAAGAAATTTCCTGTGAAAGATGTTGGCTTTAATGAGCAGTGACTGCACAGGGAGACAGGAGGAGATTTCCCCTCCAAACACAGGGATCTAAATAACCTTGCTCTGGGCTGCCAGGAAAAATATCCCTTACATGCCAAAATAGAGTGATATTTATGATTTAAAGTTGCTTTGAAGGTGTTTGCCCCMCTTACCTGATCTCATAATTATTGAGTGTCTTTATTGCATTCTTGGCCTCCTGTTTGTTGGAGAAGGTCACAAAGGCATAGCCCCTGTTGTTGCCATTGAAGTCCATCATCATCCTCATCTCATAGATTTTGCCAATCTGCCAGGTGAGAGAGATTTCTCAGCAAGGTGGGAGGGGTTAAAGAAGACTGGGATTTTAGAGCCCACCCAGTTCCAGTTCCATGGGCAGGGAGCAGCTTCCATTGGCCAGASTGCTCCAAGTCCTGCCCAGCCTGGCCTTGGGCTGAGCTCAGTTGAGCCCTGACCATCAGTCCCTGAGCAGCTGCCATCAAATCTCACCTTTTCACAGAGGGGGATGAGTTCATCCTCAAAGAGGTCTCGGGGCAGTTTCCCGATGAAGATCTCACAGCCCCTCTCTGGTGGAGGGCCATCCCAGCCCGGTGGTGGGCCCCCATATTTCCTCTGCCCATTTTCCTGCCAGGGAGGAAAGGAAAAGGAAGGTTCAGCTTTTATAGAYTTTTAAACATGGATCAAACCAGCCCTGTCTCTGGGAATGGCCCTGGAGGCAGACACCTGCCTTCCCTGCAGCTCCTCATGGGTGGGATACTTCCAAAGTCCAAGTGCAGGCAGTCAGGCAACTCCCTGGAACATGGAAATCCTCCTGGCTCTGGCAGGGGAATCTCCATGGGCTGTGTGTTAGCTGTGGGCTGGGGGATGGAACTCTTGCAAAATTTATRAATTGTCTGGATTTTCATCCAATCTGAGGATGGCACCTGCCCACCCAGGAGATCCTACTGGCAGAGAGCAAATCTTGGCCCCAAATAATATTCAGAGATGTGAAGGCCAGTCAGTATTTCCTTTGTGGTCTCTTTTTGATAGATTTCCTTCTCTCTCCTGTCTCTCCTTCTCTCCTGTCTCTCCCCCCACCCCCTCCCTACAGTGATTCCCTGCTCCCAGAGGAGCTGGGGCTCCAATAATTTTTCCATTTTTGGCTCCCTGACCATTTCTTTAGTCACTTCCCATTCTGGGATTGTTCCAGGAGAGCAAATGCCTTGTACAGCTGATTTAAGAGGGACATAAAGAAACAGAGATCCTTACGAGAAAATAGGAATATACCAAAACCCTTTTAGTTTTCTTGAGCTGAGAACAGGCCCTGAATTATCCATTCTCATTCCTGTTTTCCAATGCTTTCAGCAGTGATGGAGTCCTGGGGACATTTGATTTTATGTCTGAGCTGGTGTGTGCAAGAAATAAACTCTTCCCTCAGTTTGGGGTGGCTTTGTTTGTGGCTGGAAGGCAGCACCTCCGCAAACCCTTCTTGAAAAGGTGCCTGGAGGGAAAGTGGACATCAGCCACTTCCCAAAGATGAACGACCCAGGTGTGCACTGAGGAAGAAGATATTTGGCTGCATCCACAGACAGGATAGAAGAAAAATCCCTAAAGTGCAGGGAAATTAGGAGAGGAGGGGGGAAAGAGAAAAAGATGAAATAGCAAGGCTGGAATGGAAAAGGAAAGAAGAGAGAAGAGCAAGGAAGTGTTGAAGTGTGTGGGGAGCTGAAATCTGTGCTTTAGGGGTGAGCTTTGCCAGRTGTGACAGCAGGAAAAACTGAACACCAGGATAATTCCAAGGCCAGGTTGGACAGGGCTTGCATTAACCTGGGCCAGTGGAAGGTGTCCCTGCCCATGRCATGGGGCTGGAACAAGGTGGGATTTAAGGAACCTCCCAACCCCTATGATTCCAAGAAAGCCACAGTAAATCTAAGACAGACAGAATCCCTTATCTTGTGGGTCAGGTACAGCAGAAAGGCTCCTCTAGGGCACCAGACACAGCTGCTGGCCTGGTCCTGGAASGTGCTTTTTCCCAGGAATCTCAGGTTGTGCTTGGGGCTGTTGTGCCCTCTAGTGCCATGCAAAACAAGACATGGCCTCCACCTGCCTAAAATCCAGTGTTCCCAGTTCCTTCTTCCAGCATGCAAGGCCAGTCATGGCAGTGCCTAGTGCTTTCCGAGGCTGAGCTTGTTTTGGTCGTGGTGGCCAAGAAAGGCTTTCTYAGGTGGGTTTGGAGGTTGTGCCCAGGCTCCACCTGCCCTCACCACAGGAGGCTGGGATCTTGGAGACCTTGGAGCCTGAAGTGGGAGCAAACCTTGGAGCAGGTGAGGCACCTGCCACCCAGGTACCCATGCAAGGATCTGCACAGAAGGTGACGTGCTGGACTTCCCACCTCATCCCTCCTCTGAAACTCTGCTCTGTGGGTTTTCTTTGGTTTTGAGACACCAATCCTGACCTTTSCCAACTTTTAGCAGTGCTCAGGGTTGTCCTTCCCCCACCTTTACTGTAATTCCCCATCAAGCCAGGAATTCCTTGAGGAATCAGACCCTTCTTTGTGAAAGACAATGTGGCCAGCACGGATGTGAGAGGGAAACAGAGCGAACAGGAACAACCAAGGAGTGATTCAGGAGTGTGGATTCGCTGCTCACGCCCCCAGTGAAGCCTCAGGATGAAGCTGGACCCTGCACAAAAAGGATGGGAGCGTGGATTCCTACCTGGATCAAATTATATCCCGTTCGCTGAATTAACGCACGGAGGGCAGCTTCTTTCTGCGTGCCGGTCAATCCATCCCCGGATTTGTGATTTGATTCCATTGGGAGTGATTAGCAGCAAAAAATCAGGTTAATTAGGGGTGCTCACTGCAATCAAATTTAAGATAAATTAAATCAATTAATGCGGCTGGGAGGAGAAAGTCCACCCTCCTGAGAAAAGTTTACGGCGTCGCTCTTCCTAAATCAGTTTTTTTTTTGGAGATAAAACCAAAAGAGAACAGCAGAGACCACRGAAAAAGCAGAAATATCCCCCTTGCTGAATGGAAATAAATAGMATTTAAACCCACAGTCAGGTCCTGGGGAGATACAGAGGGAAATTTTAGCCTTTTGGTGGTGTCTCAAAAAGAAAAAGTATGTAAGTGCCTAATCCTGCCCTGAGTACACAACAAGTCCTTCAGGCCTCGYGTGATGCTCACACTGGGAAGGCAAYCTTGTGCCAGCCRTGTCCAGCACTCTGTGAGAAACAGGACCTGGCTCCAAATTTGGCCTGTTTTTATTTTGGAAAATAAAGAACACGGGAGAACTTCAGATCTTAGCTCAGCTCAGGGCTGGAACAACCTTGGGTTCAGAAATTTTCATTCAGATCCGCAGTTTTAGGTCATGGCTGATTCAAGATTTTTTGGTTTGGTTTGGGCTGGAAACACCATAAAACTGGAATCTGAATCTGGCTTGGGTAACACCCTGGGAAAGGAACAGTTACAACATGGATTCACTGCTGGTGATTCCCTGATTTTCCTGAAKGCTGAGCTTTGAGCTTGTCCAAAATCCATTTGTGTGCTCCAGGTGTCTGTAGGTGTAGTTCTCTCCTCAGGTCCTTGTAGCCAGAGCTGGGGGCCAATGGGACCAAGGACTCCAAGCAGGAAAATGTCAAATTGTGTCATCCAACGTGGTTGTTATTGCCTAAAATTGCATTTTACCCTAGAAAGGTGGAGGCAAGGAAAGGTGGTGCCTCCCAGGCTTGCCTGGAGAGCAAACAGGGCCAAAAGGAAGGGGTGGACWGGGGGTGAGGGGGATGAGGCAGCCTGGGATGGTGGTGGGGATGCTGGGCAGAAGGGAAATGCAGAGCAGCAGGGAGGTGGAAGGGAGGTGAATTGCTGTGTGTGCACCCTGAGCTACTGCCAGATTTTCAGCAGGAGCCCCTAAGCAATCCTCCTTGCACAGCAGCTCCTTGGTGCACACAAGGTGAGCACTGCATGTGAGGAAATGATGATAAAGCAGTGCAATCCATCTGGTTACAGCTGATTTTCTGAGCATGTCGTGAAATAACAGAAAAAGCCTTTTCCAGCACCCAGCTTTTAACGYCAACCCCTTTTCATCAGCTGCTTTTGTGGTTCACTGAGGGAGGAGCCAAGGCTTGGGGCAGCCCACTTTGGCCATTACCTGCCCTGTGCTCCTATGCCTTTGTGCCCTGGAAGCCTTAAACAGCTGCTTTCAGTTTAAAATGGATTATTCCCAGCACCAAAACTGGGGCATGAGTCCAGGTATTTTGGAGGATCTCAGTCTCGCGTCACCAGGGCTCTGCCACACCAAGAGCCAGGGACTGTGACTCAAACACCTGCAAACAGAGGCCCCTCTGTCATGCCAGATTTTGGGGCTATTGAATACAGAGGCTGATGAGGCTCTTCTGATTTTATTTCATTTTCTCCCGTGCTCCCAGGTTCGCCAGTGTTTTAATTACTACCGACGTGCTGGGACAAGGATTATCCAGTGCAAGAGCTCTGCCCTGTCTCTAATTCCCAAATGAGTGTTTTCTGCAGCAGCTGGAGCCCAGTCACTGCTTTGTTTTGCCCTTCTCAGGGCAGCAACARAAACCCTGTGGATGTTTGTGGTGTCTGTGCCTGCTGCCTCCTCTGGAGCTGGCGTTCTGCAGGCACGGGGCAGGATTAGCACACTGCTGTGCAAAAACCACTTGGAGCCTTGCCCGGGCTGCTTCAGAAGGAGAAAGTGAGCATTCAAAAAACAAACCCAGTTAAAATCCAGATTGGTTTTGCCAGGGCAGAGACACCCCATATCCACCCTACASGGGAAAGCTCTGTCACACTGCAAATCTGACCCCTTATATTCTGCTTTTGGAGCATCCCTGCTTCATCAGGGCATTGAGGGGTCAAGTGGCAGCTCTCGGTGGGTGGGTAGGTCTCTCCTAGCCCTCAGAGCTGGATTTGAGCCCTGCCGGGCTGGATGCCTGCAGGGCTGCTGCTTTGGATGCGCTTGCACGTGGATCCTTTAAGGCCACACATCCTCTCCTGCAGGGAGGAGGGATTTCCAGGAAGGTCTCTCTCCCCCCCTGGGGATGATTTCACGCTGAGCAGTGAGCACAAGGCTCGGGGCTGGCGGATGGATGGGAACAGAGCAGCTCCCTGGCTGATGCTTTCCCAGCGGCAGCAATATCCCTCTCTGCCTTCTGCCTGATTCGATAAGACAGCCGAGCTCTTCTGGGCTCTTCTCGTAAGGCAKCCTGCAAGGATTTCAGGCTCTAGACCAGCGTGTCTAGACACTGGTGCACTCCAGGATATGCTGAAGCAATCCACTTGGAGTTAGGGAGCAAGAGCATTCAAGGTTGCAGTGAAGTATTAATCACAGCCTGCTGCAAAGCCCGGGGTCTGGGGGGGGGAGTTGTTAACAAAGGTCTGGCTTTAATCTGTGCCTGCTGCTTCCACACATTCCTGCCTTTGCAAAAAACCCAGCCTGCTCCATGGAAGAGGGGCAGGATGCCCATCCTCAGGGATGCCCATCCTCAGGGATGCCCCGGCTCACCTGGAGCTGTGCAGCTGGTCCTGCTGGAAGTGGGGTGCAGATGGGAACCCCCATTATTGGGTAGCTCCAGCCCCTGCAAGCTCCCACTCCTGATTCCAAAGGAATCTGCAAGCCCCTATTCCTGATTCCAAAGGAATCTGCAAGCCCCCATTCCCCATTCCAAAAGAGGCCCAGACTGGATTGCACACGCAGGGCTGGACACACAGCCCCATGCACCTCCCAGGTATGGTTTGGTAGCCCCACTCTAAGCAGTTAATTCWTATTATTATACTAATTATTATACTAATTACCAAGCCCAACGTCATTCACAGGTAATTTATAAGCTAAAGAGATTTCCCCCATCAGTGGAGCTTCTCCAGGATGGAAACAGCAAACCCCTCTTTTCTTTGRGGTATAAATCCCAACACAACATATCCCAAGCCCAAGAAAACAGGTTTTTTTCCACCCTTCAGTTTTCCAGCCATTTCTTCTCTCCCTCCTTCCTTCCTTCCTGCCTCCCTTGAGGCAAGGACATCCAAACACTTTTTTGGACAGGGCTCTTTTCCACCTCTGCCACCCAAGGTTGCCTCTCATGGAATCACAGAATCACTGAAGYTGGAAAACCCTCTCAGGTCATGGAGTCCAACCATTAACCCACCCCCARACCACATCCCCAGGTGCCACATCCATGTGTCCATCAGTGCATCCTGACAATTTCCAGGACACAGATCATGGGGCCATGCTTTATTTCTCCAACTTGTGGAATTCCAGGCTTATTGCAGGCACCAGCCCCAGTCCTTGCAGCAGTGCCAGTGTGCTGGGATATCATTTTTACCTGAAGGGAGGAGAATTCCTGTCACCCAGAGGAAACACCATTACTTTCTCTCCTTCTTTGTTCCCCGAGCCAGGAATCAATCAGCAAATCCACCCCCACAGAGGGAAAACCCCCTTCCGTGGCTGCTGGGGGAAAATGTGAATGACTGCAGCAAATTCAGGCAGTGCTTTACAAAAGAACAGCTCAGCCATATTTAATAGAAATAGTAGTTCTGGAATTCAACCAAACTCAGGGATTTGCCCTTAAAATGGCTTATCATTAACAAGGGCCACTGTGCAAAAAAGAAAAGAGAAAAAAAAAAGGAGAGGGGGGAGTTGCATTTGGCTCAGAAGTTTAWATTGAAATTAACACCTTTGGAAGTGCAAACTATCCATGTTTCCTATTTCATCCTCATTTGTGATGAAATTTTGACAACAGCACCAACTTGTCACGGTCACAGTGTCAAGAAAAGGAAGGTTCTGCTTTAACCTTCTATCAGAGTATCWCTGGGTCTGGCTTTCCTCTCTCCACTCTCATTTATTTTAGGTTTCTGCTGAAATTCTGAAGCGCCAAGGCAAGAAAAGGTCCTTTTATACCTTGCAAGCCCACATCATCAAGAAACAAACCTATTGTGATGCCACCTCTCCATGACTACCTCTGCACGTGGCTCCCTTACTCCTACTACAGCCCATCCTCTGCCTTGGCTCCATCCAGGCAGGAGCAGGATGGAGGTTCCAGGATCCAGAATCCAGGAGCTTTTACCCCCAAAACTGAGGGAAATTTTGCTTCACTTTTGGGTTATTTGGAAAAGGAGGAGTCTCCTTATTCAGCCATGCCAGGATTTTTGCTGAGGGGGTATTTGAGGGCAGAGCCTGCCCCTGTGCAGCCTTTTTGGGGAGAGCTGGTCCCCGGTTCCACGAAGGAGATAACAAACCCATGTTTATCACACAGGATCAATACTGTGCTGAGCCACTTGGACACATCTAATGCAGGCCATTTCTTGGCATCCCCTCAGTGCAACTGAGGAATAACAGCCTGAAGAATAACAAYCTTTGGAAAGACTGGACAATGATATTCACCCTTTCCCCTAATAACCCAGGGTACTAGAGGTCACTAGAGAAACYGTTTCCTCTAGGTTATCAATGCTTTGGGGATTTTTTTCCCTCTCTCCAGGTTCCAAACAGTATCTATTCCTTTCTATACACCCATGAACACCAAGCATGCTTCATTTTGTTCCCCGAAACTGGAAGGTGCCCCAGCTCCTGGCTGGGGTGACACTCGGAGGGACGGAGTCCGATTGAGCAACGCAGCACGAGGCTTTCATCCCTCGCTTTCCCAGGCTGGGAGCTTGTTCTCCAGCTCTGGGGGCTCCACACAAAGCGTGGAGGAGAACAGGGCAAATTCAGAGCAGCAYGAAGGCACATGAAAGTGTTTTCCTGGAGAAAACACTCCATGCCTCATCTGGCAAATTTTTTTTGCTCAGCCCCTTTTGCTTGGGAATCAGCTTCTCCCTTTGGAATCCCTTTCTTCTGGGGCACAGCTTTTGCAGATGCACACAAAATGCCCCCAAAAAGCCACTCTGGGATGCTGAGCCCAGCCTCCTTCCTGAGGGTTTAATTTGCATCCCCTTGTGCCAGACACTTTGAAACCATCCTTYCTTCCCTGCCTGCTCCCACCCAAAACTGCTCCAGCGAGGGAAAGAGCTCRGGAGGAGCATTCTGTGCTGGGCAGAAACCATCCCTGCTGGCTGGAAGGGATTAGGGAAAAACTGAGGGGGTTTTAGGAGCAGCGATTGCCCTCGCTAGGGACACTGATCTCCAGCAAAGAGGAGGGATACAAGCTGGCTGGAAAGATCTCTAATGATTAAGCCTCAGAAAGTTGCCCTTTAACAAACCCAGAGCGAATCATGGCAGGGAAAATCCCTCCTCTCTGCCTGGCCTCGCTTTTCAGGCCAGCAGGAGAAGCAGAAAACCCCCTCTCTCTTCCCATGGCTTTGCCAGGTAAAAACCGTGCTGAGACCCCAGAGCAGCCCTTCCGTGCCCACCCTGCTCATCCCAAACTCGACACGGGTGCTGTGGGGCTCTGTGGGGCTGTGTGGGGGCAGCCAGGGGGTCCTGCCCCCTCAGCCCAGCCCTGCTGCAGTGGGGCATTCCCAGGTGTGAGTCTGATGCTGGGCACTGCTGGGGTGGGAGGCTCCCGATGGAGCTGCTCCTTCCCAAACCCACCAAAATCCCCGATTTACACCCCCAGTGCCACCCCCCAAACCTGTGAGCAGCCAGCAGCGGCCTACCTGAGCAGGTGTGGAGATGGCCCCCCGGCAGAGAGGTGTCCTGCCTTGTGGGGAGTTTGCGACGTGTCACTGCGGTTATCCCCTAATCGTCATATCAAACTCCAAAGGTTCAGCAGCCCCTGCGCCGCTTTACAGGCCCGTGGTTAAACGTTAACCCGCCCTATCTGCCTGCTCCCCGCAGGCCTTTGACCAGAGAGCTGCCTCAGGCTGCGGCCAGCGGGCACAGCTCTGCCCGGAGAAACGCAGGGCACCCAGGCCAGAGCCC
>CADDXX010000336.1:565366-588419 GCA_902810485.1 Alauda arvensis
CAGCTGAATTGGAAGTTTGGCTCTTTCCAAAATCCTTCTGGACCTTCACAGGAATGAACTGGGGTGCTGCGGGAGTTTAGCAGAGTGATTTCATGGAATGATAGAWTKGTTAAGTTTGGAAAAGACCTTTATGATTGTCAAGTCAAGMCAGCACCACCATGGTGCTCACCACCAATCCATATTCCCCCTGTGATGTGCAAGTTTAGGATCCCAGCATCCCAGAATTAGGATCCCAATCCCAGAAGCCCTGGAACTGCATCCTGCTGTGGCTGTCTCTGACTCCAGAGCTGCAGCACCAGCAGCCTGGGGCATGCTCTGCCATCCCAGAGCTGACCCCCAGCACACAGATGCAGTCCCCGGGCTTCATCTGCAGCCCTGYTTAATGAAGCATTTGTAATTAGGTGTTGCTGACGCTTCAGGTTTGGAGAAGAGCCATGCCTGTGTTTGCCCAGCTTTAAAAGCATGAGTGTCCCTGTGGGGGGAGATGGCAGGGCCTGGATCMCTCATGGAGAGCAGCATCTCGCTCCTTCCTCCCTGCTGTCTCCCCAGGGTGCTGCTCCCATTCCTGGCCCAAACACAGGATTGCTCCCAAGGCATCATCTGCCCTCTGGTATCCACCCTTCTGCAGAATTCAGGGATTCAAATGCAGCTTTTGGAGCACATTCAAAGAAGATAAATCCCCCAAAAAGCCCTTCCCAGCCAGTTCCTCTCCCTGAGCACAGTTTGGGATCTGCTGCTTCTCCAGGGCAGAGCTTGGGAGTGAGGGGCAGATGCAACAATGGATTTTTTTTCCTTGTCAAAAGGATTTTTCTGCCTTTAGCATGCCATCCTATCCTGTCCTAAGGGGCTGGTGGGATTTGATCACTGGATTTCAGGGTGAAGGCCCCACTGTGCCACTGAGCACTTCAGGCTGCACAGGAAAATGAGCTGAAACCATTCAGTGACCTGTTAAATGCCTCTGCCCTGGGGTTGTGACACAGGGAGGAACAAACCAGCTCCATAACATCCAGTGTCAYWCACCTGCACGGGCCCAGCACYRAAAAGGGCAATGAGAAAGTCTSTCTGGGRGAAATGGGAGGTGTTATCTGAGTGCAATGGGATTTCATCCCCTCTTGTCAGCAAGAGGGGGTAAAATGCAGGTGGCCATGGCATGGAAATAAAGCAGTTAGGGATGGAAATTTTGGGGTAGAARWCCCACAGGTGTGRGRRAAGCATGACAACACACATGGACATGGAAAGCCATTCTGATGCCAGAGGGGCTGGAATTCCAGCATCCCTTTTTGAAGTTGTGCAGGAAGGGCAGTTGTGATGCTTTCCTTCCCTGTCTTCCTCTCTCTGCCACAGCTTTTGCCCAGAAGAGGAGAAGTGATCAAGAGAGGAGCTGTGATTTGTGCTCATGGATCCTTGAAAGCCTCTCGAGAGGCAGAGTGGAGCAGCCCCAAGAGCATGGAAGATAATTGTTTCCTTCTCCACAATCAGCAGCAGTGGGCTGCCTCCTCCTGGGTTTGCCTCAGCCTGCCAGGTGGGATGAGGGAAAAGCATTTCCAGCTCAGGAAAAATGACACTTGAGTGGATGTGACCCCCTTTGTGTTATTTATTCACTGCCACAACCCCCCTAAGGGGCTGCTGATCCTCCAGCTTTCCCTGGAAGTGCTGCACCAAGTTTTCCAGGACGTCCAGCAAGGGGTTTATGGCAAATCTCTGGCTGTGCCAAGCCCTGCTGGGGATCAGCAGCTGTCCTTTATCATAGCAATAAATCCAATAAAGACATCCTCGGTGTCAGGAGGAGCAGGATCAGAGCCCAGCCTTGGAAGAACATGGAAATGGTGATGCTGAGAGCATCTCCTGGGTGCTGGGCTTGGTGGAGACACCCAGGTCAGACAGGCCCTGCTGTGATCTGGGTGTGTGGATGCTCGTGTTGGTGACATTCCCACTGCAGGCACTGCTGGAAGTTGAGGAAGGGATGGGATGTTGCCAAAAMAACTTTGCATTTTCCCAAGTCAGCTCCAGATTTAGAGGGATGTGTGTCACTTACTGGGGAGGGTTTTGTGTGTTGTGTACAAAGGGAGATTGTTAAGCACCACTGCAGCTCATTAGAGCTCTCTAAACATCACAGTTCTCCCTTTCCCCTCCGAGTAAATCTGCATGCTGCAATGCCACTGTGYTCTGTAATTAGGAACAATTCCATTGAAGTCTCCGTGCTTTCCAAAAACAAAGCTTTGCTTCAGCAGCCTGACTCACACYCTGCCAGAGAGCTGCTGCCAGGCTGAAAAGGAATTTATAGTGGAGCAAACAGCCCAAGTGTGTATTTGTATTTACAGATATGAAAACCACTTGGTCCTAATTCCAAAACTGATATTAGGTGAAAAAAAATTAATAATGTTTAAAAATGAGGTGTCTGAACCCATTTCCCTCAAGCTTGGGACTCTTCAGGCTCTTGAGTTGCCAGTTTCTCCTTGTTGTGGCTGAGAAATTTTGGGTTTCTTTGTGCCACAGAGAAGCAGCAGTTGTGCCCAAAGAGGGCTGGATTGTGCTGCTGCCAAAGAAAACAGAAGTAATTATAAAAGTTTTGTGTGCCTGTGGCTTCAAGACAAATCTGTGGTCACAAGTRTTCCTTTGATTTAGGATAGTTTGATATGGCCTGTGTTTGTGCAAGGCTGATGTTTGGATATGGATCAAATATTGACACAAATATTCACTCCATGAAYGTTCTGCTGCCAGCCAAATGACTTTTGTAAAGCTGTGGCCACAAMTCCTTCAGCCTCAGGTGTTTCTCCAATGCCTCTGGATAACAACAGTATAAACAGTGGACTGTATATATAACATACATATCAATTGTGTTATAAATAATAACTATAGAAATAGTGCAATTCCAGCCTTGCTCCATGGCCTGAATGATCCCAGCACAGAAACAGGGTCCTGCACCTGCACACAGAAAGCTGAGGAAATGCACTCATTCCCCATTTCCCTGCTCAGTACTGGCTCCTAAAATCCGTGTCCAAAAGTAATTGCAAAGAAATKATTTCAAACTGGAGCTGGTGGCAACAGAGCTCCTGCAAAATGTGTTTGACAAGAGAAGTGTTTGAATCCTGTCCCTGCTGGGGTGTCCTCCCCTCTGGCAAAAAATTCTTCAAAAGGCATCWTCAGACCCAAATACTTGGAAGTTTAATTGGAAGTCATGTTCCAATGTTTTTGGCTCTGCAGACAATTTCCCAACCTGCTTCCCAACTTCTGTCCCTGAAGTTTCTTGACACTGAGGTTGTGACCTCCACCTGGCCTTAGGTAAAAACAGGGGCATAATGGGCCTAAAAATGCCAGGTGCTTTGGAAATGAGTTGTAAATTTATCACACAGAGTCCTCCATTCAGTATGAAGGCAAACCCTGAGGTCACAGGTGTGAAGATTTATGTAGTGCAGCTTRAAAAAGAAAATAGTTTCTGCAAATTGTTCCAGAACCCCAGATGGGTTTGGGTTGGAAAGGACCCTAAAGCTCATCTTTTTCCACRGGCAGGGACACCTTCCACTCTCCCAGGCTGCTCCAAGCCCCATCCAATCTGGCCTTGGGCACTTCCAGCTCTTGTTTCTCCTRTAAGTGCATTCAGAAAACCAGAATGTCCTGATAGCGATGGTTTACACTGAACAGAAGTGAAAAGCTGTAATTGGATTTACTGTACAAATTACTGACAGTAAGTCCTCTAATGCTGTTAGRACTCCTTAAAATAATAGACTTAAACCTCTCTCCCAGCTGAAACCAAAGCTCCCAAGGCAAATAATTACACTTAAAGGCCAGATGTGGTTATTTTGCAGCACCTTTYCGTGGCCTGTGTGTGTGCAGGAGAAAAGCCTTGGGCTTTTTCTTTCTGTTTCAGGACAAATAAATGGGATGGGAAAGACAAGGACTTGCACAGGTCTTTGTTTGTTTTGGAAGGGCACAGTGTGTCCCAGCCTGCCTGGCTGCCTGCAGCATAAATCCTGATATATCCTAATGGATATGTTKAATAAATCCTGCCTGGAAAGGGAGAGCTGCTGGGGAGCAGGGAATACCCCAGGGGATGGGTGCAGGTGTAAAGAAAACGGGGTCAAGGCCACTGGTCCAGTTTGTTGGTGGGGGCAAATGGGGGAGGTAGGAAAAGTGGTATTGATCTGGGGATATGAGGGCACTGATAAGAGAAATGGGAACASTTTCCATGAAGAACAGTCTGGGCAGGAGAGAYAGACAGGAATGAGGCTTTATTTTTATTTATAAATGTGCTTTTAACAACATTTCGAAGGTGTTGTTGGGCCTTGCAGATTTTTTCCTCTGCTGGGAAACCAGGGAGGAAAATGAGATTTTTCCAAGCAGCAGGCTGGGACTTGTAAGCCAGGCCTAACCACTAAGCTGGGTCTTTTACCTCTTCTGAGCTTTGGCCACTTGGGGAGGCAAGAGTAAATAGTTGGTGACTTGTTTCCTTCCATGTAGCTTCTGCTTTTTTCCACTTGTGTCTTTCATCAAAGCCCATTTCATACCTCCCGTGTCAGCCTGGTGGGTGCAGGGATTTGTGGAACATTTCCCACTTCACTCCTGAAGGGTGGCTGTGTTCTCATGACTCACTGGGCCTTTTTCATGTGTGATAACCTTCAGCTGAAGAATGCTTCTGCGGCACATTGAATTCAGGTGTGTTCTGTCATCTTGTGGGATGGCAGAAATGCACTTGGGACATCCTGCTGTCATCAAGGCATCAACTTTATAAAACTGGTACAGAAAAGAGTACCAGTTCCACAAGGGGTTCAGGGATTCAGGGAAGAAAGAATGCCTGGGATAGGCTTTGATATCCTGAGTGGGCTTTGTGAGTCCCTGGTTTATGAATTCACTGAGAAATTGAATCACAGAATGGGTTGAGTTGGAAAGGAACTTAAAAGCCCCTCCAGTCCACCCCCTGCCATGGGCAGGGACACCTCCCAGTGTGCCAGGCTGCTCCAAGCCCCAATGTCCAACCTGGCCTTGGGCACTGCCAGGGATGCAGGGGCAGCCCCAGCTGCTCTGGGCACCCTGTGCCAGGGCCTGCCCACCCTGCCAGGGAACAATTCCTGCCTAATATCTGATGTAAACCTGCCCTCTGTCACTTTAAAGCCATTTCTTGTCCTGTCACTCCATGCCCTTGTCAGAAGTCCCTGATCCTGACTTTCCCTGGGGCAGGATAAGCAAGTCAGGGTTAACTTTGTTCTTGCTCAGGCAGAGTTGCTGAGGAGAAGATCAGGAATGTGTGGCCTGTCCCAAATCACCTTAGGGATGAAGTGTGGGAGGGYGGCTGTGGGAAACTGAAAAAGGGATTTAAAAAGGCTCCTGTGACTTGGAGAACCTTGAGAAACAATCAGTGGGTGCTGAGCATTCCTGGGAAAGGCAAGTCCTGAGTGAGGAATGGGTGGCCAGCTCCTCCAGCTCACAGGTACAGSAAGAATTACYCACCTACACAAAKTGCAGAGGTGCCAAAGTGGGTGTTAAGCACCCCACTGCCCCCCTAAATACAGACAGCTCATGGTGGAGRCTTCCACACCTCTGCTCCAGCAGCCTCAAAGTGCTCAGGACCCAAAATAGTGCTGGCCAGGGGCTGGATTTCTTAAAATATTTCCCTGAGCCTTGCTGTTTTTCCTGTCTCCTGTGCCCAGAGGGTTGGTGGGTGGTCTGTCTGCTGGGTTTGGGTTGGCTCATGGGTGGCCTTGAGCTGGAAGGGTCAGGGTTGTCCTGGCAGGGGCAGAGCTGGGGTTTGGGACCTTGATGGAGCCCAGCTCAGAGGCTCATCCCTCCTTCAGGAGGCTCCAAAAAGTAGTTCAGGCTCCAGTCATGAGGCTTGGCCCCTCTGCATGGGCTAAACGTGAACTTCCCTGAGGGTTTGGGTTTGGCAAATCCCGCTCTTGGAGCTCAGGGGGGCTGCCAAGCTGCCCTAAATTCAGGTGGGTGGTGGAGCTGCATCTCCCCCCACGAGGCCAAGTGTGAACAAAAAGGGGTCTGTGATGCAGGGCAGTGGTGTTTGCTTTGGGATGTGTGACTCCTAACCACAAACAGAGTCAATATTTAATAGAAAAGAATGTAAAAATAGTAAAAATAGTAGTTTGAGCAGAACTGTGTCACTTCAGCATAGGTGTAAGGGGTATCTTTTGTCCTTTCAAGGGTTTACTTTATTTTTAGTAATTTTTAAATGACTCTGGAACCCTGGCAGTTTTTGGGGTGTTGCAGTTTGCTGCTCCAAATGAGCTCTGCCAGCACCAGGCTGCCCTGCAGTGAGGGATGGGGAACACACCCCTTTTGGGTGAATGTTTTCAACCAAACCCTTTTTCAGCTGTGGCCAGACCTGAACCTCCAAATGTTTCCATGTCTGGTGAAAACTGGTGTTTCTTTAAATAAGAACTCACACCACCACTCCAGAGCAGAACCCCAGATGGGTTTGGGTGGGAAGGGACCTTAAATCCCATCCAGTGCCACCCTTGCCATGTCAGGGACACCTCCCACTGTCCCAGGCTGCTCCAACCTGGCCTTGGACACTGCCAGGGATGCAGGGGCAGCCCCAGCTGCTCTGGGCACCCTGTGCCATTCTCACAGGGAGGAATTCCTTCCCAATCTTTTAAATTCCTTCCCAATCAAAAAAAGCTCAGGTGTGGGTGGTGTTGGAGGCACCTTCCCCCTTCTGAGTGATCTGGGTGATCCTTGCTCTTCCCATCCCATCAGGCTTCTCAGGCAGCTCCAGCCCAGCTTCTGCTGGGGCTGTCTCACAGGAGATGGCCACCTTTCCTTGCTGGCAAACCTTGCTAGCAGCACTTATGTCATATTCTGCTTTTATTTCCCCTGCTTTTTGAGCAGCCAAACTTCTCCCAAAGCTTCGTGCAGCTGGAAATTGCTGAGGCCTCTCCAGCACCCAGCAACAAATTACAACTGTGAGCTAACACACAGCCCTGGGCCTTGGCTAGAAATGGCAAATATTTTAATTGCTGATTTGGATGTTTGGGAGGGAAAAAAAAAACCCTTCAGGTGCCGTGCAATGCATGTATAAATACTGAATTGTAAATAAATATCCTCCCTGGGAGCTCAGATTTTTTTTTGGCAGTTTTTCAAGCAGTGAGGTTTAAATGGGAACCCATTCAGCTGGACCAGAAAGCAACCAGAGTATCTCTGGGATTTTGGAGTGGGATGGGGCTCCCTGAGCTGGGCAGGCCTCTCCTAATGTTGGTGTCCATGGAAATTGAGAATTGAGAGCATCCAAAGGGACCTCTGGAGGGGAGAGGAGCCAACTTGCATGGAGCAAACTCAGGGGTTTGTCCCATTCATGGCCTGCAAGAGCCAATTCTGTTGTGAGAAGGTCACAGATGAACCAGAGCTGTTTCTGCAGCCTTGGCAGAGAATTCCTGCTGCCCAAGGGATGCTGTGTTCCCCAGGAGGATGGGTGGGACCTGTGGGATTGCTCAAATAACTCTTTGGAAAGATCCAGTGTGGATGCACCCAGTGCTGCCTCCCAGGCTCCAAAGTGAGATAGATGTGACAGAACTTCTCATGCTGGAAGAAAATATATATATATACATTCAAAATGGCAAGAATCCAGTAAGAATAGGAAAAATGCCTTGCAGAGACCCAAAGCCAGGTTGGGCTCTGCTTGGTGCATCTTGGAAATTGCTTTTCACAGGTGCTGACTTCAGTGAAGAGAGGCACAGAGAGGTTTTGTCCCCAGCCTTGAGCAGCCACGCAAGGCTGGCTGTAAAACCCCTCCAGCAGCTTTTCCAGGAACAGCAGGCTTTGGGACCAGCTCTGCCTGCGGGAATGAGCTTGGGAAGACAGGAAAACAAAGTCTCTGAGAAATACAGCTGGCTCTGTCACCTTGCTGTTTCCTTTCTTCAGCAACCCAGCTTCACCTGGCTGGCAAATAGGAACTCTGGAGAGCAATTCCCCCTCCTTCCCCTTCCCAAAGTGGTTGGAATTGTCCCTCAGCTGATGGATGAGGTGGCTCCTGGGAGCAGAGCGTGCTTACCTGGCTGTTCCCAGGCTCCAATGTGGGGAGCAGCTGATGCAGAAAATGCTCCAGTGCAGAGCAAACCAAGCAGAGGAGAAACACTAATTCAGGTTTTTCCAAAAGGCAGCTGGTTTTGTTGGTTTTGCTCACTGGGTTATGCAGATGCTCCCTGCTCTCAGCTGTGAGAGAAGGCATAAAGCAAGGTSATAAATACAGCTTTGACTTCAGGTAAAAAGTCATAAAATCTCYCCAAAAGACAGACAAAACTGGTCTTGAACCCAGCCAGCAGCAATTTCATACTCTATATGTGCAAGGGGTTTCAGGAACAGTTCAGTAGCATCAAGAATTCTTCAATTTTCACTGTAAATATTTCCTAGATTAAAAATAAAACTCCAAACAATTCCCCAGCTGTGTGTAGCCCTGATGGATTTGTACCTCCTGAGATGAATTTAATTATTTTTTCACCTGAAATACTTCAGGTTTTACTGCCACAATTAAAGTTGACTGAACCTTTGAGCTGTAACTTCCACGGTGTCTTTGCAGATCCGTGGGGTTTTCATCATTTCTCCTCCCCCCCAAGACAGTATGAACACGTGGTGAGCAGAACAGGGTGCCATTMCTTAGTAAAAAATGATTTAATAATGAAAATTCTATTTTTAAAGAACCTAAACACCTGTGTTGGGAGAGTTTGTAGCTCTGAGCATCATCTTAGAACGGTTCCTCTGCTCAGYAGCTTCCAAAAGTCAAACTTGTAATGTTGCTTGAGGTTTTAAACTGAAAACGCATTCAGAAAGAAGAGAGTCCCCGAGGGAATGGAGGTAAAAATAGCTGCCAAACAAGGCAAAATTGAGAGGGAAARGAACATTGATATTCAGTATATTCATTTCTCACGGAGCCTGACGTTAAAGGCTCTGCTGGGAAATTACATTATTGTTGTTAAAATGCTGTGGAAATCCAAATAATGGCTGGGAAGCTACAGGATGTTCTTGGAGGATGCAAGCTTTGCTGGAAGAACATGAAACAAACAGCTCAGCTCCAACACCTAAATATTGATACAGAGATGTAAAAGCTGAGGAGGCTTCACGGACCAGCACGTGACAGGGACGTCCCAGGGCACTGGGAAAGCTTGGAAAGTCAAATATCCTCTGTCCCTGTGCAGCAGTTCATGTGGTGTGCCRGAAAAGCAGGATGTGAGCCAAGGAATGAAGGAAAAACAACCAAAGCAAGGCAGTTCATGACGGGGCTGTGCAGGAGCCGGGCTGCAGGGGCACGGCGAGCAGCGGCGTTTAAAAATAGCCTCGCTGGTGGGTGGAAGGGCCCCTGGAAGAGCAGCCTGAGCAGTGGGGGATCCCCACCCTCGGGGACAGCCCTGCTGCTCCCAGAGCCTGCCAGGGCCCCTSTCCCAGAGCTGCCAGCTGGGATTGCTCCCAGCCTGCTGGGATTGCTGGCGGATGGCAGAGYGGTGCGGCCGCACGCGCTGCCGCTCCAGGAGAGCAGCTCCTGGGGGGATTGGTGGGGCACAGCAGCCCAGGGAAAGAGCCCCTGGGGGGAAAAAGTCCCTGGAGTTCACAGCTGTGAGGGGAGGTCGCTGCTTTCCCCACAGTCACTCAGGGCTGACGTTCCCACACGGATCCCATGGAGCCGCTCCTGGCTCGGGCCCTGCTCAGGATCACTCGGAATTACTCCAGCTCAACGTTCCCTTGACACCAAACCAGAATGGGGGCCTTTTCCATGGGCCTGTCTTGGTGTGGAAAGACAAGAATTTGCCAGGGAAAAGCTGGAGCCTCCCTTGGAATGGAGAATGTAAACCCCCTCCCTCCAAATAAGTAGGAATTTGAAATTAAGGGGCTTTCAGGCAAAAGATACGGGAATAGGAATGACAGTTCTTTACTAGAAAAATTAAAATAAAAATGTGGTAGGACAAAACACAAACAAACCAAAAAGAAAATACTGACAGAGTCAGAATACCACCTGACACCTTTTGGTCAGGGTACTGGCAGCAGTCCAGGTCCTCCTGCAGTGACAGATGTGGTTCTGTAGGAGCAATGATCCTGTACAAGGGTGTAGTTTTCCTCTGAAATTCCAGTGGTGCTGAGATGGGTCCAGTCTTCCTCTGGGAATCCAGTGCAAACAGGCTGCCCTGGTGTTCTGATGCTCAGATTTTATCCAGGTGGGAGTGTTTGGCTCCTCCCCCTGGGTGGAGCCTCTCCCAATGGGATGATGGGATTTTATCAGCCCTGCAGTGGGGCCTCAATGGCCCATTAACAGCAGAGATCCCCTGGAGGGAGGATGGGTGGTGGCAGAGATAAAGAACATTGCTCCAGCTGGTTATAACAGCTGGTAACAGAATCCATACTGCTGGTTACATCCTGCATTGCAGCCCAAAACAGCCTTTTCCAACTGCTTTGTCACCCTCCTCATTTTCCAGAGCCACTTTCATCGTGCCAGGAGTTTCCTGCTGGCGGTTGCATTGTCACTTCCAAGCTCTGCATCCAAAGGCAGGACACAAGCAGGCACAAGGAAGGACAAACAGGCTTCACCTCAAATCCCAAACACTCCCAGCCACAGCCAGGCTGCTCCTGGAGCTGATCCAAAGCAAATTTGGAGGGTGCTGAGGAGGAGCAGCCTTTAGTGACATGGCCTTCCCAAGATAACCATCAGTTGTCACCCAATTTTGGCAGCGGACACGTCAGCGAGGAGCAGGAAGCTTTTTGGGTCGGTCACGGATGAGATGCTGAGCATTTTCCAGGAGCATTTCTGTCTGGGAATAGCCAGCAGGAGGCTGGATGGATTTGTGGCTGGCCAGGTGGCTTCACAGCTGTGCCCTGCTGCTGGGTGTCACCCCCTGCCACCACTGCCATTGGGGGCAGAAGGGCTGGCAGGGCGTGGTTCCAGAGGGGGAATACCCTGGGGCATGAGTTTTCCTGAAAGGTGGAACTATTTCTATAACTGATTTGCAACTCTCTAAATTTTTAAAATATATATTTTTTTAAATGTATAATAATATATTTGCATATAGAGAAATGTATATATAAAAATGTACAACAATAAAAGGTAAGTAATAAGTGTGCAATAACAAAATGTGTAATAATAAAATGTATGATGCTAAAAATGTATAATAAAAATATATAAAATGTGTAAAAATGTACAATAATAATTCCATATTAAAAAAAATAGAGACAGTTCAGAAAAGTCTTTGCCTAGATTTGTAATAAGATCAAGTGATGTGATACGACAAAAAAAGAGAGAAGTATTTACACGCAATCATCTGTTTACAAGTCTGGCAGAAAGTGACTTTTTTTTTTTTAATGGAGTTATGACAAAACTCTCAGTTTCTGTTGACATTCACCTTTTTTCAAAAATCAGCCCTTGCTGAGTGGGAGGGAGGATACAGCCTTAAGAACCACAAATGCAGAGTGGGAAATTCTTCTGGGAGAGCAGAGAGGGGGGAAATAACCCCAGCAGGAATTCAGACGTAGATGTTGAGAGCATCTAAATTTGGATGCTGGATTTTTGCAGCTCCCACTTGTGCAGTTTATATTTCCCCCCCTTCTTTATTAAAAAGAAAACTCTGCACTCCATGGTTGGAGTGTCCAGTTGTGGAAGTGCCTCCAAAGGGAGGGTTAATAATATTTATGTAAAACATGCCAGAGGCCACGTGGAGTCTGGGAGATTGGATAAAACCAGTATGAAATCCCTGCTATCCTGGGAGCTGCTGGAGGGGCTTTTCTTTTCTCSCCACCAGCCTCTTGATGCTGTGGAGCAGTTGTGGTGAGAGCATGGATGTGATGATACCCTCGTAGCCRAAGGAATATTTTTAGCTTCCTCGTTTTTCCTTAAGGAAAATGACATCCTGCTTGCAAMATTCAGAGGATTATTTTAGTTTATATTAATAGGGGAAGAAGTGGAAGCTGTGGGAGCATTTCCAGAGCAGTGTCATAAGCAGCAGTGAGAAAAAATGCCAAAAAGAAAGAGGAAGATATGAGGAAACATTTCCAGGTTATTGCTTCCTGAAAAATATTTAATGTGGGATGTCACAGTATTTTATAYAAGCCTAGAATGGTTTGGGTTGGAAGGAACCTTAAAGCTCATTTCATGCCATGTCAGGGACACCTCCCACTGTGCCAGGCTGCTCCAAGCCCCAGTGTCCAACCTGGCCTTGGGCACTGCCAGGGATGCAGGGGCAGCCCCAGCTGCTCTGGGCACCCTGTGCCAGGGCCTGCCCACCCTGCCAGGGAACAATTCCTGCCCAAGATCCCATCCAGCCCTGCCCTCTGGCACTGGGAAGCCATTCCCTGTGTCCTGTCCCTCCATCCCTTGTCCCCAGTCCCTCTCCAGCTCTCCTGGAGCCCCTTTAGCCCCTGGAAGGAGCTCTGAGTTCTCCCTGGAGCCTTTTCTCCAGGTGAACACCCCCAGCTCTCCCAGCCTGGCTCCAGAGGGGCTCTGTAAACTCATGGAATCTCAAAAAAAGCAAAAAAACCTGTGGGTAATTGGAATCATTTCCTCTGACCTACTGCATATGCAGTGTCATTGAGCTGGAAGGTTGGATTGTGGTAAGATAGGTAAAGATTGTGTGGGGAAACAGAGTTGGTACTGATTTTGTGGCTGAAGAATTGCAGCTGTGTTAATTATCCTGGAGTGGGAACAGCCTTGCCCTCCCAGCTCCGGGTGTGATAAGGACTGAGCTGGCTGGGAGGGGTTGCCGTTGGAATTTGTTGTTGTGCTGTGAAGACCCTGGGACAGGAGGTCCTGGAAGGGATAGATAAGGTAAGATTTTGTGCCAGGGACTGACAGGGGCAGGCTGCTGGGCCAGGATGGAGTGAGCTGGTACTGAGAG
The DNA here is from genome assembly GCA_902810485.1 of Alauda arvensis. NCBI lineage: Eukaryota > Metazoa > Chordata > Aves > Passeriformes > Alaudidae > Alauda > Alauda arvensis. Next base: position 578,179 of record CADDXX010000336.1, read on the forward strand.
AAGGAGAACTGATGGACTTCTGGTATGAAGGGACAGACCCTGGGAGCTGCTTGTAGCTGCCTTTGGGAAATAGGATGGAGAGTGTTAAATAGCGAGGTGTTGGTGTGTGAAGCCCTCTGATGAGTATGGGACTGATAAATAATAATGTCCTGATACTTGGAGCCCCTGGGATGTTTTTAATGAAGCACTTTGTGTGTTCTGACCATCTTGACTACCACATTGGATGGATTGTAATTAATAGCAGAGAGTGAATTCAACCCAGTTTCTCCAGTAGTGATTAGTGGGGTTAGAACTGGGTGATCTTTAAGGTCTCCCTTCCAACCCAAACTATTTTGGGATTCTATGGAAATGCCTGAGCAGCATCACCCAGGGCTTTCTATGATCCAGAGGAGTGGTGGATTTCTTGCACACTTCAGTGGCTGCAGGGTGTTTTTCAGATCCTTTGCTGCCTCAGGTGCAGCTCTGAGCTCACACTCAGGGTCACTCAGCTCTGCACAGAGCAGGGACACAAAATAAATCCTTTCCCTGCTCAACACCAAGCACAACTTTCAGGCCGAAAAGCACAAACAAGGCTGGGCTGAGGGGAGGAACAAGAAGGATGAGACCTCACAGCCTGGAGCTGGAATKGGACAATTAAACCCCAATGTGCAAATGGACCCAAACTGATCAAAGTGTCAGACCTCGTGCCCAGGGCTCCATTTTGGGACCATTCTGAGCCCACCTTGGGTGCAGCCCTGGCCAGGCTCTTGTCCTGCCCCAGGTGTATCCTGGAGCCTTTCAGTAAATRTCTGCTTTATTCTCTGGCTGTGCCCAGTCTCTGTTCCAGCTCAGCTACCCAAGGCATCAGTAGGACACACAGCACAGCCATCCTCACACTGCTTGTGCCACAAGCCACCTCCAAGGTGCTTTTGGAAGGTGTCAGGCAGTAAAAAACCCCTGTGACAAGCTCAGAAGGAAGCCAGAACAGCGGCTGCTCCATCCAAAGGGATTGGGAAGGCTGATGTTTTTAATATMAATATCATTGTTCCCATTTAGGGAGTTACTCTGTGGTAGAAAGGCTCATACCTGTTAGTAAAGCAGACACTGAGGAGGTGACACARTTTATTAAATTACCCAGTGAGACAGGGACTACAAAGATCACTGAAGAAGGAAACAGCACAGAATTAATCTTTCCTTTCTGTGGCCTTAAAATGCCCTCCCACTGAAATCTCCTTGTGTCCATAAGGCAGCTCCATCCCTTAAAGAAGCTGCCATGAAACTTCAGCTGCTCTTAAGAGATTGGGTGGAGAAAATAGGCTCAGACTTTTGCCACTACTGAAGTAAGCCATAAATACTGAATATTTTCTTTTTTGACATGGTGGGGATTACTGCCTGCATCCAGCTCCTCCAAACCTCACAGGGCTGTGACCTCGAGTCTGCTCTGCTGCTGCAGAGGCTCTTTGCTTGCAAAAGCGAGTTTGGAAAGAGAGAACGGTGGGGGTTGCAGAGCTGGAGGAGAAGGCAGGRTATCGATTTTATTTTTAAAAAATGCAGCATCACCTTTGATACTCTGTTAAAGTTACACCAAGGCAGAGCTGGCACGGCTTCCAGCGGGGTAATCACGGCCCYAGCCCGAGTAATGCCTGCGTGCTTCGGGCTGGCAGTGCGAGAAAAGCAGGCTCTGAGCTTTCCTGGCCCCAACAGCCGGCATATTTCACATTTCTGCCGGCTGTGAGATGTTTTCTGTAGTGCCTCGTAACGGAGGAGCCGAGGGTCATTTCCAGCAGCGCTTGGTGTTTCCCCTCCTCTGTGGCGTGGCTGGGGATGCTCACCCTCCGCTGGGAGCCGTGGCAAGGGAGGGGCTCCATCCTTCAGCACCCCTTCCTCATGGATGGGACCGTGCCTTTTCCTTGGATAAACCCCCGCGGGATCTCTGGGCGGGCTTTGAAGCTGAAAACGCGCACTGATGGAAGGCACGGAGAGTGAGGGGAGCTGCGGAGCGCTTCCCAGCTCTTGTAGGAGCTRCCCGGGCTCCAGCCACCGCATCCTCATCAAGAACTGCCGCTGCCCCGAAATGAACAGCGCGGGTGGGTTTATCCCTGGAAAAATGGGACTGTCCGAAAGCGATGCTGGGGCGGAGTCACTGCTTGGGTCAGCTCCAGCACCTCCCTCTTGRTCCAGGGGATGCGAGACACATGAATTCCCCAGGCTTCCCCGAGCTGGGCTCAGGCTGCGTGCCCTGAGGGAGGTTCTGAGCTTCCCTGCTCCTGGCCGGGCTCTCCGGGCATCGCGGTGGGCGCGGAGAGGAGCGGGATGTCACTGCTCCTGTGCCTCGGCGGTGTGCGGTGTCCCTGGGGCTGTGCAGTGTCCCTGTCGCCGTGCTTCCAGCCGCTCCTCCCGCTGGCCCCGGGCTTCCAGCCGCTCCTCCCGGGCTTCCCTCGGGCTCTGCCGGCCGGGAAGGACAGCGGCAGGCTCCCCTCCGGGACAGGATGCGGGACACGGAGGGGCTGCGGGAGCCTCCCCCCGCCGTTCCTGCCGCTCCTGGCTCTCTCCATCTCCTTGCAGAGCTCTCTCCGGGCCGGGCTGGTTCTGTTTCACCTCCGCGCTTTTGCTCCGATGGAGCCGCGGTCGCCTCGGGCTGAGCCGGGAGCGCCCCGGGAAGGGCCGAGGGATGCGGAGCGTGGCTTTGGCTCGGCGAGGGGACAGGGGGGAGGCTGGGACCCCACAGGACTCCAGAGCTCATCGCTCCCAGGAGCTGACCTTGAGGCTGCAGCGCTGGAATAGTGGCGCTCCTTGGCGTCAGTGAGCTCAGGGAGTCGAGTCCCCGGCTGTTCTTAGTGCCATCTACACATTTGGTATAAAAATCTATCGATGTAGCCTTTCGTCTAGACCCAAAGTGGGTTACTGAGCGTGTTTTGCCGTGTGTGTTTTCCCTCCTGTGCCTCCCAAGCAGCCTGGACATGAATGATGACCGTGTGCTGGGCTGCTCACACTCTCCAAGCCCACAGTGCCAGGATGGGGAGGCAGCCTGGGACCTGTTCCTGCTGTTCTTTGCTCCTCACATTGGATTTCCTTTAAATAAACCCCCCCTCAAAAGAGAATCATAGCCCAGTGTCTCCAGCTTGGGTCCAGGAGCGTGCTGAGGGCTGGGGAGGCTCTCAGAGTGTGGGGCTGAGGGCAAGGGCTTGGCTGGTGGTTTAATTACACAAAACACAGAATTATCCTGAACTCACAGCATCCTCAGAGCCTCCTCCCTGTGCTGCTGGGCCCKGGAGCTGCAAAACAACTCAAACCCAAGTGGTGCTCCAGGGGTAAAAACATGGAATTACACAGTTCCAGTTAAAAGAAGTGTTTGGCCAGCTTTTAAAAAGCTCTTTGGGGAAAGCTGCATCCTCCTCTGCTGCGTGTGAGATTGTTGTAGGACAAACCCCGCGCTTTGGAGCAGTCAGGGGGCTGCTGCCTGATGGAGATCGCTCTGCTTTCCTCGTTCGGGAAGGCCAGAGGTTCGGGAATGTCCCCAGGGATGTGAAACTGCCTCAGGTGTTGAGAAAAGGGCGTCCTCCTTTCCTGACTGGGCACCCTGGCAAGCCTTTATGTTTAAATAGAGGACTCTCACATCCATAATTACAGAATAAACAGAAAATAAAGAATTTCATTGATAAAACAACACAAAACTCCCACAGATTATAACGATTTGAGAAAAGGGTTCCTGTATCGCCTAAAAAAACTTGGATGAAAGTGATGGTTGTGCAGCTGAAATTGTTRAATGAATAATACAAACCCATTCTGTCTCAGTCCCAGGGGAGTATTTTTATTCCTACATCATGATCTTCACCCTAATTTTGTTTCTACACAAGTTAATATTCTCCTGGGAAAAATGTGAAGTCTGTAAAATCAGTGATGAAAAATAAGAACCAACCCACTGCCCTACACACACACACAAAGGACTAAGAAAACCCTGAGAACTTGCCCAGAAAAAAAAAATCTCAGAATGAAGCTTTGAAGCACTCAGAAGTAATTAAAGCACACCAGGAAGCGATCTTTCTGCCTTTAAAATGAACAAACTACCTAAATCTGCTCCTTTCTGTGGAGAAAAGGGTTCTGAAGTTACATACACAAATAGAAAAGAAGGAACTGAACTGATAAGAGACTTTTCCTGCCTTCCCTACCAAAGAGGTTAAAAAGCCTCTCACCTCCAAAAACCTTAAAAAAGAGATCAGGGATTTGCCATTCTGCTGTGAACTTTCCAGTTTGGAGGAAGCAGCTACAACTCCAACTGTTCTGTGCCTCCAAGACCTGCTTGTCTTGAACCATCAGTAGTTATTCAACTTCATTAAAAGCTTCATTAAAGCCTTAATTGCAAAACATGCCAGGATGAATAACTGCTTGACACCTATGTGGGATGAAGGTTTCCCATCCCCAAGGGATTTGTCCACCTTAGTCTTCCCCAAAGCCAGCTGCAGCTGCTCTGCTTTACTTTTTTTTTACTTTACCCCCAGCCAGATGTGAGGGAGCCTCGTTTTCCTCCTCCCGAGGCCACGGGGAGGCACCAGGTGAGGATTGAGGGTGGTTCCTGCATTTCCTGCCTCTACCCGAGGCCACACTCGCCCCATCCAGGGGTTTTCCACGTTTCTCTTTCCACCCAGCTGCTTTGGCAGATGTTCATTCTCACTGCTGCTGYTCTTCTCCGACTCATTCGAGGCACTTTGGCAAGAGGAATCCAGGAATTGCCATCCAGGCTGAGTTCCTGTCGCTGGGACAGGTTCCACGGTGCCAGGTTTGGAGGAGACGGGCAGAGCTCCCTCCTCAGGAGCCGGCTGTGTCTGATCCTCAGGGGAACCGCCCCCACATCGTCTTTTCCTTCCTCGCTGATTTATCCCCTCCTTTGGATGAAGGGGGATGTTTATCCCGTTTTGGGCTGGAATTTTCTCTGTCTTGCCAATGATTTTGGTTCTGGTTGTGACTCAGGGGGGTTGGCCACCCCCATTCTGGTGTGACCCGAGGCTCAGGGACTTGGAGGGAGCAGCGCCAGTCCCACCTCAGAGCTTGCCCTCTTCCCCCCCGAGTGGTTGTTTGGGGCCATCCAACCATTCCTACAGGACGGACCCCACGGACCATGCCCAGAGCAGTACCCTTAGGATGGCAATCCTTTATTTGGGGCCTGCAGTGAATCACAGACTGGTCTCAACGAGCCACGGCCAGGAGTTTGGAAGCCACTCGCTGCCCTCGCCGGCTTCCTGGAGCACCATGAGCACCCCGAAGCCCGGCGCCTGTCCCTGTGCCGCCGCCTGGGGCTGCCTGTGGCCGGGGCCGGCCCCGAGCAGCTCGGGCTGATGGCGGGTGCGGGGACAGCGGCACGCCCGGAGCAGCCTCCGCAGCCGGCACAGCCGCTGCCGCCGGCCCGGGGGCTCGGGGGCTGCGGGGGCAGCCGGGGCTGTGCCGGGGGGCACCGCCCGGGGCTGGGTCTGCGTTTCRCGGTCCATGAACAGGCGGACGCGGGGACTCCGCCGCTGCTGGCCCGGGCTCTCGGTCTGCGCGTCCCGATCCACGCGTTCGGCGGCGCCCGAGCGCTCCGGCGGCTCCGTCTGCGTGAGCCGGTGCACCAAGAGCGGCTCCGTCTCCATCGACGCGGGCGTGGGGGGCGTGGAGGGCACTGTCAGGGGCGTGTCCGGCGTGACCTTGCCCGAGCAGGCCACGCAGCTCCTCAGGCGGCGGCACTGGCCGCGGGCAGCGGTGTTGGCCGGCGGCGGCAGCGGCACGGGGCTGGGRGCGCCGGAGCGCGACCCCGCTGCCCGAGCCGGCCGCGCCGAGCCGGGACGGCTCCCGGAGCTGTGCTGCCGCCGGGGATGCCGCGAGGACCTGTCCCCACGGAGCGATGGAGACGGGCTCTGGGACTGCTGCATCTGGAGGCGAGGGGAGAAGGAGACGCGGGAGGAGAAGGAGACGCGGGAGGCGCGGGATGGGGGCGGCAGCCTCGAGCAGCTGCCGGCTCCATCGCCGCCCGTCCCTTCAGCCCCGTCCTTCAGCAGGTCCCTGTTGGACGGCCGAGGGCCCAGCTTGCCCCTCTCCGTGGGCATCCTCTGGTAGCTGTGGTGGGCAGCTGCAGCCTCCGGAGCGCGGTGCCGTGCGCTGCTGGAGGGCACAGCATGGCGTGCTCCTTACACGCCCCCGGGACCGCCCTGCCGCACGGGCCCTGCCGCCAGCACCGGCCGTSTCTGTGTCACAATGGCCCCACGGCACCGCCAGCASCGGCCGTGTCTGTGTCACAGTGGCCCCACGGCACCGCGGGCCCCGCTGTCACAGCCCCCTTTGTGACACAGCTTTGCCGAGCGGGCTGCAGGTGGCAGGACSGGGCACGGGGCAGCGCCTGCGTTCGGCCCCGGGAGACTTTGTCCCGATGGGAGCGTGTGGGGATGGCAGCGCATCCCGGGGCTGCTGTCTGCACAGCCCCTTTCCGTCCCCGAGCTCCCTGCAAAGGCCGGGCTGTCCCCAAATGTGTCCCCAAATCCGGGCCCTGCGCTGCTCGGCCGTGCCGCCCACGAGGTGGCGCTCTCTGCCTGCCAATAAAGCCCAGTGCGCTCATTAGTAACAATTGTTAATTAGCTCCCCCTCCCCCCAGCTGGCCCCTTGGCCGCAGGGAGGCTTCCAGTCGGAGGATGGGASAGCTCCGAGCCCGCAGGTTTGTAGCCAGGCGTGAAAGGCTGGAGGCGCAGACACAGGAGTGCAAAAACACCCCACCGCCCCCGCCTCTGTCAAAGACAGAGACGCTGCTAATTGATTTTTCAGCCCTTAATTTAATACTCCGTCGGTACAGCCTTGTCCTCCAGCTCAGATGCTTTGCCCTCTCCTTGCCCTGCCCTAGCAGACCAGAAGTCTGTCCCCAAAGGTGCGGCACAAGATTCCACGGGTTGGGATGAGGACCCTGAGCAGTTCCTGGGCGCCCTGAGTGCCCAAGGCCTGGCTCTGGGGGCTGGGAAAAACCCCCTCCCCTTTTTTTTTTTTGCCTGCAGCGAGGGGCTCCTGAAATCCCAGCTTGGAAACAAGAGTGGCTTGGGAGTGAAATGTGATAGGGGAGCGGATGGTGCCCTTTGCCAGCCGGCATTAAAAATTCATGTGCATGATGGGCTCTTCCAAATAAGTCCAGGAAGGACGAGTTCCTCCCTCCCTGGACGTGCTGGCAAAGCACTCCGGCTGCCTCCCCGCTCAGGTGCCACCAGGGCCCCGGTGTCTGCGCCTGGGGACGGGCTCTGCTCCCTCAGGGCGTGGGGGTGACCCGGAGGGCAAGGAAACCTGGTGGGAAGGGGTGTGAAGTCCTGGGTGAGCAGGGATGCAGGCACCCGAGAGGGTTCGATGGGGGGGAGGACGCTGGGTGGGATGTGGGGAGGGACGCTGGGTGGGATGTGCGGTGYCCCAGCCACGAGGTACGCGGGATAATCTGGGCAGGGAAGGACAGAGGGAGGCGTGCAAGGTGCCCAGCCAAGGGGGGGACACCCAGGAGGGACCAACAGGGGAGTGCTGAGGAGAACGCAGCCTGGAACGTGGGGTGAGGAGAGAGGTGGGAGGCCTCCTTGCGGGGCGGGATGGGATGCAGAGCTCCCGGGGTGGAGAGCCGGGGTGCTGAGTTCCCGAGGGGAAGGAATGGGATCCTCAGCCTCCGAGGGGGCAGGAATGGGATGCTGAGCCCCCGAGGAGAGAGGAATGGGATGCTGAGCCTCCGAGGGGGCAGGAATGGGATGCTGAGCCCCCGAGGAGAGAGGAATGGGATGCTGAGCCCCCGAGGGGAAGGAACGGGATGCTGAGCCCCCGAGGGGAAGGAGCGGGATGCTGAGCTGCCGAAGGGAGAGGAATGGGATGCTGAGCTCCCGAGGGGGCCGGGCCGGGATGCTGAGCCGCCGGGGGCCGGGCAGGGCGGGCCGGGGGGCGGCTCCACGCGGCTCATTAGCAGGAGGCAATTTAATATTTATGAAGTGTTCTTGTTTGAATCCCAAGTCTTCGGCTCCAGTTACAAGGAGCTGCGTCACCCTGCGATCACATGGTAATTGTTGCTATTTCCAGGATCCCAGCCTCGCAGAGTGGCACAAGAGCTCTTTCCCCTTTTCTTGTCCTTTTTCCCCCGCCGTCTTTTCCCTCGCTGGCGGCCGCTCTCGGGGCGGTTTCTGCTCGCCCCCGGGCGGGCTCTGCGCTGGCCGGCGGGCGCGGGGCGATGCCGGGGCCGCTGCCCTGAGCTCCCCCGCYCCTGCCCCTGCCCGGGAGCCGCTCCATGCGAGCGGCACCGGCCCGGCACCCCCAAAATGACCGAGCTGGAAGGGGACTTCACCAAGCTGCTGCTGCTGAAGGAGGAGCGCATCAAGGAGCTGGAGCGGCGCCTGGGGGAGAAGGACGAGGAGATCCAGGAGCTGCGGCGGCGGCTGCACAAATGCCAGTCCGTGCTGCCGGCCCCCAGCCCGCACATCGGGCCCCGCACCACCCGGGCGCAGGGCATCTCGGCGGAGCCGCAGACCTACCGCTCCTTCCACGACCTCCGCCAGGCTTTCCGCAAGTTCACCAAGGCCGAGAGGTAGGGATGGCACCCCTTTTCCCCCGCTCCCCAGAACCCCCTTCCCCAGCGGGGTGGCCGGGACGCGGCGTCCCCCCGGCTGGGATCGCCCTTCCCGGGGCGGGGAGCGGCTCTGAGCCGCCGGGAAGGAGCCCTGCGGCCGGGAAGGAGCCCTGCGGGGGATCGGACAGCCCGCACCTCCCTCCCTCCCTCTCTTGTCCCTTCCCTTCCCCGCCGCGGCTCCCGGGGGATGCTCGGCCGGAGCGCGGGGGGGCGGCGGTGCCTCCCCGGCGCTGGGAAAAGTTTGCGGCGGGGCCGGGAAGTTGTTCCGTGGCTGCTGCAGAGCCGCCAGCACCCCCGCTGCCGGGGCAGGTGTCACCCCTTCTCTTAGCCCCCCTTTCCCCAGCTCATTCTCCCCCAAAACGAGCCCACGCTGCTCCGCCCGGTCTTTGCCTCCTGTTCCCCCGGCGGCACTCGCTGATGCCGGAGTTTTCCCACAGGAATGATTCCATGGTTGTGCTTCCCCGTGCCGCTGTCAGGCACCCGCAGAGAGGTTTTTTGGGGGGAGCAGGGGGTCCGCATCACTGAACCCGGGGTCTCGGGGGCTGTTCWGCTTCCATACACGTGGGAAAACCGGGGAGCGTGGTGCTGTGCTGGAGGAGTTGGGAGGTGTTGGGAGCGATGGGGAAGTTGTGTGTGACACAGGGGTGGCCCTGCTTTGGGCAGGGCTGTGCCCTTTGTGCAGAGCCGTTTATTCCAGCAGAGCCCTTCCCGACGGGATCCGTGTGGGATCTGTGAGCCCRCAGCCCCCTCCCCAAACGTGCCCAGAGCGAACTCCAGCCCTTCCCTCCTCACCTGTCCCCCGCCTCTTGTGAACGAGACTTGCTCCAACGAGGAGCACCTGGCTTTGGGCTTTTTTATTCATTGTTACTCTTTTCGCTGCCCGTGGTGAGTGAATCCAGCAGCGCTGTGCCCAGGGAGGTGTGTGAGTGTGAGCTGAGTGTGTCTGTCTGTCCTTCCCTGGGGCAGCACATCCTCTGCACCCCCTGCCCCAGGCACACCCCGGCTGTTGTCCCCACGTCCAGCTTTTCCTTTAGCTGTTGGATTTTTTGGAGGCACTGATCATCCCGAGCCTCCTCTGGCCCAGGGAAGGTGACAGTGACCCAGCACCCGTGGTGAGGGCAGGGACACAGCGTCCCCACCCTGTGTCATCGCTTATTTAGAAGTTAAGCCTGCTCTAGCGAGGTTTAGTCCTGGCCTGAGGCTTTCCCGTGCCGTTCCCAGTTTGGGTGGGCTAGCTGCAGGAAAAGCTGTGTCCATGTGATGCAGGGAAGGTCATCTGTCCCATCCCACACCATTCCCAGCACCCACAGACGGTGTTCCAGCAGGCAGGCAGAACTCCTGGTGGGGGCTGCAGGCAGTGCCAGGCTGGCACTGTCCCCTGGCATCCCCCYGGGGCTCAGCCTGGCTCCTGGTAGCCATGACAATGGGAACCAGGCCTGGCTGGGACTGCTCTTGGCTTTTAGTTCTTCATTCTTCCTTTAATTCCTCTTCATTCTTCCCCTGTCTCATTGCTGGGAGAGCAGCTGAGCACCCACAGTGTCCCTTTTCCCCCAAATCCCTCCCCACCATGGGCTGGATCAAGGTGTGTTTCCACCGGGCTGGGTCCAGGGTGCTGCCCTGGGATCAGGCAGCAGAGGCTGTGCCAGGAGCATGAGGGGCTCTC
>CADDXX010000336.1:606673-619977 GCA_902810485.1 Alauda arvensis
AGGATTCCCTGTGGAGCACCAAGCCCTAAAAAACCCCAGCCTGATGTTAAARGAACTGCCAAACCTGGGCTATTTCTCTTGCCTTTTTTTTTTTTTTTTTTCCTTTTTGCAATCCCAACCTTTCCCTAATTTTCCAGCCTAAAAGAGCTTTGGCAAAGGAGTTGGTGGTGCAAGAGAAGAAAGGGTTTGGTGCCACGTGAGAGAACCAGGGTCTGGTCAGAGCATTAATGTAAGTTCAGTGTGAGGCTGAGCTGACAGATGGGTTTTATGCCACCTCCCTCCTGCCATGGCTTCTGGGAGGGAAAGGAGATCTGGGAGGGAAGTGCAGCTTTAACACTTGGATTATTTCAGCTTTCTCTCCCACGTGGCTGCGAATATTCGATGCTTAAGGCAGCGACAGAGCCACGTCTTRGTGTAAAACCCTGACAAAACGCAGGGGACAACCCTCAGCTTAGCGCTGGGAAGTGCTTAAAAAGCTCCCAAAAAAGTGGCCAGGGGATGGAGGGAGGCAGGAGCCGCAGGGCTGCACAGCYCCCCGGCTTTCCTGCGAATGAAAAAACGCTTTCAGCTCTGCCTCCCCACGCTGTGCCCTGGCTGAGGGCCTCACAGAGCAGAGGTTTTTATTATCCGGGAGGTTTGGAGCAGGGCTGTGCCCTGCGGGTAACCACAGCACCCTCCAGGAGCTGCCCCTGCAGCCGGGCTGGCACCGGGGCGAGCTGAAAGGCAGCGCTGTTCCAGCTCCGGCATCTTTATCGGAGAAACCCCGGGGAAAGGTTCCTGGGGGAAATGCTGCCAGAGCCCCAGAGCCAGCGGGGAAGGTGGGGACGAGCCCCTCCTGCCCTCTGGCACACAGGGCTCGGCTGTGSGACAGGGCTTGGAGCAGCTCTTTGGGACTGCAGGGGATGCGGGGAGGCTGCGGAGACTCCAGAGGGGGAAGAATTGGGGATAAACCTGGGAAAGCTGCGTGGTTTGGGGCTTTTGGAGCCTAAATATGGGCACTGGAGGTGGCACTGCTGACCTGGAGATGTGTGTGAGCCGTCCCTTTCCCAGGGATTTCGTGCTCCTGGATATTTGTCCTTGTTCAACCTAAGTGCCTCATTTTTTCTTTTTGTATGGATTTACCCATCTTCCAGTTCTTGTGGAGCCTTTTGCTGCTCCTCCAGAAATGCCACCTAACACTGAGCATTTCATCGATTCTGGCGTCGATATAATGTAAAATAAGATTTTTATTCTGTTTTTTTCCCCACAAGCCCCTTCTGCCCTTGGCAAACACCAGCTCCCAGCTATTTGTTTGCCTCCTTCACCAGCTGCACCCTTTACCACAGGGGGGATTTTGGCACTCCCAAAAAGCAGTTCAGCCTCAGCCATCAGGAGTTCCAGCTCCTCCCTGGCCTCTGGCTGTGTTTATCCTTTGAGTTCACGGTTTCCTGCTCACAGACAGGGCAAAACTTCCCCCTCTGGGTTTGCTCTTCACAGAGACCCACCAAAGCAGAGGATGGAGGTGGAGAGGGCTCTTCCCAGCAGGAGGAGAGCTCCAGCCTGGCCTTTGTGGCAGCCTGCAGGTGGGGTGGGCACCTGGAGGCTTTTTTTGGAGGTCCCCATGCCCATTGTCCTGTAGGGTCCTTCCCTACCTAAATCCAGCACTCTGCTTGTCAGGAGAGCAAATCACGGCAGGGATTACAGCGGGGGGAACGGCTGTGCCTTGCACTGTTCTCCTTTCCAAAGCATTCCGTCAAGGAACCAAAGGGAAAAGGGCCCCTTCCTCGCCCCTTCCTCGCCCCTATTCCTGTGATGTCACTGCCATCCCCTACAAACCAAGCGCTGGACGTGGGGAGAATTTAAACCACGGCATTTTTGGTGGCTAAATGCAATCCCTTCCCGTTTTCCCTGCTGTGATCCCGGGATGAAGCAGAGCTGAGCCTGGTGGGGCAGGGCTTGGCTTCTCCTGCCAGCTCCAGTGGCTGGCACTGACTGCCAGCAGCTCCTCCGGAGGAGCTCCAGYCCATCAATAATTAACACCCGCTGAATAATTCAGGCTGGGCACATGAATGCAGCGAGCTGACCGGGCTGCGAATGAGTAATTATGTTAATTAACCCGTGCAGCTCGCTGGAGGTGCAATTAAGTTCATCCTTCTTTCAGGCACAGAAATGAGGTAAAAACGAAACCAACCAAAGCTGCAGGTACAAGAGATGGGTTAAAGCGWGTGGTTTGAGTGAGCAGCAGACGAGCTGTGCTCTAATTCGGGTGGATTTATGTTCCAGAGCAGCCCTCTGTTCCTCCGGGGGGAAACAGGTACATTTTTTAAAGCTCTAATCACTGCTCTCTGCAAGAACTTGAAGATGCTTCTGCAGATTTAGTGGTGTGATGTGCCAGTCTCTTCYTATTTCCTGTGTGGTGCTGAAGAGGAAGAAAAACTAAAGGGGAAAAAAATATTTAAAACCAATTAGCGTCGTGAAATGAGTCCTAATAATGCAGTACAAACTGAAAGGGTAATTTTGCAAACACATCGCTTGCCAACAAAACCTGAGTTCGTGTTAAAATGCTTTTCTGGTGAAAAGAAAACCAGAATTTAGTTCCAAGTGGAGARTGTTCCCATTTCCCCCTGCCCTTGTGTTGATAATAAGCATTGCTTTGCCCTGTGAAGGATTGGGAGAATCCCKTTGGGATTGGGTTCATGAGATGGAAGTTTCAGGAATGCCTGTGGTTTTCCCCAAGCTGACAGGGAAAGGATCTGCTCTGAGCTTTGCTTCTTCTCAAGGAATGAGCCAGGTGAGGTGAATTCTGCACTGAAGAGCTCCAAACCTGCTCCAGCTGGGTGAAACCTTTGGGTGAAACCTTTAAACAGGGGGTAAAAGTCATGGTTTCCCCTCCTTTTGGAAGAGCAGAGGTGGCAGAATGTGGCTCCTCCAGGGGCTGGATTTTGGATTTGGGGTTCCCACCTCCAATTTCACCTCTTGGTAGGGATTTTATGTTAATAAAGAATTGGGTACTGGGAGGTTTCACCTGAGGTTTGATTTATTTTCCTGAATCTGCTTGGGTTTGATTTGCTTTTTCAAAACTTTATTTACACCCTGTCCTGGGCATCCCCTACAAAAATACAGAGATGTTTGAGGTATAATAAAACATATTTACTTAAATTCCCCATCCTAGTGGGGCTCCTGGATCGATTCTCCTGCCATTATTTACCCCTCCATGCTCAGCATTTGCTGTTCTGCTGCCCAATCAATACTGATTSTGCTGGGAAATCGCATTCATGGCTCTTAAAAGCAGAGTTTGCTTGCAAAACTTGACTTTATCTGTGGGCCTGAGCAGTTTGGGAAGTCGGGGTTTGTTGTGGGGTTTTGGGGAGGTGATGGATTAACTGCAATTGTAGTGAAATATTTGTGGAAATATTAGTGTGAGCTGTTTAAATTTATTTGGCTTTTCTGGGAGTTTGGAAGGGAATATAAATGGAGAGTTAAAAGAGCCAGACTCCTGAAAATAGGATAAATTAAAATTCAAAGAAATGACACAAAATCTGGCCTGTACAGAGGAAAGAAACCCCCTTCATTTTTTTTTCAGATTGGTTATAAATACTAAAAACCAGGGCTGTTTGTGTCTGTGTGTGCTGAATTTTGTGTGCACACTCAGAGTGGTTGGCAGCTGGGCCAGGAATGGGTGCAAATCAATGCCTTAATGTGCATTACTGCATGGAATCATTGATTCCAGCTTGCACCAGATCAATCTCCTGCATCCCTTTGAAGGGGAACAAAGAGGGGGATGTTATTTACCGTGCCACAGGAACAGGAAAGAAAACCCACCCAAAACGTGGTGTCTGCAGGCAGAGTTGTGACAGCTCTGGAATAATTTGTTTGTTGGGCAAAACAAACAAATAATTTTGCCCAAAATGAGCATGAAGCAGAAGCAGGCTGTGAGTTTGATTGCTGTGAGGGACCTACAGACAGCGCTGGGAGTTTATAAATGCCCGATTTTATATAAATAAGCCCCTTAAGATGCTGTATGTTCTCATTTTGAGGAGTTGCAGTGGGTGACTCGAGAAAAACTTGTGATTAAAAAGTTGTGGTAGCCCCTTGTGGAGAAACCGAATAAATTAATGTGTTAAAGTATTGAGCAATAGCATTATTACGTTTTTTAATTTGAGGATTAGTTTTTTTACATTGTGTTTTGATAGCTTTGGGGTGTTTTTCGTTGGGTAGTTATTCTGTTTTGTTGGAGTTTGTGTATTTTTTTGTGCCCCGAGTGTTGGAGGTTGCGGCTCCAGCAGGGCAGCAGAGGGCGGCCGTACTCCTTGTGTTCGTGCTCGCTCCTTCCCCGGGAGAAACCGGGAGGAAAAGCAGGGAAAAAAGGGAAGAATGTGGGGAATGCTGAGCGTGCCCGAGCTGCTGGCCATGTAAGGGAGCGGAGCAGCAGCGGAGGTGGCACCGAGCCGCGTCATGCCCAAAGCATCAGCCCCAAASCCTCTGCTGATAGCCCTGCCTGGGGAGCTAAAGGGGAAAAAGAAAAAAAAGGAATCGGCAGGCTCAGAGCGAAAATAAAGCGATTTTTGTGTGYGTGGAGAGGAGCAGGGGTGGTTTGGAAGCGGGCTGTGAGTTGGTGCTGCTGTTCTGGCAGCTGGAATGCGCTGTGCTGCACGGGGCAGGGTTTGTGCCTGGCACCGGGATTGATCCTTCCTGCTGTGCCAGGGCTCTGGAGATGGGTTTGGACACGGGGTCTGTGTGCTGGGATTGCAGAAACTCGGGGAGGGGCAGAGGGCTCTGCTGCCTGGGCCAGGAAAGCTGAGGTGAAGCTGTAACACAAACAGTTCTTGCAGAGAAATCACCTGGGCACAGCACAGGAGGGACCTGGAGCTGCTGCAGAGAGCCCTGGGAGGCTCCAGGATGAGCAGAGGGATGGAGCAGCTCTGCTGGGAGGAAAGGCTGGCAGAGCTGGCATTGTTCAGCCTGGACAGGAGAAGCTTTGGKGTGAYCCAGTTGTGGCCTTCCAGTGCCTGAAGGAGCTGATGGGAAACATGGAGAGAGACTCTTCCCAAGGGATGGAGTGCCAGGACACAGGGAATGGCTTCCCAGTGCCAGAGGGCAGGGCTGGATGGGATCTTGGGCAGGAATTGTTCCCTGGCAGGGTGGGCAGKSCCTGGCACAGGGTGCCCAGAGCAGCTGGGGCTGCCCCTGCATCCCTGGCAGTGCCCAAGGCCAGGTTGGACACTGGGGCTTGGAGCAGCCTGGGACAGTGGGAGGTGTCCCTGTCCAGTGTGGCACTGGATGGATTTAAGGTCCCTTTGAACCCAAAGGGTTTGTGATTTTATCAATATGTGATTATGTCAATACCAGCCTAGGAATGTTTCTTTCCCGACCACAGAGAAGCAGACCCCAAACACTTTGCCTTTGCAGCAGCATAAATTCCCAGAGATTTTTCCCTTCAGGTTTGAGGAAGCTCCCAGTAGTTGGTATCACAGTTGGTGTCTGTGTCCCCAGAAGTGACCCCTGTGCTGTTTTCCACTCAAACCAAAAATTGGGAGCTGCTGGGGAGGAGGTGTACAGGTGGATCTTCCTGGCACGTTTGAGTTCTCTGCCCTGGAGAGGGGTTGAGGTCAGAGGAAAAGCAGCTGGGAATGGAACTGGAGAGCAGAAATCCAGGGCAGGTGGAGCAGTGCCAGCCAGGAGGGAGCCCTGCACCTCAGCCGGGGGTTTGGCTGCTGATGTGCCCCAGGAATGGAAGCAAGGTGAGGATAAAAGCTCTGCCTGTCCCCTGACTCAGCCAGGGCGCTCAGCTGAGGGGTGTTGGCAGCGCTGAGGAAATCAGGCGAGTGCTGGTCCCTAATGCTCTGATGGGTAGAGCAATCAGCCCCTGCAAACACCGACAGAGAAAACGGGGAATATAAACATTTCACACCCTCTGAGAGCCCGGCTTGATGGAGTTCCCCCAAGCATAAATAAGAAATCGCTGTAGAAGTCAGCGGAGCGCTGTAAAACCTTTTGTGAGGCCTGATGTGAGCCCTGTTTSCAGATTGTGCCTGGATGATTCACGGATATTTCCTTGCTACTGTAACCAGCCGGGCCCTCTGTGTGGTGCAGCCATTGATTGTGAGCATTACACGATCGCAGGGCTCAGCTCCCGCGGACAGAGCTTTTTGGGAAATGCTCAGGGAGGGGGAGGCTTTAGCCTGGCTGGAGCTGTGGCCATAAACACCTGGAGATCCCTAAATAAGGGTCTGGTGCTCCAGTGGAATATTTGYAGCTGCTCAGGACATGCAAATGTCAAAGGCTTCAGGATAAAATTTGGCACAAATCTGGTTTTTTAAAAAGGAAGGCAGCTCTCAGTGCAACTTAAAGAAACACCAACCTGTTCTCCAGGCATGCAAACCCCAGGTTTAAAATCTGTGCTTTGTGCTTATTGTTATAAATACCTGAAACAGCCAAATAATAATTTTTAATAAGCAGGGGAATTAAACTGATTGYACAAAGAGACAGGGCACTTGTTCTCAATGCATCACGAAATAATGGCAGCACACTGGTTATTTTCATATCGGGGGAGCGGGGCTCGTGTTTGTTTCTAATCCAATTTCAAACAGAAATGAATTGTTTTGAAGGCTGGATAAATCAACCCACCAGACCAAGGCAATTATGGGAGGTGAGTGGTGCATTACTGGCAAGGAGAGATAAGGAACACTGCAGGGTCTGAGAGGGTGAGCAGAGGGAGCACCCGGAATTGCAAATGCTCGGGGCTGCTGAGAGCCTTGGCACTGTGRCACCCCTGAAGTGGAGGAATGGCATCGAGCAGCCTGGAAATGAGGCTGGAGAAATGAGCTGATAGCAATGATTATAATTTGGGGGAGGGTGGAAATGAGCTCCTTGGTGTTCTCACTTTCCTGAGGGTTTTGCTTTCCGCCTCTTGCAGCCAGAGAATGAAACAATGGGTGAGGTGCACGAGGCAGAGCAGGTCAGAGAGGGGAGAAGCTGAAACTGAGGAGCTCAGCTGTGGCTGTGTCGTGTTTTAAAAGRAATCAGTGAAGAATTGCAGCTGTCTCATGGAACAAATCTCATTTTTGGTGAGCCCATGTTTTTCCCAGCATCTGACAAGGAGCAGTGCTCTGCCAGGGTTGGGATGAGGACAGGAGGAGAGGAGAAGAGAAGATTTGGGGTGACCTCATTGTGGCCTTGCAGGGCCTGAAAGAGCTACACAGAAGGAAATATAGAGAGATTATTTACAAGGGATGGAGGGACAGGACCCAGGGAATGGCTCCCCAGTGCCAGAGGGCAGGGCTGGATGGGATCTTGGGCAGGAATTGTTCCCTGGCAGGGTGGGCAGGCCCTGGCACAGGGTGCCCAGAGCAGCTGGGGCTGCCCCTGCATCCCTGGCAGTGCCCAAGGCCAGGTTGGACATTGGGGCTTGGAGCAGCCTGGSACAGTGGGAGGTGTCCCTGCCCATGGCAGGGGTGGAATGAGTTGARATTTAAGGTTCCTTCCCATCCAAACTTTTCTGTGCTTCCAGGGRTGCCCTGGGAGCTGCTGTTGCTTGTTAGAGTCMCACATAAAGACAAGCCAGGAGGTGATGTCATGTGGAAAAGGTGTAGAGCAGATCCAATCCCAGGAGGAATGTGTGGGGGGCACTGAAGGTCACAGGGTCACTGAGCACAGGCTGTCCCAGCAGTTCAGCTCTGGCTGGTGRGAAGTGGAAGGAAGGTGGCSTGGCTCCCCCAGCCATCCATCCCCCTGTGGAAACCAGACCCAGCACATGGCTCCCACCTTCCTCCAACTGTTCCAGCTTCCCCCAGGCCAGCAGAGATGTGTGTGGGAGCAGAATGAACCTGTTTTCCCAGCAACATCAGCTGAGTTGATGTTTTGTACAGACTTCACCTCCGTTGCATCCTGGATCTCCACAACTAAATCTGCTTCCTTACGTTTTGTTTAATTGGTCCCTGGGTTCATTTGCTGGTTGCTTATGGCTGAAAGCAGAAGGAAAACTKCATTTCCAGGGCCTGCCTTGTCTAAATGCTGCTTTTGCTCTACATAGTCAGTGCCCTGGGACTGCTGGGGGAAGCAGGGCATGGGCAGTGCCTGATTGTGGTAACTGCARAGAGCACTGAGTGTTTATTTCTGCAGCTTGCAGAACAAGTTTCTGCTTAACCCGAGCCTAAGGAGACTTCCCAAGGCAGCTGAATTGTTCAGAAGTTGTTTCTGGCTTAATTCAGCCCAGAGGAAGAAGTGTTTAAGCTCTGCCTGTGTCTGATCTTGATGGGCAGTCCAGCCTTTTGTGGGAAATGGGAGAAGTGAACCAGTCCCTTGAGGGGTGTGTGGACAGCAGGGATCAGCATCCAGGCACAGGAGGGATTGGGATCATGTGTGTGGTCCTTCCTGGAGAAATCCTGGCCCTGAGGATGTCATTCAGGCTGAAGATGTCAAGTGTCCATTCAGGCTGGATCCCTGGCAGTGCCCAAGGCCAGGCTGGGTGGGGTTTGGGACAGTGAAAGGGTCAAATGAGCTGAGATTTAAGGTTCCTTTAAGGTTCCTTCCTCTTCTTTCATGTCAATGAGGCTGAGGATGWGAGAAGTGCTCCCAGGAATCCCACAGCATTCCTGTGACCCCGCAGGGCTGTGGGGACACACATGTGCACCCAGCTGCTCGGGTGAGCTGCTGAAAATGCGAATTTCCACGTGGTTCTGGAGATAAACCTCCTGTTTTTGGAGGGCAGAGGTTTCTGTAGATGTGTGGGCAGAGATGGTGGCAATAGGGCCTTACTAGTGGGGAGAAGAAGTCAGAGGGATTGGTTTGGGTGCTCTGATGGAAGGAACAAGCTTTGAAGGGCTTGTTGAACTTCTGAATGATTTTCTGGTGCTGTTTTTCTGTAGAACTTGTGTTGAGATGAGTGATACTCGTGTTGYTTCAGCTCTGCAGCCCACCCAGCAGGAAGCACAGCCCAGGCTTTGCTCCAAGCCTGGAAGAACAAGGAGGGCAGGGAGATCTCTCACTTTGTACTGACAGGAGGTGCTTTKTGCCCTCTCTTCCTACAAAGAGCCCACAAAGGAGAATTTAAATCTTCAGTGAAATGTGATGTGCTCGAAACCACTGTGTTCCTGGAGAATCCTCTGCTATTCCATGCTCCCCATGTCTCCTCCTTTGGCTTTGCATGGCACCAACATTCATTTTGCTGTTCTGCGTGTCCCTAATGTGATATAAAAAGCTAAATGCATTACAACTGCAGAACAGCACATTGTTATTTTTTCCTTCAGCTTCTTCTGCAGCGAGCAATTTTTTGTTCCATTAATAAGCCTTGTGGTATTTTTCTTTTCCTTCTCATGCTCTCTATCCCAGATTCATCCTGGGAGGATTTCCTAGGCAGGCTGGAATTGCTCTTCACTCTTCTCAATGTTTCTTTCATGGAAAGAACCGATGCCCTAAAGGAAAGTCATCAGGATAAACAAAGAAGTTTAGATGTTTTCACTTCCAGCACCAAAGAATCAGTGGGATTTGAATGACGGTGCTCAGAGCTGGATATCTCCATCCCTCTGTGGGGAGGAACAAACAGCTTTCAGTTTTGCTTTAGAGGCTCTGSAAAGGATCAAAATAGGGAGGACGAACATCCAGGGTCATGAGAAAATAGGCCTTGTTTTCCGAGAGAAAGGAGGCTGCAGCACTCCCCAGATACTCAGTTCCTGCTCCTAGGTCTTGGTGAGGCTGCTTTAACACAGTAATTTCAGYTTCATCCCCATTCCTGGGGGCTGAATTACTTCCCAGGTGCTCCCTATAAATCTGTAGGGCCCTGTGGCCCCRGGAGGAGCTGCCAGAGGCACTTCAGGGCAAAAGGAATGGATGTGCCTCAGGGAGGAGTCAGGTGTGCCCGTGTTTCAGTAGGTGGCACTCCTTGCTCTGCCTTGGGGACTGCCGTGGATTTTGGGGGCGTGGTGGAATCACAGGTGGCATCCCCTGGATGAGAAGTGGCGAGTTTCACCTCGAGGTGCTTTTTGTGMGGGTTCAGCTGCTGTGCTGCCTTCCTCGGAATTTTCCTGTATTGTCATTCCTTATCATCATAAAGGTGTTGCTGTGACTGTGCAGGTAGGGAAGGGRTTTGGTTGTGTGCCAGTGGAGGTCACACACCTTCTCAAACCTGCACAAAATCCCCACCAGCAGGATAATCCATCACAAAAACCCAGCCCGTTCAACTTTCTGCCATGGGCTGATCTGCTCCTGCAGATATTTTGGGAASAGAGTAGAGTGGATTAGGCAGGGGACAAACACCACATTCAGGAGGAGGAAAATGTTTATGGATGTGGCCAGTGGTGCACGTCCAGCCTCTCTGTCCGTGTTGTCCTGGCAAGGTGACATTTGTGTGGCAGGGATTGTGCCAGCTCCCTGAGCCTTGTCTGGGCAATCCAGAGAGGTGTTTGCAGGATAGGCAGCGTTCAGATATGGCTTCAGCTGGGAAAATGGCAGCTGAGTGGGTGCACTTGGTGACAGATGATCCCTGGAAAGGTTCAGAAGCAGAAGCTATCAAAACCCTGGAGCTGTGCAGAGAGGAAATCCTGGGAGAGCAGTGGAGAGGAAAAACGTCCCTGCTCTGTGTGATTCCCACTTGGTGTGCTGTGCTTTGGGGCAGCTGYCTGCAGATGCTCTTTTTCTGGCTCCCCACTCGACATCCAGGCATGCTCTGGCGGTGGAGGGAGCAGGAAAAGGCTTTGGGAAGTTCACAGCTGAAGGTTTCCTTAAACTGTGAGCAGCTTCACCCCATCTTCCCAACACCGAGCCAGTTGGTGCATTCCTGCCATTCTTCTCCCTAAAGCTGTTTCTTTCCATTCCCTGCATCAAGCAGACAAAGCAGCTGCTCTGTTGAGCCTGAGATTTAGGGGTTTTTAAGTTTGTTTTTTTAATTGGGAGCTTTAAATTGAAAGGGATGGGACCATAGGATTTATTTTTATTGGAGTGGGGAGGGATCCCTGAGATCACACACCAGGATCTGTGCTGGCCTCATGGTTTCTGTGCTCTGGTTTCTTTTAGGAGAGCAGGGAATAGCCAGAAATAGGTAACTGCTGGCTGCCTTCCCATGGCAGAGCTCTGCTGTTGGCTTCTGGAGCCCTTCGGGCTGCTCTGGCATCAATTTTAAACCAGGGAACACCAGCCTTGGGCTTGACAGCTGCTGGTTATGGTCCCARATCTAAACCTGGGCCGTAAAAATCTCTCTTGACACCCCCAAGGGTCAAATGAAAATCTGCTTCACACCTGGAAATAAATATGTATTTTGGATACACTCAGCTAAATTCCTTGACAGCTTTATGTGCCGTAATTTCTCATGCTTTTCTGTGGATCCTTTCTGTTCTGGGGCACTGCTGACACAGTCCTGGGACGTGCCCCTCTCACAGACACAAAGTCATGTTGTTTTGCTGCTTGTCACTGAAAAATGATGCACCAGTTTTCCCCAGGGCTGCGATTCTTTTGAAGCCTGGTGGGCTTCAGGTAACTCTATCAGCTCTCTCTCCTGCAGACTTCACTTCTGCAGGGAGGAAAGCAATAAAACTTACAGCTGAATGCTGTTAAAATATTTTATTTATCACTGATTCCCAGTTTGTAGGCAGCAGGAATGCATCTGTTTAATGCCTGTTGTCTTTAAAATGGAAATGTTCAGCAGATATTTGGTACTTTTGTTCCCAGTGAGTTATGTGAGATGGAAATAGGGGGAATAGACAGTAAAAAATGCTGTCAGGACTTAAACCTGTGCAAAACAACCTGGGGAYTTTGTTTTGTGCCTGGCAGGAATGTATCAAGGGGACTGAAAACTGAAGAGTTTTGCATAACCCAAATTTCCCCCGCCCCCCTTTTCATGTGCATCTCAAAAATGCAGGATCAAATGCACGAAGAACCTGGAAAGCCTCATGTCTGTGAGGGGAGGCCAAGCCCTTTCCAGCAACAGCAATGAGCAGGGAGCAGTCCTGATTCCTCATCTGCTCTCTTTTGTGAATTTATTTTATAAAGACCAGCTGCAGGTTGAAAGCTGGAGCCAGGGTGTAACAGGGGGGGGCAAAAAACGGGCAGAGCTCAGTCCCAAAAGCAGGGCATGGATGTCTGGCACTCCCAGCTCATGCCTGGCATGGGAGGTCCAGACACAAACATGTAGGTGCCACTCACCTCCAAAAAACGTATTCAGGGCTGGATCCTCCTCCTCCTCCTCAAATCAAACTCCCCAGGAGGGAACAGAGGCAGCTGCTGAAAACCTCTGAGCATGAAACCCTGCCAGTGCCCCAGTGCTGCAGAAGCGTTTGTGAGGTTCCTGTGCTCTGGGGCTCTCATCACTGGCTCCTCCAGGCTGCATGATTTTATCAGGAACCCCCAAAACAGCTCACAGCCCCCTGTTTCCTGCCCAGAGAGCCAAGGCTGGAGCTGTGCTCYCATCGCTGGTCCTTCAGCGCCTGGCAAACAAAAGAACCCAGAACCATTTGGCACCAAGGGCTTGGCTGCTGCGGCTCATTTGTTTGGTTTTGCTATTTCTGTGCTGCAGCCCCGTGGGCTGTATGGCAGAGGTAAGGCTACACGAAGGAAAACCCGTGCTCCAGGAAAGTCTGATCGGGTTYGGTATGGCAGAAACTTAATTTGGGCTTTCACACTGGGGCCAGAAAATCTCCCAGATTTAAGGCTAGGGTTTTTTTTTTAAAGTGCTTTGAAAGCCAGATGCCCTGCCTACAGGCTTTTCCAGTGCAGGCGGACTTGACCGATATTCCCATGAAAATCTGGGTTTTTGGAGCCCGGAGCTCGCTGAGGCTCGAGGAGGAGCCATACCAGACGCTGGCTTGTGCTTCCACTCGGAGAAGACAACAAAAACCGGCTCTTTAAAAGCAAAGTAAAGGGGAAGGAAGGGGGGGAATAAGTTCTTTAAGGAGAAGCGGCACCTTGAGTGGAGCAGAGGGGGGAGGGAGGGGAGCGGGGCCACGCCGGCAGCGGGACGGGAGCTCCGCGGCTCGGAGCCGTGTGCCGGCCTCCAGCAGAAGGCCGG
Source organism: Alauda arvensis (assembly GCA_902810485.1). Classification (NCBI taxonomy): domain Eukaryota; kingdom Metazoa; phylum Chordata; class Aves; order Passeriformes; family Alaudidae; genus Alauda; species Alauda arvensis. The sequence goes on from CADDXX010000336.1 coordinate 619,650, forward strand.
GAGGGCAGGCACCGGGGGCTGCTCCGGGTCGGCCCCCTCCCTCCTCGGCAGCCCGCGGGGCGTGGGCGGCGCGGCGGGGCCGGCGGGAGGGAGCGGGGCGAGCATGTGCATCCTCCCCGCCGCCCCTGCCTCCCTCCCGCCGCCCGCCCGCCTCCCCTCCCTCGCCGCTCGCCGCCGCGGGTTGTGTGTGTGTGTGTCTCGGCTCCCTCGCCAGCCCGGCCTGACGCAGGCGGATCCACATCGCCCCTGACAACACCCCGGCTCCGGAGCGCCGTGCCGGGGGTCCGGCTGCGGCGGCCCCGCGGGGCCGGGCGGGCCCCCGTTCCCC
>CADDXX010000336.1:620003-635574 GCA_902810485.1 Alauda arvensis
GGGGGCCGGGGTGGCCCGAGCGCGGGGAGGCGGCCCCGGCGGGGCAAAGTTGCCGGGAGCGGCGAGGGGCGAGCGCGGCGGCAGGACCATGGGCACTTTGCGGGATTTACAGTACGCGCTGCAGGAGAAGATCGAGGAGCTGCGGCAGCGGGATGCGCTCATCGACGAGCTGGAGCTGGAGTTGGACCAGAAGGACGAACTGATCCAGAAGCTGCAGAACGAGCTGGACAAGTACCGCTCGGTGATCCGGCCCGCCACGCAGCAGGCGCAGCAGCAAAGCGCCGGCACCTTGCAGGGCGAGCAGCGGACCAAGCGCCAGGCGATCTCGGCCGAGCCCACCGCCTTCGACATCCAGGATCTCAGCCACGTCACGCTCCCCTTCTACCCCAAGAGCCCGCAGTAAGCAGGGGGTCACGGCGCCGCTCAGCCTCCCCTCTCTCCCTCACCCCGCTCCATCCCCGGCCTCGCCGCCGCCCGCCGGGGCAGAGCCCGGAGCGCGGCGTGCCCGCACCCCGCATCCTCCCCGGGCGGCCCCGCGGGGTGGGAAAGTTGCGAGCGCCGGGCTTGTGGGGGGAAAGAGCGGCGGGAGTGAGCGCCGAGGTGCCGGCAGAGGGGGACCCGGGCGTCCCCCGTCCCGGCTGCGGGGGGACCCGGCCGCCCCATCCCGCCGGGGGACGGGGGGCAGCGGAGGGGACGCTGCTGCCGGCGGGTTGGACCGGATCGTGTCGTGGGCACGGAGGCTTTTCGCTGCGGGAGGGGCGGGGGAAACYCGGAGCTCGCTCCGGGACCCGGCAGGGAGATATTCCCATCTGGGAAACTTGGAGCCCGGCGGGATGCGGTGCCCGGCTCTCCGGACGTGTGCTGGTGTTTTGGGGAGGGGGGGTTTGGCAGAAGCAGGAGCTTATTGCAGTGCCCCGGTGTGCCGGAGGGTGTGCGGGGGACAGGGAAAGTTGCGGGGATCCTCAGGTGCCGGCGCGCCGGGGGATGCGCTGCCCCGCTTTCACACCTGCCGCAGATTAGGGAAATTAGAGCGCCTTAATGGGGAAACRGAGCCCTCGCGGGAGCGGCATCACTCTTGCTCGCTCAGTGCCTTTTCCTGGCCAACAAATCGCCGTGCCTTCGGTTCAGCGCTTCTCCRGGGATGAAAAAGGAGGAGGCAAGAGGTGATGAGCGGATGCTCGCCGCGCCGGGCTCCATGTGCGGGGACGGGGCGCGACCTCCCCGTCGGTGGGCAAACCCTCCTCCCTTCCGCGGCCGGCATCTTCCTCGGGGGAGAATTCTAACCGGGAGCGCCGGCGGATCCCCGGAGCCATCCCGGTAGCGGGCAGCGTGTGTGCCGGGTGGGCTCCGGGATGCGGGCACCCTGCGGAGCCCCGCGGGGCACGGGGCGGGGATGGCGGGCCACGGGGAACGGTGCCCGGGCAGGGGTGACGGGGCACGGGGAGCCTGCTGGGGTGTCCTCTCAGGGAGCCTGCCAGAGCACGGGGACCCTGCCGGAGTGTCCCCTCAGAGACCCTGCCGGGGCCGGCCCCGCTCCCCGCGCAGCCTCAGCCCTTTCCCGCCGCCATGGCGGGGCCCCGCCGTCTCCAGGCAACTGCCCGCCCTCAGGGCGGCCGCCATGGCCGGACCCCGCCGCGCCGGGCCGGGCCGGGCCGGGGCAGGCCGCGGGTGTCCCTCACGCCGCTTCCCGTTCCCACATTCCCCTTGCCGGCCCGCTCCGTTCCCACCGCCACAGATATTTTGTCCTTTTAAGGCGTCTGGCCGCGCGTTCAAAAAGGCTGTCAGGGGAGGAGCGGCGGTGGCGCGGGGAATGGCCTCCCCACAGCCCCCCAGAGGAATCAAACACCCCGAAAAGTGTGGGGAGAGCGGGAACAGGGCGGGCTGAGGCCAGGCTGGCGAGTGGTGTCGGTTTCACAGGCTGCGGTCTGTGAAACCTCTGGGGTGTGTGGTGACATCCAAGGTGGGATAACCCACCGAGTTAACTCCCTCTGGGAAAGCACAGCCCCACACATGTCGGTTTCCCGGTCGGTTTCCCGGTCGGTTTCCCGGTCGGTTTCCCGGTCGGTTTCGTGGCCCCTCGGCGCCCTTGAAGTGCGAATGGAGCTGCCGGAGCTCCGGGAAGCGCCACAGGTTCCAGCCGAGCCCGCAGCCGTGTCCAGCGGAATGTGTGGGAAGGCTGGCAGAGCCTTGGGTTAACGCTTTCCAGCTGGAGTGGTAATTACTCCTCGTGTCTCTGGCGTGGGGTGTAACGCGTGCCACTCCTCTCTTGGGACCCTGCACGCTGAGAATTTYAGTTTTTCTGTGTTAAAAGGCGCTGACCCTCAAGCAAGCACCGCATTTGACTTGAGGCCTTGGGACAGGCTCCCAAGATTGAGTAATAGCACAGGGGCTGTGGGGATGTAGTTCGATTAGAAGTGTGTGATCTCACAGCGTGAAAAACTTAGATGTAAGATTTTAGTATACAGTAATGTGTGTGAGCCAAGATAGAAGATTTAAGGAGTTGTCTAAGTCCTTCTTTTTGTACTTTCTTCTTCCTTCTTCAAGGGTTTAGGTGGTTTTCTGTAACTGGGTGAAAAAGGATTGCATTGCAGCCCTTTAGTGGTCATCTTTGAGTCAAAAGCATAAATGATATAGGTATCATCTCGTAATTGGATAAAAAAATAGTGCTTAAAAGACCTTAAAAAAAGTTACCCCATTTTGCCTCATTTTTCTGGCTTGCTAGTTAAAGCTCATGGCTTATGAGTCTGTAAATACATAAGATATAATAAATCACTGAGTCTGAACTCAAACTTAGGTTTCCTATGTATAAATTCATCCTGACCTTAGCAAGAACAGGAAAAAGAAYGAGCACCGTAACACTCCTCTGAGAGGCTGCTTCATATTGATCATCCATGGCCAATACTCCTGATATTATGTACAATATCAAAGCCAATTTGTGGCTGCAGGTTGTAAATGCTCAGGTGGGATATTCCAGGGGTTTGGAGCAGCCTGGGATAGTGGAAAGTGTCCTTGCCCATGGCAGGAGGCTGGAAGGAGATCAGTTTTAGGGTYCCTTCCAACCCAAACTGGTCTGTGATCACAGGAAAAGATCCTTGCTAATGGTTTCAGGAATGACTCAGTGRCTCTTGAGGTAATGGCACCCAACCTTCGGTTTTGCCAAGCCACAAGGAAATGTTCAAAAAGCAGGTGGATGTGGCACTTGGGGATCTTGGCACTTGGTGGCCTTGGCAGTGCTAGGAGAATGGTTGGACTTGATTTTGGAGGGGTTTTCCAACCAAAATGATTCTAAAGTATCTTTTGAGGGGTATTTTTTTGGTTTGGTGGTGCTGGATTTGCTCTCCTGATCTGGCAGAGGTGGCTGGAGATTGGCAGGATTCATCGTAGCAGAAAATCTGTTGGAACTGAATGATCATGGGGGTCATGGTGGATACTTGAGGGTCTGTTGTGATGCCACATAGAAGATTCTGGGTTATAGAGTGGTTGACATCTGAATGACTGTAAGAGACCTGGAGGGGGAACTGGGACAGGACCCAGGGAATGGGTTCCCATTCCCAGAGGGCAGGGCTGGATGGGATCTTGGGCAGGAATTGTTCCCTGGCAGGGTGGGCAGGCCCTGGCACAGGGTGCCCAGAGCAGCTGGGACTGCCCCTGGATCCCTGGCAGTGCCCAAGGCCAGGTTGGACATTGGGGCTTGGAGCAGCCTGGCACAGTGGGAGGTGTCCCTGACATGGCAGGGGTGGCACTGGATGGGATTTAAGATCCCGTCCAACCCAAACCATTCTAGGATTCTATGAATGGCTTCCAAAGAATGAAAGTAAATTTGTCTTGTGATGACAAATGCCATTAAATCTGCAGGATCTTCCTTTACACACACATTTCCCCCCAATTTATGCATATGGTTAAATAAAATTGCTTTTGCAAAGCTGTAAGAATTTGAATTACTGTTGCAGGGTTGGACTTGCTTTGCCTCTACAATGTTTTTAAAAGTGAAACAGGACTTTGTGGGCTGACATGAAGAGCTAAAATCCACGGAGGGACATGTCCAGCCATTCATCCATTTTCTTCCTAGTGAGAGGAATTGGGCATTAGCATCTCTATCAGTCTCCTTATTCAAGTAACTAAAAGCCAGTTATTTAAAATAAGTGGCTTTGTTCTTCCCTCCCCCTCTCAAAGGAGATCACTTCCAAGAAGTGACCGGGTAAGAGGGCACAGACAGGGAAGGAAGCTGGCTGCTTTTCCACAGTGCCATGACAGATCTTTCTCTCCTCTTCATCTTCCCTAATTGCTGCTGGTGTTTGTTTTTCCACGCCTTTGACCTCTTGCAGGGTATATCCTGGCTGCTAACAGCCTGTCAGCACGGGGGGAATACTGGGAGAGCGAGTTTGTACCAACTAACTCTGCTGTTAAAATTGTACCGAGCAGCTTTTTCAACCAGCAAGCTGCAACTCTTCCCTTTCCCTGCCTCGTCCTCACCATGGGAAAATACCCAGGACTTTAATTTTAACAGGCTGCTTTGTTCAGGGATAGGCAACAGCTGTTTGCCTTTTTGGAAGGCTGTGTAATCAGCGTGTTTTCTTTTCCAGGAGGGAGAAAAAAAAGAAATGTAGAAGTAGAACACAGAACAAAGCACGGAGCTCATGAGTGTGAAGGGCCTGATCTCTTGGCTGAGGTGGTACAAGCTCTGTTGTTAACAGAGACAGCAGCAAAGTGCTGTGTCATTTGTAAGAGATGTTGAGTAAAACGAAAAATAACTTGGGTTGGGGAGTTGGCAGACTTTTGGGGAATCTGCTAGAATCCCAGAGACTCGTTTGTGAGGGGAGGAGCAGCCTGTGAGTTGTATTTAAGAGGTCTGGTTTAAGAAATATAAAMTACTTGGTTGCATAGCCTTAGGGGAAGTACAACATCCATACAAGAGGTTTAACGAAATCCCTGCAACGGCCAGATTGGTTCTTTGAAGCAAATGTGCACATCGTCTGGGAGCTAGAGGCGTATTTTAAATGATCATAATAGTCATAAAACCCCCAGAAATACTTGAAAAGCACTTTGWATTTAGAGTGTTGGCATGAAACACTCCTCTGGTGCTTACCAGTGCTGTGTATGCTGGAGTACCCAGGAGCCATACACCTAAAAACCCCTCTCCCCTCAACCCCCACACTCTCCTCTTCCTGCAGTGATTTGGGGGATGGTTGGTACAGGATGAAACCACTGGGAACTGCTGGTTGGGATGATGGGGGGGGAAGTGAGGCACACTCCTGCAGTGGTGGTTTCCTGGAATGTGGGGCAGGAGTTGGCGTGGTGGTGGTGGTGGTGGTGGTGGTCTCCTGAGTCCTGTCGCTTTCTGCTGAAGCATCTTGCCCTGAGCAGCCAGCAGAGATGGATGCAGTGCTGCAACCTTCCCTTTTTTGGGTGTCAATCCACTCTGATGTGTCCACTGAGCAATTAATTGAACCGCATTTATCATTTGTTGYGAGAGCCATTAAACACTGTGGCTGCTTTTACGTGCCCTAACGTCGAATCCGTCTGAACGCAGTGGAAGCCGATGGACAAAAATCCATTAATGTCAGCGGGGTTTTTCGGTGCATTTGAAGGGTCGGGATGTAGGGGCGGGATTTTATTGCCATGTGTCGAGCGGCAGGGGAGGGTCCCTGGTGCTCGGCAGGGGTGAGGGATGCTGTGAGGGATGCTGCTCTCCCTGGCGGAGCTGTGAAGGCAGGCAGGGCAGCGCTGGAGCGGGGCAGCCGAGCGTGATTTCCCCGTGTTGTGACAGCTCCGGCTCGGCAGCGGTGGCAGTGATGGGGCTCCCCTCTGTGCSCTCGTGTGACTCACGCTTTAATGCCTTGGGAAGTGACAAGGGGACACTGTGACAGCTCAGCTCCTTGTGTAACACATGACAACCCTCTGAGGTGTGGGTTACTCGCGGTAGTAAGGGCTGCCTGTGTGCTGTTAGGCTGTTAAGCRCAGGACTCCAGTTTTTCTCTCTGGAAGCAGTGTTTTGGGTCATCTCTCAACACCCTTGTTCAGGCTGGTGGTGTTTGTGCTGAGTGTGAACTCCAGAGGGGTTTGACTCAAAGGAAGGTGAAAAAGCAAATCTCCCAGTAAAGCTATTAAAGCCACGTAGTTGTTTTGKCATCTTCTGTCTGGTTTTTGCCGAGACGAGTTTAATTGCAAGGTAAAGCATCGCTGCAATGTCAGTTTTCCTTGGTTCTGTTCAACAAGCARCACAGACAGACCTCCCTGGGCTTTTCTGCTGTTGGAGATTAATTTTAGCAGTGTGGTGTCAGTAAAGTGTGTTTTAAAGCAAAGTAGTTCTGTTCAGGAACTACAGTGACATTTTCTCGGTGGTTATATGCAAAACAGCACTGTTCAGCAAGTGCGGTAGCTCCGAGCACACTAACAGCTGCTAATTAACATAGAGACTCTTTTTTAAATTGTAGTACTGCTCCATAATTTCATTTTCTGCAGAATTAACTTTTTTTTTCCCATTTTATCTGTGCTACTGGAATAATTACCTATACTTGTCTGAGCTGTGTTACATTCATCCTTAGCTGTRTGAATGCTGTAGGTGGAGAGTTTTTAAAGTGCTTCAACACAAAACGAGGTCCCTGGGCCACAGACACAAATTCCTTCTCTCCAGACTCTGTGAAAGCATTCCTGAGCTTCAGCATCCCRTGTTCCTAAACACAGGATGTGTCTTACGCTTCTGAAATTAATAATAATAACAAAAAAGCCAGGTCAGAGTTCTGAAACTGAGCAGAAATGGACGTAGTAGCACAGAATTTAGCCCTGCCAGCTGCCTCTGGAAGGAGAGGGGACTCTGYGAATCCTGAACTTGCTGAGCACCAGATGGAAAATAGGAGTCAAGGGGACAATTTGTTTCTTTTGGAGAGTTAAGAAGGCTACAGTGCATCGTTACATATCAGTTTCTGTGGTTATCCTGCTTGAGCTAGATGCTGTAGGATGATAAGAGTTACTAAACACAAACATCTTTCTGAGGGCAGGGCTCCAGGAAAGCTGAGCTGGAGATGGAGGTGGGTTAAAGGCCACTCTCTGCCATCASTGATAGTCCTTGCTGCCTGTGCTGCTGGTCTTTGCTGTTGGCTTTTCACGGGGCCCAAATCCTTGCATAAGCATCAGAATAAAATAGAAATATTCCTTCAAATGCTTTTCATCTGCTGCTTTGCTGTTTCTAGAGGGTATGTGCAGGCAGAGAAGTGCCTGACGTTCGCGTTTTGCGCAGCTCGTCTTTGTTTTGAAGGGCAGAGAGAACAGGGGAAAACAGAAGTATTGCTTGCTACACTGGAGCCTAAACCATGACAATAATCCCTTTCTCCTCTCAGCATCTACAGAGGGTGGTTTGGTGTCAGTGTGCAATCAGTGCTCTGTGTATCCTGACATCCTGAAGGGCTGGAATTGCACCCAGGTGCTTTTTGGAAGGCTGAATCCCCTGCCACAGGGGTTTGTGTCAGGGGCAGCTCCAGCACAGCRTGCTCCGAGCAGGAGCACAGGACCCGCGTTTTGCAAGGCTCTTGCAGCCTCTGGTTTCCTTGGAAACCATAGCCTGAGCAGGGAGAGCCAAACTTCAACACCCGTGCCTGCTTTCCGAGTCAAAAATGGGCTGTCAGACTTTCAGAAGTCTGGGGTCTTTGGGCTGCGTTTGGGGCTTGTTCATTAGGAGCAAACTTGAAGTGGGGTATCAGTGAAAAAAGGCTCCTTGTCAGGCTGCARCAGTTCCTGCCTGGAGCRGTGCTTCTTTCCCCAAATTCCCTTCTTGGATTCGGTTTGTGAGCACATTTATTGGAGGTGTTTCCTGTCAAACACCCCAGCTGTGTCAGGAAAGCTGCTCTCTGACTTGGGCTTGACGTGGATTTAGCAGCTGCCCAGCCCAGGCCAGCTTGTTGTGTTCACTCACTTATAATGTTCTCCAGGGTGGTGGCTGTGGGTGATGTGAACAAAGAGGAGAAATCATAATGGAGCTGCCTGGGTTGATTGAAGATTAAATTGCAGTCTTGTAAGTGCACACGTACTTTGTGTTGAATGTGAAGAGAAATATAAATATAATGATATGTATGTGCACTTGTGTATTTAGCACATGTAGGGGAGTGTTGCGTTCATGCAAATACACTTTTATTAAGAGGGAAAACAGTCAGGCTTTRGTATCAGTGGAGTGGAGGCAGTTTTGTACAGAACCAGCAGGACTGGGAATGCATCCTGCTCTAATGGAAGGTGTCATTCCCATGAAGGAGGGGRTTTTTAAGGTCCCYTCCAATCCAAATGTGGAAATGCTGTTGGTTTCCGTGACCACAGAGTATCATTGAGATTCTGGAGCAGAGGAGTGAATAGCATGGGCGTGATGGAAATGGAGAGCCACTGTTCCCTGCCCCCAGTGGAAGTGGGTCCCTGGAATGTGTCAGTGCTAGTTAGGATTTAAACTGCCTATTTGATGTCGTTTGTGTGCAGAGATCTGGTGGCTGAGGGGAATTCATTGCTGCTCTTGGAGTCCACAGGATAAAGAAGGAAAATAACCTTCTTGGTGGGTGATATTTCTGCTGAACAGAGGAAATCAATGGCCCTGGGACTGCCAGCAGCACATCAGGGCAGTGGCCAAGCACTTCAGGAAGGTGTAGATAAAGCAAATGTGATGCAAATAGTGCCACTCAGCTGTACCTTAAGGCTTGTTGGAAATGATAGCTGGCTTCAGCTCTAGAGGCTCTTTCGGAATCAGGCTCTTAAATTCTTGAGAAATTCCTTCAGGTGAAATGGGAGCTCTGGTATCCTGTAAATACAGAGTCAGCCTCCAGCTCTTTGCCTTGAAATTGCAGTATGGGCTAAGTTACTAAAGGTAGGGGCTTGTGTGAAGCTTKAGGGTGGGCATGGTCAGCTGGAGATGAACATCCCTCAGCAGCTTCTGTGTTTTGTGGTGTGCAGCACCATCCTCTTCTCCCTTTTCTTCTGAGCCCTTGGTTACTTCCCTGGGTGTCTTGTTCCTGCTTCTCCTTCTGCTTAAGATTTTTCTCTTACAGATGCTGCTCATTCTCTTCCTTGACAACCCCATAGCTCTTCTTCTACAGAGCTGTCCCATCCAATGGGGTCCAAACTTTATGTCTCTGACAAAAGTCAGCCTTGTTTCCTGTGTGCATCTGGAGGCAGAGAACCTCCAGTGACTGGAGCACAGGACACCACAGGAAATTGGATTTTCCTGGCAGTCCAGCTTTTCTGGTGTGCCAAGGCCTCTTCTGCTCCTTACCTGCCCCACCAGGCAGGGGCTACACAAAAACTGGGAGGGGAAGAGCCAGGACAGCTGATCCCAACTGGCTACACAAAAATTGGGAGGAAAAGAGCCAGGATAGCTGATCCCACCTGCCCGAGGAGGATTGCACAGGATGGGATCCCACATTCCTGGGAATGGCTGAACMCCCACCTGCCTGTGGAAAACATGGAGTGAATTCCTTGTGGCTTTTGCATTGCCTGTTGAACTGCCTTTATATCAACCCATGAGTTTTTTCCCTTTTGCCCTCTGATTGTCTCCCCCATCCCAGCTGGGGTGAGGGCTGTGAGTGGGTGCTGGTGATGGGGTTCCACCTCCAGCAGGAACATCTCAAAGTGTCTGTAACTCCAAAGGGATTGGGGCCCAAGGGTAGGTCCTGGAGCAGGGACACCTGGAGGCAGCTGTGCATGAGGCCGTGGGTAAGCTCATGGCACAGCAGGTTCATTCCTGGAGCAGGTTCATTCCTGGAGGGCCTGTGGCTCTTAGAGAAGGCCAGGCTGGAAGCACCTCAGAGTAGGTGTGGCTGTGGATAAATACACCACAGCAGGTAAATCCTGGAGAGACTGGCTGATGGATAAGGTTGCAGCTGGAGCAGGCACATCCCTAAGAGTGTCTGGATAGGTCCAAGCAAGGGGAGGAGTTCACTGCAGTGCTCAACTTCACACTCTGGTCCAAAGGGACTTGTAATGGATTCACCCTTCGGTTTTTGTATCTAGATGTTTCAGTGACACCTCCCATGAATTCCTGCAGCAGGAATCCCTTGCTGGGAGCAGGGGGAAGGCTTCCCTGCAGTGCCAGCCCCTTCAGTGGCAGTGACTTCGAGCTGTATTGTCACAGTGTCCCTCTGCACGCCCTGCGCTGGCTCAGTGCCATCCTGGGGACCTCYGTGCCCTGCCCCAGCTCCAGAGGCTCTGTGTTAGTGTTGGGCATTGCTTGTCCTTATGACAGTCCTGCCTGTGGTCCAAACAACAGCCAGGTGTCACTGGAGGGGAATATCCAGCCCAAGAGTGGGATCAATSTGTTAGGAACGTGGGAGGGTGTGTGCAGCTCGTGTCTGAGTCCTGGAACAGGGCTGTGCATCCAAACGTGGCAGAGATCTACAAACCAGCTGGGGGAGGTGTGTGTAATACCCCTTGTCTCTCCTTATGCCTCCTTGCACATTTAAGCCCTGTTCAGACAGCTTTTGCAMAAAGGGGAGAACATCTCCTGCCCATCAGATCCGTGATTGCTTTCTGTTCTCCCGGTGGGAGCCCGGCTCTGCCAGGCAGAGGAGGGAAAGGAAGAGTGGAGAGGAGGAGGCTTTTCTCCATTAGCACTGTGCCCAAACCCTGGCACTGGGATAGCAGGATAGAGCGTGTTGGGAGAGTGTCAGGCAGGCACATCCTCTGCTATTCCCTGACCTTGCCTTGTTTGAGGGCACAGCTGGGAGGAAGCCAGAGCTGCTTGATGTTGGACTGTGATTAAAGTGCTTGGAGGAAGGACACAGCTGGGAGAGTTGTGCTTGCACACGTTCTGGTGACATTCTGTGGCTTTTGAGGTGACTCTGACAGGTATCTCAGAGTCACAGCTTGCCTTGGCAGGAAGGCTCCTGTGGCCTTTTTCTGGATCAGTTCTGGGGGGATGCTGTAGCACAGTCTGGATTCCCACTGATGCCTTCAGTTTTAGCTTTTATGTTTTGCTGTGCTGCCTCAGGTGCAGCTCTGAGCTCACATTCAGGGTCACTCAGCTCTGCACAGAGCAGGGACACAAAAYAAATCCTTKCCCTGCTCAACACCAAGCACAACTTTCAGGCCCAAAAGCACAAACAAGGCTGGGCTGAGGGGAGGAACAAGAAGGATGAGACCTCACAGCCTGGAGCTGCAATTGGACAATTAAACCCCAATGTGCAAATGCACCAAAACTTATGAAAGTGTGAGACCTTGTGCCCAGGGCTCCATTTTGGGACCATTCTGAGTCCACCTTGGGTGCAGCCCTGGCCAGGCTCTTGTCCTGCCCAAGGTGTATCCTGGAGCCTTTCAGTAAATATCTGCTTTATTCTCTGGCTCTGCCCAGTCTCTGTTCCAGCTCAGCCTTCCCAAGGCATCACCACAGGAATGCTGACTCCATCTCATCTCCCTCCATGCCCATGCTGGTTTTGTTGGTGTGCCTGCAGGAGGCTTTCCAACAGGCACAACAAACTGGGACACCTGAGCACAGTGATTGCCAGCACAGGTGTGTTCTGTGTGACACAAAAGTGTTCTGGCACTGGGAAAAGTGACTTTTGGCTCTGTGAGGTGACAGACCTGGGCTCTGTGAGGTGACAGACCTGGGCTCTGTGAGGTGACAGACCTGGGCTCTGCCTGCTTCACCTTCTGTTTTGCAAGCACTGTTACTTTCTCATCCACCACACTGTCAGGTGCTTTGTGTCTTGGGCATGAGTAAGAACAAATTATCCCTTCCCTCATAAATCCATCCCCAGGTTTTTCCCCTTTGGACTTCATGCAAGGATGAGTGTTAGTGTGATCTAGGTAGGCAAAGTGGCTCCAAAAGGGACATCATCMATCAAACCTCAGCCCTTTGGGTTTGTGCCATTACTCTTGCACAGACAAAACAGGTGTTAGGAATCTTTTGAAATGGTTTCTTAATTTGAAAGCCAGAAATAACTCAAATGGGGACCCACTAGTGTGGTGCCAAGAGCATCACTTGGGATGTACAGATCTGGGTTAAGCATTATCCCACTATTTTAGGTACAGATGGAGAAGCTCCCATAGGGATTGGGGCTGTTTGATGGGGCCAAACACATTGGGGACCTGCTGGAAATGGGGCACAGCCAGGGACAAGAGTCCATGTCACTCATGTGTCACCTCTGGAGCACAGTGGCTCTGCACCCTCTCCTTGTTTGGACTGGAATTCCAGCTGTGACCTATAAAGGACTTTTCCAATGGCAGCTTTACTCTATACCCAGATTTTTTTTTTCAACCTTTTCCATCACAGAAGGTCCTTGCTCTGCTCTGTGATGGGCAAAYGTTACAAGCTGGAGTCACATCATTTGTTTAAGCTGGCTGGGCACAAACATTTTGGCTGTAGGGTTCTGAAGGAGGCTCCTGCTTGACAAATACAGCTGAGCAACATTCAGATTCATGGTGGCAGAGCTGTTATTGATGGAAAAGCCATGAATATGTAGCAACCAAAAGATAAAGCTCAGGGAAGCTGTGCTGGCAGGGTGCAGGATTGGGAAGGGTCACTTGGGACAGCTGCTTGGGCTCTGGGGCAAAGCAGAAGCTCAGGCTGACTGTGGAAAATAGGGATGCTTGTGGAATGATCCAAGAATGGGATCTTCCCAGGGATTTGGAGTTTTAATATATGCTGCAAGAGCCTTCTGAGCTGAGGTGCTCCCTGGGGAGCCTTCAGCTCCGTTAGCTATCCTGATTTCCTTGGTCAGCAGCTGAAACACTTTGTGAGTTTGCTCATACTGRAGGAATGATTTATCACGGGGAGATAATATTCCATGCTTATTCCGAGCTCCTTAATGGAATTTTTATCAGTTCCACTGAAGAATRGGATGCACAGAAAAGCTGCCTGGCTGTCAGGTTGTTTGCTCTGTGGCTCCTTTAGAGCTGCCTTGGCTCTCTCCATGTGGCTTCCCAGTAAAATGATGAGAGGGACCATCCCACCCTGAATTCCAGGTGTCTGCAGCCACCAGGTGACATCAAATCCCTTTGACACCGAGGGACAGGCAGGATGCACACCCTGGGCATCCCTTGCTGATGCTTCAGAGCCATCTCTGGCACATCTCTCACTGCTCAACAGCTGGGTTTTTTTATTTCCTTCCACCAATATCTGCTCATTTTAAACCTATCTCGTGCTCAGTGTTTTCAGAAGACCTAAAAGCTGTTTGTTTGTTTGTTTGTTTTTAATCTGTTTGGGGTGGGGAGCCTGAGATTGCTCAGCCACAGCCACTTGGTGCCCTGACACCATTTTCTCTGGGATTGCTTTGCCAACTCAAGTGCACTTTGCTGCAATGCAAACACTGAGGATAAAAGGCAGCCACCTCAAAAAATTAGTGTGAAATTACTGCCAGAAGAATTGTAGATGTGTATTTTGGTGTTTTTTTGGTCTTTTTTTAGAGTCAAGATCTCTCCTTCTGCCCATGGCCTGTGCTTTCTAAGGAGTATCTGTTGTGCAGGGAGGGCTTTGAAAAGTGAAATCAGTTSTCTGTTTGTGGACTCATCTGAAGGGTAAATCAGATGCTGCATTGACAGGGCTCTGCCTGTGTGGTARAACTTCAGGCAAGGTTGGATTTGAGTCTGGAAAAAAAAAATAAATCAGTCATGGATCATTTGAAACCTCTCCTGGGAGGAAAAGCAGGRAGAGTTGGGGATTGAGCCTGGAAAAGAAGGCTCTGGGTAGACCTCAGAGCCCCTTCCAGAGCTTGAAGGGGCTCCAGGAGAGCTGGAGAGGGACTGGGGACAAGGGAGGGAGGGACAGGACACAGGGAATCCTAAAGGGCAGGGCTGGATGGGATCTGGGGCAGGAATTGTTCCCTGGCAGGGTGGGCAGGCCCTGGCACAGGGTGCCCAGAGCAGCTGGGGCTGCCCCTGCATCCCTGGCAGTGCCCAAGGCCAGGTTGGACATTGGGGCTKGGAGCAGCCTGGCACAGTGGGAGGTGTCCCTGCCATGGCAGGGGTGGCACTGGGTGGGATTTAAGGTCCCTTCCAATCCAAACCACTCAGGAGTTCCATGATTCCATTCTAATTTTTGTAATGAAAAAAGTTTTCCTCTACATGCTACAGGTGTCCAGGTGTGCAGTCCTATTTTTAAAAAACCCAAAAATGTAATAAAAAGGCAAAAAACCCCTGAAAATGCTCTGAAGGGTTATAATGCTTTTGAAACAAGAATCTCAAAATGCCCAATCTTAYTTTTTGGTTGCTGTCCATGAAGGTTTTTCTGAGCAGCAGCCTCCACCCTGAATGCAGCTGGCTGAGAAAGCTCTCTTTTAGCAGCAGCTGGGCTGTGTGGAATGAAAGAATTTATTAACCTGGTGTGGAATGAGAGAACTTAATAACCCTGGTGTGGAATGAAATAATTAATCAGCCTGTGGCCRGCCTGGAAGAGCAGCCACCTGATGTGTCCTGTTTGATTATCAGGGCCTTGATTCCCAGCCAGGCACGGCTGAGCTGAGCTCCTTTGTGTGAGGCTGAGGTGAAAAGCTCCTTCTTTCTGCTGGGCCTTCAGCAGAAAACTGTATTTTCACACCCAGGACTCAGGAGAGTGGTCACGGGCAGAAATTTCTGCTGAGGAACAAAAGCAAATTCCTCATCAGAGAATGCAATCAACTGGTGATGCTGCAGCTGGTTCCTTGCAGCCTGTGCACGCAGACAAAATAGCAATGTAGTAGAGAGAAAATGTTTGCTGAGTTAACTGGGCTATATTTAGGTGCCAAATAAACAGATTTCTGCTTTTGACCCTCCCCCTCACACCCTCAAAACTGCTTCTCGGGCTGTCTGCAAGTGTTGGTGGCTTCTGTTCCCTGCAGGAAGAGTGATGGGGAGCAGGAGGGGAGGGACCTGTGTCCCAGCATGGAGAAGGGGAGTGCTGGGCACACAGTCMCCATGTCCAGCCTTGTCCCCTCCTCAGTCCTGCCTTGGCTCTGTCTGCACCAGCTGCCTGAGACACAAACCCCTGAGCCCCCCAAATTCTTCATCGTGGGGGTCCTTGGGAATCTCATGGGGTTTAACAAGACTGCTGCCCCTGGGTCAGGGCAACTCTGGGATCAACCCAGGGGATGAGCAGCTGGAGCAGCCCTGGGAGAAGGAGCTGGGGGAGCTGGGGGTGAGAGCTGAGACCCACAAACCCCCCGTGCCCTGGGCTGAGCCCCAGCGTCGGCAGCAGGGGAGGGGGGGTTCTGCCCCTCTGCCC
The DNA here is from genome assembly GCA_902810485.1 of Alauda arvensis. Classification (NCBI taxonomy): domain Eukaryota; kingdom Metazoa; phylum Chordata; class Aves; order Passeriformes; family Alaudidae; genus Alauda; species Alauda arvensis. Next base: position 635,167 of record CADDXX010000336.1, read on the forward strand.
CTGTGCTCAGGTGAGACCCCACCTGCAGAGCTGCCCCAGCCCTGGGCACAGCACAGGAGGGACCTGGAGCTGCTGCCCAGAGCCCAGGGGAGGCTCCAGGATGAGCAGAGGGATGGAGCAGCTCTGCTGGGAGGAAAGGCTGGCAGAGCTGGCATTGTTCAGCCTGGACAGGAGAAGCTTTGGGGTGACCTCAGTGTGGCCTTGCAGTGCCTGAAGGAGGTGACAGGAAACATGGAGAGAGACTCTTTCCAAGAGTGACAAGGGGTAATGGCTTCCCAGAGGGCAGGGCTGGATGGGATCTTGGGCAGGAATTGTTCCCTGGCAGGGTGGGCAGGCCCTGGCACAGGGTGCCCAGAGCAGCTGGGGCTGCCCCTGCATCCCTGGCAGTGCCCAAGGCCAGGTTGGACA
>CADDXX010000336.1:641483-652821 GCA_902810485.1 Alauda arvensis
GGGAAATTTCTCTGAATCCCCAGCYCACCACCAATTGCCCCCTGCAGACTGTTCTTTACAATCCAAGGTTTTATGAAGACTTGAGAACCCTGAGACTGGAGCTTTCCATGCCTGGGGTTGTGTTTTTTGTGTTGTGGGTTTTTTTTTGGTGAGAGGGTTTCCCTGGAGGTTTCTTGTGCTGCTCTCATTCCTGCTGTGCTGGGCATCCCTTCTGTGGCTGTGGGATCTCCCCTCCATGAGGACAGTGCTGAGGGCTGAGTCCTCCTCCTTCAGAGTTTGGGTTCTTTTTTTGGTTACAGCAAGGCAACATCACAATCATGGGGTTCTTAGTGGAATTCCTAAAACAAGATGAGCAAGAGCATTTCTGAGCAAAAGCCTTGTTTTGTTTTAGTACCACAGAGTCATTTGGGTTGGAAAAGCCCTCCCAGCCCATGGAGTGCCAGCTGTGCCCCATGCCCACCTTGTCCCCAGCCCAGAGCACTCAGTGCCACCTCCAGCCCTTCCTTGCACACCTCCAGCCATGGGCACTCCAAAGCTCCCTGGGCAGCCCCTGCCAAGGCCTGAGCACCCTTTCCATGCACAAATTCCTGCTGCTGCCCAAGCTGAGCCTCCCCTGGCCCAGCCTGAGGCCCTTTGCCCTTGTGCTGTYCCTGTTCCCTGGATTCCTGTCAGGGAGTTGTGCAGAGCACTTGTTGTGGGCCTATTCTCCAAAATTCAGTGGGATTGCCACGGTCCCTGCTCATGCAGCAGAAACAGGGATGAGAAAATAATATCTGGAATGTGCCAGCCTCTCCCCCACCTGCCTTAGAGCAGGAGGAAAGCAGCAGCAGCAGCACTGCCCTGCTCCCAGCCCCATCCTCCTGCTTTTCCACAGACACCTCCTGAGCTTCCTGCTGCTGCTCTTTCTCCAGCTAAACGCTGCCACGTTGTGTGGCTGCTCMGAGTTCATCTTGCCTGCCACAAGGTGCTTGTCCAGCTCTAATTTGGTTTATTGGCAGGCTAGACAGAGCCTGCAGGATGTGCTCCCGTGGCTGTGTCCCCGRGTGACCCCTCTGCCAGGAGGCACATCTTGCCCTCCCATCCCCATGCCTGCTCCTCGGTGCTTGGCAGTGGGGAGTTATTSGGATAATGCCACACATCTTGCAAATATTTACGTCCCTGCAAACGTCAGGCCTCCTGCTGCCTCGTGGAGTAGGAAGAAATAGTTATCCCTAAAATCCCCGGGAATATTTATTGGGAGACTGAGGCTCCAAGCACTGTCTGCATTCCAGTGCCACGTGCCTGTGGCATTTCAACTAGGGACTTCCCCAGGCTGGAGAGAGCTGGTGGGACTTCCCTGGTGACAGTGCCATCCATCACAAGTGTTGGGTGAATCAGAGTGAGGGATGTGACATCTCTGTCGCCGTTCTCCCCTCCCCATCCATCACAATTCCTGTGAATCCCCCTCCTGAACTTTCACTGGAGCAGCTCTATATTTCCCTGGCTGTGACAGCATTCCCCGTGGATGTGCTTGTCAGGGAGGAGCAGAGTGCTTCTGCAGAGCACATCCATCTCTCCKGGCCCTCGGTGCACTTGGAGGAGCTCCTGACGTGTTCTCAGCCTCTAATCCCGGAGAGCAGGGTGAGCTGTCTCTGCTCAGAGGCTCYCTAATTGGATTTCTGCATCTATGTAAATTAGGTTATCATCCCCTGGGCAGATTTCCTGCCCACTGCACCRGGCTGAGGCCATCTCCGTGGTGGCCATCACTAACTCCCTTCTGTCACACCTTCATCTATCCCCAGGGAGCCCTGCAGGCCTCCAAAGGCACTCATAGACCTGGGGGAACTGCTGGAGTTGCCATTTAGCTCCACTCCTCATCCCTGCCTCCACTCAGGGCTCACTGTGTGGAGCTGCCAGGACTGGGAGCCCACATGGATAATGGTTTGATGGGTGGAGAAACTCCTGCCTTTCAACTGCATGGCCCTTTTCAAGGGGGATCTTCATGACCTTCAGGATGTGTTGCCTGGGTCTGTGTGGCTCTGTCTTGCTCACTGAGCTCTTTCTGGAGGAGTTTGGGTTCTTTCTGGAGGAGTTTGGGTTCTTTCTGGGTCCCTGGGTGTGGAGACAGATGGGGATGTGTTTTCTCTGCTATTTTTGGAGGTGCAAGAAGGCTCCAGCACAGCTGTGCTGGATGTGAGCGCTGAAACTGTGAAAKGCACGGGGTAACACCCCTCAAAAGCCTGCTTGGTTTTGGCCAGGCATCCCTGAGTGACTCCCATCCCCCTTCACCATGACTTCGCTATGTGTTCTGGGAGAATTCTGGAAGGATTTCTGCATGGAAAGGGTGCTGAGGCCTTGGCAGGGGCTGCCCAGGGAGCTTTGGAGTGCCCATGGCTGGAGGTGTGCAAGGAAGGGCTGGAGGTGGCACTGAGTGCTCTGGGCTGGGGACAAGGTGGGGATGGGGCACAGCTGGGACTTGGAGATCTTTTCCAACCCAAATGCTTCTCTGGTTTTTGTGTTCTCACCTCTCATTAGCTGCTCAAAGCTTCTGCTGTTTGCTGCAGGTAATCAAGGAGCTGCTCAATCCTGCTCCCAGGGCTTGGTAGTGGTTTCTCCAAATGCAGCTCAYGTGGGAGTTCCTTGGAGCTGTCAGAGAGTGCAGGAGGAGGCAAACTGTATTGGCAAGAGGCAGCTTCTTCTTCTGCCTGAGCTTGCCAACATTTCTGGTGTCTAAACCTGGGGCTTTGTAGGATGAGAGATAGSAGCCTAAAAAAGGGTGGTAAATTAAGATCTGTGGGGTGAGACACGTTAAAATGCAAGTTAACCAACTCTTGCCTACAGTATTTTTATACCAACAACAATTTTCAGCGTAGGTGAAAGGGGATTTGAATTTTTTTTTTTTGCTGAAATGATTTTTCTTTTTAAATGTCGAATGCCAAAATATGATATAATGAACAGCAGTCTACTGGTATATTTAGAAATCCTAAGTGGAGCTGTCTGAGCAACGTTCTYTGCAGAGCAACTCGCTTCTGCAACTCTGAAGTGCAAGGAAACCTGGAGATGTGCAAGCTCYTTTCTTGGTGTGCAGCTTTAGATCAGGGCAGAGTTGACTGACCTCTTTTTAAATTGGCATCTTGGTTAAAAAAGTTCAGTGGGCTCTTGTGAAGAACATTCTTCCATCCAGCTATTCAGGAGCAGCCTCGCTGAAGATGCTCAAGACCCTGCTCAGAAATTTCCTGTAAGACCTGAGGATGAGCTGTGGGCTGTGTGTTGTGGGAAAGGGAAGCACTGTAAAGAAAATCCACGGGTGTATTTAAAGGCCTTCATGTTACTCGGTCCCAGACTTGAATCCTACTCTTATTCCCATTTACTGAGACAAGAATAGCTCTCTGGAGTTATATTTAAAATTCCCTTGAAGGAACAKCCAAAGTGGGCTTTATCCAGAGCCAAAACAAACAGCTCATGCAGAGTTATCAGCTATTAAGAGCACTGGAGTCCAAACAAGCCCCAGATTTTACCCAAAGGTCTGAGCTTTTCTCTCCTGCTCCGCTCCTCAGGCTGAGTTAGGGAAAGATCCCTTTGTTCCCTGGCAGGTTTCAGGATTGGAAGGCATTATCCAGCATTTCAGCCTTCAGGAAGTGCCTGTGCTGGAGATTTGTCCCTGCTCCAGGAGCTCTGGCACCAGAGACCGTCAGGGAGGACCCTCCACCTTGCCTTGGCACGAAGAATTTCACTTTACTCACAGAAGCAGCTTTGCTGAGGGGTGTGGGCTTCAGGCTGGTGGCTGAGGGATTAAATAATCATCCTGGGAATTCTGCTTCCTACTTCTGGTTCTCAGATGGGAACCTGGGAGCTGAGCAATCCATAACCCAGCCTGCTGGGAGGGGAGGGGTGCCAGGGATGGACAGAGATTTAATTTGTGGCAGAGATGCTGTCTCTTGGTGCTGCTTCTTTTGGTATCACTGGAGGCTTTGTGGCTCTCAACTGCCAGTTTGGAACCTCTGGATGCGTGGCCAGGCCACAGGAGAGGAGTTGTGCAGATCCTTCAGTGCAAGGAGGACATGGAACTGTTGGAGCAACTCCTGAACTCGCTGAGGGGTCTGGAACAGCTTCCCTCTGGAGCCAGGCTGGGAGAGCTGGGAATGCTCAACCTGGAGAAGAGAAGGGTGTGTGGAGACCTCACAGCCCCTTCCAGGGCCTGAAGGGATACAGGGAAGCTGGAGAGGGACAAATCATCAGGAACTGGAGTGCCAGCACACAGGGAATGGGTTTCCAGTGCCAGAGGGGAAATTCAGCTTCCACAGACAGAACAAACTCTTCCCTGTGAGGGTGGAGAGACCCTGGCACAGAGCAGCTGTGGCTGCCCCTGGATCCCTGGAAGTGCCCAAGACCAGGTTGGATGGGGCTTGGAGCACCCTGGGACAGTGGGAAGTGTTTGGGACATCTCAGAGCGGGTGGAAAGAGGTGGTTTTTAGGTCCCTCCAACCCAAACCACTCCGGGATTGCATTCCAGAGCAGAACTGAGTGTGTGTTTCAGTCTTACCTCCTCTTAGAACTACACGAGGGCTTAAAACAGAATGAGGAGCTCTGCAAAGGTGAGCTTGGAGCAAAAAGCTTCCCCAGCCSTGCTGGAAACTTTGCTTTTTGTGCCACTTGGAATGGGCACCCCCTTTGGAAAGGGAGCTGTGTCTGGGGACAGCTTATAAAAAAAATTTATCTAACACTTCTTGCCGTGTATTCATATCCTGCTGGATAGTTTCTGGAAAGCTGGAGCAGGCACAATSCTTGGCTGCATTTTCCCTTTTTAAGGAAGGGTTTTTTTGTTGTTTTTTTCTTTTTTCTTTTTCTTTTTCCATGGCCACGTTTTGTAGAAGTAAACACTTCTAAACACTCAGCAGTGTGGATTTTAAACAGACGGTTGTTGTAGGGGCTGGCTGGATTCTTGTATCCCTCGTCAGACTCARGGGCAGAGGCTGCAGGGTTTTGTTCCCATACTTCTTATCTCTAAAGTCAGCTTAATTCCTTGGGCAGGCATGTGGAGGGTCCAAAAAAAATAGTGCTTTTGGGCATGAGTTTGGACAARTAATTTGGATTTTTACAGCAGTGATGACCCAGCCCAAAAAGGTGCCACTGGTTATRGTAGCTTTGAGCAGGGTTTATGGTGTGAATAAATAAGGAGTTCTCATCTCCTGCATTTTTACTGCTGTAAACTTGAGCTCTCTCTGTCTGCTTGATCAAGTTCCTGTGGATGTTTCCCTCCTAAATATGGAGATTTAGGTTATTTGTAATGTTTGTTAATTCCTGATGGGGGAAACGCCATAAAAAAACACTCCTTCCCCCCCTTTGCATTGACGTGTTGAAAAGTTCTGCTCAAAGTTTTGAGATGGAAACAGCTAAATAAATGGTCTTGCTTATTGTCCCTCCAAAATGGGCTTTTTCTTCCCCTTTTTTGCAGGCATGTGCCAGCCTGTCCAACCAGTACATTGCTTCTCATTTTCCTTTCTGCTAGTTTCAAATGGTTTTGCTGCAGAGCTGTGGTGGTGAACACCCTGAAATTCAGAATGGTGTCACTACTCTTTTCATTGAACTCTTAATTTCTTCTGTTTTTCCTGGTCCACCTGTGTTTAATCAGCTTTTTCCAGCAGCAGGTTCCCTGGGGAATGATTCCTGGGTAACTCCCCTCATTGCAAACTGGGGCTGCACCAGTCCAGGGGGTGCTGGGAGGGCTTTGCTTGCTGGAAGCATCCCTGGAGGGGTCTGTCCAGAGGCTTTTCCACCTGCTCCTAAATTCTCCTCTTCCTTAAAGCCAGCAAGTGGCTCTTCCACATTGAAACGAGCCCTTTTGGGATGAAGGATAACATTGTGTTCTGACATTTATTGTACATGCCAGAAGGTCCAAACCCAGCCTAGGGAACGTGGCTGGGAGGGAACAGCATTTATTGTGTTCCTTGGGAAATGGGAATTCTATTGTGTTCCTTGGGAAGTGGGATAACACCAGGCTGCTGTGGGGTTCAGGGTTTCTCTGTGTGCAAAGCAAAGCACCTTGCATTAACTTGGGCTGCAAAGACTCCAAGAATTGGGCTTGAAGGGACCTTAAATKAAGGGATCTTAGAGCTCATCCTGTTCCAAGCYCCTGCAGGGACACCTYCCACTGTSCCAGGCTGCTCCMAGCCCCARTGTCCARCCTGGCCTTGGGCACTGCCAGGGATGCAGGGGCAGCCCCAGCTGCTCTGGGAATTCCAGCCCCTGCCCACCCTGCCAGGGAACAATTCCTKCCCCAWATCCCATCCAKCCCTGCCCTCTGGCAGTGGGAAGCCATTCCCTGKGTCCTGTCCCTMCATCCCTTGTCYYMAGTCCCTCTSCAGCTCTCCTGGARCCYCTTTAGSCCCTGGCAGGGGCTCTGAGCTCTCCCTGGAGCCTTCTCCTGTCCAGGCTGAACARTSSCAGCTCTCCCAGCCTTTCCTCCCAGCAGAGCTGCTCCATCCCTCTGCTCATCCTGGAGCCTCCCCTGGGCTCTGTGCAGCAGCTCCAGGTCCCTCCTGTGCTGTGCCAGGGCTGGGGCAGCTCTGCAGGTGGGGTCTCACCTGAGCACAGGGGCAGAACCCCACTTCTCTCAAGCTCCCCACACTGCTGGGGTTTTGTTTTAGGGCTTTTATTTCCCATCTGCTTCAAACCAGTATTTTTATTTATCTCCTGCCTTTGTGTTCATAGCAGGGTTTGAAGTTCAGCCTTTTATGGCTGCTGCAAACCTTTAACACAAGGCTTTCCACAGCTTCTGTCCCTTTTAGCTGGGGCCAAAAACTGAATTTCTTTGGCTTGTGGGGGCTGCTGGTGGCTGTCTCTGGTGGGGCTGGGGGAGCAGAGCCCCCCCAGCACAGCACTGGGAGGTGTTGATGGCCACCCCTCTGTGTGCTTTGCTCCTGAGAGGCAGCACAATCAGGTTTTTGTGCATTAAATCTATTTGTAGGCAACTTGGTAAGGTTTTTATTTATTTTTTTTTTTTGCATGACTTCTGCAAACTCGAATGCAATTAGCTTCTTCCTCCTGTTGCCTTATTAATTACCGTGATGGACCTAAACTGATTTGGGACAGGATGTATCACAGAGGATTGTGCCCTCTTTTTAAACTCTTCATCAAGTCCTCCAGCACATTTGGTCATTAATCTTTCAGGAAAACAGGGATGGCTTGGTGCCAGGCTCTGGAGAGGAAAGATGGCAATAACTGCTTCCTACTCGGAGTGACCCTCTGAAGGCAGAGACATTCACCCCAGTGCTCAGTAAATAGTCAGTAAATATTCATGGAAACCCTCCCCCTTCAGACAGGCTCATTTGGAAACAGTCCTGCAGCCTTACAAATGTTGTAGGATATTTTGTTTGTGCCTTGTTCCTCTTAGAAACCTGATCCAGAAAGCACAGGAGAAATACTGCTGGAAAATCAGAGGCAATGCAACAGCTGGATCTTGTTTAAAGCACTTACTCACCCTGGCAGGAGCCTGATTTTTAACCATTTAAAACACTTTTTATCCTGAATTACTGAGTGGGGTGGCTGCTGTTCTGAAATAATGGGGATGGTTAAGGACTGGTGTGGTTTGGAGAAGCATTTGTTATGGAATAATTGGGAACTGGGAGTTAATTCCTGTTCTCTGAGGTTCTTGTGTTCCTGGGCTGSTGACGAGGTGGGGATTGGGCACWGGTTGGAYYTGATGGTCTGGGAGGGCTTTTCCCACCTGGGATTGTGCATAAGAATAAACACAATAGAAATACATTTATCTGAAATGGTACCTGTGAATTACAGGGAARGAAAATATAATAATAACAATAATAACAATGTGGAAGTTGCTGAAGGCCTGGCATGTGTGAGTGTGTGGGACTGGCAAGCCCCAGTGCATGAATAAATTTTCTGAATTATTAAGAGTGACGAATATTCTCTTGCAGGGAACAATGGAGGAGCTCTGCTCGTAGCTCTGACGTTTGTATTTTTAGTACCAGCTCCTCTTCTAGTGTGTCAAACTCAGCTTTATTTCTTGCTTGATTCCCAAAGATGGCTGGAATGTTTCCTCCAAACTATGGAGGGTGGTTTAGTCTGTGGTGGGAGGGGTGGAAGGAGATGATTTTTAAGGGTTTTTTTTTCCCAATCCAGAGCAGTCTGGGATTCTGTGAAATACTCTCAGAAATAAGCAGCTGGCTTGCAAGGTGGTTTAAGGGCAGCTGGAGGTGCTTTTCTCACAGCTTTGTAGTCAGAGTCCCATCTTAACCAATTATCCCCACTAATCAAGCCTATTTTGCTCACATTCAAGCATGACTGAGTTATTATSCAGCCCTTTCCGTGTGGGTATTTAATTTGTGGCAGAGATGAAGCTGTGTTTCATTGATGTCCCAGCCAGGGTGTTTTCCTTCATGCTGCTGTGTTTTGTGGGGTGCTGAAAAGGGTTTGGATGGCTAACCCTGAGCTTTGATAGTCTTGTGTTGAGGACAGAGACTGAATCAGGTGGTTCAGATGTTCTCTTACACATCTGATAACACATGATATAATTAATAATAATAATATAATATAGATAATATAATTAAGCTCTTAAATTCCCTAAATTTATTCACATTGGGTTTGTTTCACTGCTTCTCCCCCAAGCAGACTCATAAAGWCCTTTAAGCTCATTGAGTCCAACTGAGTTTTCCTGTTCCTTTGCTGCTGTTTGCACCAAATTCCTCCTCAGCTCCTTTCCCCTGTTCATTTCCAACAAGGAGAGCATTGTTTTGTGCTGAGGATCTCTACATCCAGAGGGAGGTTTGACAGGAACACTCCCCACAGTCTTTTTGGGTATTCTTGCAGCAACTTCACTTTGAAAATGTGACTTCATCAAGGAGAAATGAAATAAATTTGGAGCCTTGGACTGAAATAAATGCCAGGAATTGGAAATGCAGGATGTCATGATGGACACAAAGGCTTTAATTAGGCTTTCTTTGGTGGGCAATTGGGCAACACTAATAACATTTTTATGAGGATTTGGGGTGGCTGAGAGAAAGAGCAGCAGTCAGGAGCTGAATCAAGGCACAGCAGGGAAAGCTTTGGCTGGCTTGGCTCAGGATGTGGGGTGAGGAAATGGGGTTTGCAGCCCCTGGTCAGCCTTACAAATGCCCAGCTTTGCTGGAAGGGAGGCATCCCCCAGGGGMAGGTTTTCTTGGGGGTCCTCATGTGCACACAGGAGGGGTTGGAGTGATGCCTTGGGAAGGCTGAGCTGGAGCAGAGACTGGACACAGCCAGAGAATAAAGCGAATATTTACTGAAAGGCTCCAGGATACACCTTGGGCAGGACAAGAGCCTGGCCAGGGCTGCACCCAAGGTGGACTCAGAATGGCCCCAAAATGGAGCCCTGGGCACGAGGTCTGACACTTTGATCAGTCTGGGTCCATTTGCACATTGGGGTTTAATTGTTCCATTGCAGCTCCAGGCTGTGAGGTCTCATCCTTCTTGTTCCTCCCCTCAGCCCAGCCTTGTTTGTGCTTTTGGGCCTGAAAGTTGTGCTTGGTGTTGGGGAAGGATTTGTTTTGTGTCCCTGCTCTGTGCAGAGCTGAGTGASCCTGAATGTGAGCTCAGAGCTGCACCTGAGGCAGCACAGAGTCTGAAACACAGSAARGATAAAACTTAAGGCATCAGGAGTGGCAGCCAGGGATGGRTGTGRAGGCAGATTCTGACTCTCAGGAGTGGTTTTGTGGCACCCTGAGCCTGCCTTGTCCTTGGGCAGCCTGCTCCTGTCCCCTGCTGCCCTTCAGCAGGGTCAYTTCTGGTGGCCTCTGGTGCCCAGTGCAACGAGCTGTGTTGAAATAACCTCAAAACTATCAAAGGAATAAAAAGAATCCTAAACATCCCYGAGCTGGCTCTGTGGTGGGTGGCACCCTGAGCTGCTCCCAGCCCTGGGCAAGGACCATGGTGTCCCCGAGGCTGGGCTGCTTTGGGTCTCCTCAAGTCCCAGCTTGGCTCTTTTTCAGGAAGACATGACCCATTAAAGTGTTTTTCTTTGCAAACCTCGTTTCATGTTCAGCTAAAACCCCTCCTGAGTGCTCAGGCTCTGCAGGGAGCTGCTGGCTGGGAACATTCAGCCCCCAGGCTGAGGAATGAAGGGCTGAGGAGCTGCTCCCCAGCCCAGAGGTGTTACAGGAGCTTTAGTTTTGGTCTACATCAGGATTTAAGAGTCTCAGTTGTCCACCTGGCCAAGTGGCTTCAGGAATTCTGTGCCAAATGCCTCCTGTGGTGATTATTACATAAATACTCAGAGAAATCAGTGCAGTGTCACCCTTTGGTGTGCTCCAGTTTGTGTAATGACTAGAAAATATAATAAACCAAGTAATAAATCTGYTCCCTTCTTGTTTGTGCTTCCCTTCAGTTTTGTGTATGGAAGATATTCCAAGTAGCTGTGTTATTCTAGATGTGAAACTTGTAGCTAAAAGGGGATTTTGCAACTCCACAAAATCTATTTTTATTTCAGTGCTGGACATAACTCAAGCTTATTTACAAAAAATAATTGCAAGTTCACATTGCTGCCATTTTTTTCTTTGACTTCTCTGCACATTTTTAGGGAAAACACTGACTTTTTTTTTTTCATTTGTGCTCCAGGTCCAAGGAGCTAATAAAGGAAGCGATCCTTGACAATGACTTCATGAAGAACCTGGAATTGTCCCAGATCCAGGAGATTGTGGATTGTATGTACCCCGTGGAGTATGGCAAGGACAGCTGCATCATCAAGGAGGGAGATGTGGGTTCCCTGGTCTATGTCATGGAAGGTAGGGAAAAATCTCATTATTCCTTTTATTTCAACATTTAGAGACAAATTTTTGTGGGAAAATGGTTTCAGACAAAGAGGCTGTCTAAATATGGTTGCTTAAAAAATTATGTGGACTGCTTTTGCCTGGAAAATTCTGGCTGGGTGATTGTGTGCCTGCCTGGGTAATGAAAGGAGGTGCAAGTTGTTAACCCTACACTGGAATAACCTCCCCTAAGCAGAGTTCCTGCACTTGGGGTGATGGATTGCTGGATAAATGAGGATTTGAGCAGAAGGAATGTGGTGTGGGACAGGGAGAACGTGGTCACAGCCTCCCCCTGGGTGTAAATGTTGGTCCAGCACGTGGGGCTGTGCTTGGCAGGATGGAAAATGCTCTTGGTGCATCCTGGGCACAAAGGAAGTGCAGCACACATCTGCTTTGTCACAGGGTGTGCTGGGGTTCCAGCACCAGAGCTGTGTGCTCAGCTCCGTAAAAATCTTCTAACAGATGTTGGCAGTGCTCTGATCTCCAAAATCCCAGCTCCTTGTGCTTGGTGTCGTCTTCTTTCCAGGTTCTCTCCCTCTCCACGTGTCAAACTGAGCATA
>CADDXX010000336.1:653534-729720 GCA_902810485.1 Alauda arvensis
TTATCAAATTCTTCTTGCTCCTCACCAGAACTRTCTGGTGGACTCAAACATTCTGGCCTAAGGGGAGTGGAGGTTTTTCACTTGCCAATCTATATTTTAATATCTGAAATTGTTCTTTTAAACAGAAATCTTTCCAAGGCAGTAAGCCATCCTTTAAACAAGCTTTCCTGCCAAATTCCTCATGCTGTATAGCTGCAAATACTCCTCACTGATTTCCCAAAACAACTTGAAGCTTCTGTCCTTTTAAGGTGAAGTCCTTTCTCAAGGCACAGGTTTTCTTCCTCTGCTTTTTCATGGTTTTGAATTTTGCACATTGAAATGGTTTTTCTGTGAATTATGTGTTTCCACCCCCAGCACTGCCTGGAAAGATTTAAGGTTTTCAGCCCTCTGAATGCAGAGACTGCTTGGAGGTGCAGAATCTGTTCTGTTGGTGATAAAAAAACTACTTTAGAATAATCCTTGAACAGGGTTTTCTTCCTGGTGGCAATGTGGAGGATTTGCACTGTGCAGTTCTGTGCTGGCTTCCCAAATTCCCCCCACCCCAGAGATTTGCTCGTGGGGTTTTTGTTGCCTGGCAGCTTTTGGGATGTTGTGTTCAGTGCTGTCCCTTGGAAAAAAAAAAACCCTAAGAACAGGACATGTTGGAATCAGGGTGTGTTTATGTCCTGCTCAGCCTCTTCCCCACTCTCTGAAGTGATTTTGGGGAGGGATTTAGGGGCAGGACTGTTTCCAGCATCATTTGGGGTATTGAGCATGGCTTGGTAGTTAGATAACTCTTTACTGCTGGTAGATTTTATCATATTGATGGTTATTATTTATCATGGGGTGATAAATTATCAGTAATAATAATATAATAATTTAAAAAATAATATTTTATTTGTTGCACAGTGAAAGTGTGCAGCAAATGTGTGTCAAAAACAAATGCTGTGTTTTCTGGGCCCTTGAAGTTTTCCATGTTCCCCTGGCCAGCCCTGTGTGTGTGTGTGTGTGAGGGCACGACTTGGCTCTTCCCTGGGCTTTGTAACTTAATTTGAGAGTATTTAGATAGCTCCCTAAATATGCATAATGCCCTGCAAACCAGTTATGGAGAGTTTATAGTCTATGTTTAGACATAATGCAATGAGTGATGATGAAGTCATGGAAATGGGAGAGGACATTATCAGCTAGGTTGGGCTGTGSTTATGAGAGCTCATTTTGGGTTTATCATTTATCATTCCTCTCAATTATTAACACAATAGACCCAAATAAAAACTCTGTTCTTTGCAAAACTCTACTGGAGAGACCCTTCTTTGAGTATTACTGAAAGGTGTTTTCTCAAAAATCAAATAAATGCTGTCCCCCTTCCATTAATTCCTTTTCCTTTCCTTACCTGGGTTCTTGCTCTTCTTTGAGATGGTGGTGAGAAAAACCAGAGCTTTGAGGCAGGAGCTGAAATTTCTCAGCAAGCAGAAYCCTGAAATTAGAGCTTATTTGCTTTTAGTAAGTCCAATAAGGTGGGTTTGTTTGTATCCTGGAGTGACTTTAGCCACAGTCTGTGTCCTGCGGCCAAATTCCCACCTCCAGGGATATSAGGGCCTTTCAGGTGCTGTCCCTACCACATCCTGTTCTTTAAAACACTTTATTTCCCTGGCTTCACCCTGCCTGTGCTGTTCCTTCACACCCCTTGTGTTCAAAAGCAGCAAGAAACCCCCTCAGCTTTTCCTTGTTAATGGGTCAAGAGGTGCCCTAAACCTTGAGCAACACCAAAATCTTCCCCTTTCAGCTGTGCTTGGAAGGTGGGAATGAATGTGTTTGTGATGTGGCAGGTATCCATCAGGGGCTGAGATTGCTGGCAGCATGAAACATCCCTGCTGTGCCCACCTCCAGCAGGAATATTCCTCCAGGCTGTGGGACTGGGAGTGAAAAGGGGGATGAGKGATGCCCTGCCTTAAACTGCTTCACACTGCAACTCTTGGTTCTGCAGGGAAAACTGYTGTGACAGGAAAATAAACCTATTTATTGGGTATAGTCCCTTTCCTGGGAGAAAGCTTGCTGCTCTGAGAGGGGTTCAACAGATTATTTGTCTGCAAGTTGAGGGTTTTTAGAACCAAAGAAAAGTTCTTGCTAATGAATCATAAATGAATCTGCTACCTCCTTTTTATTTTTCATTAAGGGAAAAAAAAACCTAAACATTTTCCAAGTGGTAGTTTTGCATTTGTTGACTAAAATAACTCAGTGGTACGGGGGAAGGGGGAATTCCTTGGATTAACTCTTGTGTGGCTCTGGTTTTGTGCTGGCAGTGGGTGCTGCAGATGAACTCTGAGGCTGCACCTCTGCACACACCTGGGAGAACCCGAGGGAAGAAAAATCCCTGTGTGCTCCTGCTTCCACAGGCATGGAAAGGGAAGGAGCAGCTTTTTGAGAACCAGCCCACACTACTCCAGCCCCTGTTTCAGTAGTTCTCCCTCTCTTTAACTTCCTTTCATTTTTGTCTTCAGTTCGTGGGGGTTTGCCTGTTATTTTTAAAGGTGACTTTGTCTCTTGCTTCCTTCTGGGTAGCTCCTCCAAAGGAAGGMTCTAACTGTGATTCCCCATGGGAACATGGGTTTTGGGGGTCTTGGGAAGCAGTGTTCTCCTAAAAAAACACAGCTTTGAGTTAGGAACTGAAGTGGAAATTTCTCAGCAAGCAGAACCCTGAATTTAGRGCTTCTTTGCTTTTAATAACTCTGGGAGCTGTGGGATCTGCCAGGGCRTGGAGCTGGGTGTTGGTAAGGGAAGACAAACAAAGTCCATGTGGTTGTTTGAACTACAGAGCCAAATGGGACCCTTCCATGGGGCCTCAGAGGGGTGAAATGCTCCTCTGGGAGGCTCTCTGGGATTCTTCCTGCTGAATCCAAAGCAAAGCAGGCTCATGGATGCTGTCTGTGTCACCCCAGGCATCCCCTCACTGCCTGCACAGCCTCTGCCCCAAGGATTCAGCCTCAGTGACACTTCCCACTTCCCACAGCTCCCTTCTCCCTCCTGGTGGCTTTTCCCACCTGGGCAGTCCCCTCCTTTCCCCCCGGGGTCACTGCAGCCTCTCTGATGCTCTGTGCTGCCATCCCCACTGCTGTGTTCTTTGTGTCACCTTCCTGTGACCCTGCTTTCCTCTCTTTCTGTGGGGCTGATTTAACAGGGCTAATTCCCTCCTTTCCTCTCTTTTTGTGGGACTGATTTAACAGGGCTAATTCCCTCCTTTCCTCTCTTTTTGTGGGGCTGATTTAACAGGGCTAATTCCCTCCTTTCCTCTCTTTTTGTGGGGCTGATTTAAAAGGGCTAATTCCCTGCTTTCCTCTCTTTCTGTGGGGCTGATTTAACAGGGATAATTCCCTTCTTGGGCCTGTGAGTCACATCCTCCTCCTCCTCTTCCTCTCAGGGAAAGGGCTTGGTGGGACCGAGACTTTAACAGGGAAAAGTTGTGGAGAGAGCAGAGACCTGTTTTGGATTTAAGGAGCATAAATGGTSCTGAGGGATGGAGCAGCTCTGCTGGGAGCCAGGCTGGGAGAGCTGGAGGTGCTCATCTGGAGCAGAGAAGGCTCCAGGGAGACCTTSCAGAGCCTAAAGGGGCTCCAGGAGAGCTGGAGAGGGACTGGGGACAAGGGATGGAGGGMCWGGACACAGRGAATGGCTTCCCAGTGCCAGAGGGCAGGGCTGGATGGGATCTTGGGCAGGAATTGTTCCCTGGCAGGATGGGGAGGTTCTGGCACAGGTTTGGCTGAACTCTGTGTGTGCTGGGATGTTCTGGGGCAGTGCCTGCTCTGGGATCACACCTGGAGAGATGGAGCTGAGCCCCTGCAGGTGGGGTTTGTCCTGTGTGCCCAAATACTGTCCTTGCCAGGCTTCCTCTGGGAAATTCCTGCCCTCCTGGTGTAGGGCCAGGCAGATCTGAGTGCTTTTCCCAAGTGTATTCCTGATAACCTTGCCAACTTCCACCTCTCTGGACCTCCCAGGGGCACTGTGAAAGGTGCTAACAGCAGCATCCATTGCAGTCAGGGCTTTTCCAACTCAATCCAGGCTGTTCTGCCTTGCAGAGCAGGGGTTTTGGGCTCTGCCTGAGCCTCTGAAGCTCCTCTGGAGGGGTCTGGATCTGCTGTCCCAAGCCAGTGTCCCAGACAGCCCCTCCCTGCACAGGTGCTGGCCCTGGAGATTGGGGAGCTTCCACATGTGGCAGGGAATCATTCAGGAATCATGGCAATGTGGGAATTTCTGCACAGCCTGCCAACAAATCACTGTCCTCAAGGAGCCTGCCTTTCCCAGGACTTCCCATGGGGTTTGGGAAGATGACCTGTGGCAGCAGTTTCTTCTTTGCTCTCCTGTTCATTTTGTACTGTTCATTTTTGTTTCCTTCATGCTGGTGTTGCAGGGTTGGGCAGGAGTCAGATCAGGGTTTTTTCCCCCTCTGCTCCTCTCTGGAATCCTGCAGGCTCCTTGGGTTTCCTGCCTCTTGGAGAAAYTGTCCTGCCAAACCCGGGGCAATGGAATGCAAATCTTCCACTGTTACCAGCTCATTATTTTAATTTTAYGGTGCCTTAATAATTAACTCTTCCAAGAGAATTATTTACCCAAATTAGTGATGGGGAATTAAGCATTTCTTGTACTTCATGAAAGGTTCATGAGATGAAATGGGATATGAAAGGCTGACTGGGCTTGTGACAGCTGTGGTTTGATATTCTGGATACAGCAGTCATTTTTAAAGCTGCAGGACTAAACCTTAGCACTGAACATGCAATAAGAAATGATGGTGAAGCCATCCCTTTCCAGCAAGGAAAACCTAACCTTTGGTTTTCCAGCTCAGCCAGTATTTGGTAGGGAGGAGAAGGAAATGGAATCCAAGCTGGGACTGATGACTTCAGACTTCCCAAAGCTGTGAAGGTGTTGCTGGGCTGGCAGAGGAGAGGAGGGACTGGAGGCTATTTGCTGATTTATACAGATATAAACCCCCAAACAGCTCAGGCTGGTGCCTCTGTCCTGCTGCCAGCACAAATTCCTGTTGGAATGGGATGAGAGGGGCCTGCTGGCAGGTTCTCCTGCAGGCCTGGAGRTGCCTGAGTGTCGAGCTGACCTGAGAATTCCTTTCATTTTCCCAGTGAATGCCCGGCTTTCTTTGGGATCTGCTCCTATCACAGTGATTTACTCCTCTTTCCATTCCTCCAGTCATTAGCTGAGTCTCTCTGCAGCGTGGTACTGACACAAAACTGGGGCAGCCTTGGCAAAAAGCAGAAAGAATTCACTGCTGGGGAGGAGAACTCGGAGTTTATCAAGCAGATAAATTATTCTGTAAATGCTGTCCTACAAGCTGGCTCATCCCCAGGCAGCCAGATATCCATCTTCCCCTCTCCAGGGAAAACAGTGCAGAGGTGGAACCTCTTCCAAAACAGCTCCTGCTGGGTGACAGAGGTAATTAGAGTGGATTTTCCCCCCAYATAAGATCATGGCTGAGGTGCCACTGATTTTTGTAGTGCTCAGCAGTTGTGCAAAGGCTGCTTTGTGGKGAAGGGGGTTTTATTTGCCAAAGAAATTGGGGAGATAGAGCCTCATTCATTTTATTAATAACAGCAGCTGGAAAGGGAGGCACAAATGTCTTTCTTGTCCCACCCCACACTGTTCCATAACTCGCTTTTGTTGTGGCTCCCACAAGTGAAATGTGAAATAAAAGGGTTTTTCATCCCAGCAGTGCACATGGAGGAGAATTCTGAGCTTTGGCTGTGCCCCTTCAACTCCTTAGCTCAGGCTGTGCATGCAGAGAGAAAAATTCCAGTGTTGGAATCCAAACTGTCACTGAAGGGGCAGTCAAGGGAAGAGTCCCTTTGCGTGGGCTCCACTGGCTTTGGGCTCCTTGTTTGCTTGGCAAACTCATCTCCAAAAACAATCAGACCATGGGAGCTCCGTGCCCTTTGTTTCTGCCCTTGGTCCTGGGGAGGGAGCTCAAAATCACCAATTTTGGGAAGGGGARGGACAGAGAGGCTGGGTCAGAGCTGTACAAATAGAGAACAGCCTGAGCTGGAAGGGATCCCACAGGATCAGCTCCATTGGGGTTCATCCGGGATCCTGCAGAGTTTCCTGCAGGAGCTCATCCCAAAGAGCTGCTGAGCAGTGACCTCATCCTTGTTACTCCAGGCAGGAATGGGTGAAACCATTCCTCTTGGTCCCAGGGAGCTTTTCCATGTTCCTTGAACACTTCACCTTGCTTSAGCATCTCTTCACCCCAAGGGAAGCTCATGAGAACATTCCCTGCCTTTTCTTCTCCACTGAGGTTTCTTCTCCTTTTATTGGGTAGGAAAAACCTTCCATGGATTTTTGTGGCCAAGGCTTTGTGCAGCCTGGAAGTTTGACAGAGACAGGTCTGAGAATAAATCCAAACAAAAGGATAAAACTGGCAGGGGGAGGGGGAGATGTTTGCATTGCATTATCTGGCAAAATTCTGTGATTTTTTGCCTGTGCTTTGATGTGCAGGGTCCTGATCTGCAACTTCTTTGCCGCCCTGGCAGATGGGTTTGGGGGAAAAAATGAGAATTCTGCTCTTAGGAAACAAATCAAAATGTCAGATCAATGTTTGCACTGTATTTATCTAAAATAATGGAAATTACAGTGTATCCCAGCAGCTGCTGCTCCTCGCACATCCAGGCACAGATGATAATTAAATGCAATCAGAACACGTTGGGTTTAAGAGGGAAAAACTAATAAAAATAAGATGTTTGCCATCCTCGTGCTAAATATTTTCATAACCTCTCGGTTCTGACTGCAAAAGCTATTTTGTKGAGCCACCAGAACATGAAATAACAGTGGGTGAGCTTTCTCATATTCTAAATAGCAGCAGCAGCAGCTGGGGTTGGAGATGCTGCAGATCTGGAAAAGCAATAATCCTGGGGTGGTTCTGCAGCCCCATCCTTCCAGTGGAGCTCCACAAGGGACTCTTTATCCCTGCTGAAACTCTGGAAACTCTTATCTTGGAGTAGGAGGTAACTTGAAGTCATTTTCTGCTTGGATTATGGTTTTATTTTTCATTTTACTGGTAGTGATGTGTAACTTCACAGGCTTCCTAAAGTTAATTGTATTTTTTTTGTTGCTTGTTGTTCTTCTGCTCCCAGCTCTTTCCTCTCATTGCTTTTTTGGGGAGGATGGAGAGATCCATGAGCTTTTAGAAGGTATTTGTTTATAACTATGTGAAATCTGACTTAAATGARGGTTTTTTTCTCCTCCAGAGTTTTCAGCCCAAAGGAGTGTGTTCAGTTATTCCCCTCAGGAATGGCAAGTCCAGTTGTGATACGGATTAAGGATGTGCAGTGGGGAGTGAGGAGCTGGCTGTGGCAAAGCCCTGCTGCCTGTAGGACCATGGGACAAGTCAGGGTGGAAGGGGACATSTGGTGCCACMTCYCTGCTCCWGCAGGGTCATCCCAGAGCACCTGGCACAGGCCTGTGTCCATTGAAAATGGTGAATAACTCAGGAATTTACTGCAGGCACCCCTGCAAAAATAATATTCCCRAGGATTATGGAGCCATTTGTGGCCCTAAACCTGTAACCCATGGCAGGGRGTGGAAGGAGATGAGCCTTWAAGTTCCTCCCAACCCAAAGKTTAGCATTTRTTTGGCAGAACTAAGATGGAAAACTGACATCACCACTGAAATTTAAGTTCTCCAGTGATCCTTGGAGGTTTGTAGTCACCCATGGGGTAAAAATTCCACAGTGGCTGAGGAAAACCCCCAAGTGTCAGGTACCAAGACAGAGATTTTTTAGAGCCAACTGGTCAATGTGTCCTGAAATGAGAGCCAGCTCAGAGATCTGCATTTAACACTGCGCTCTGTGCTCAAATTTGGACTCAATAAACCCATGGAAGATCATTCTTTTAAAACAAGGAATATTTTTGTTTCTGGTTGGTGCAAGATAAGAGAAGGAGATGTCCTTGGGAATGTTCATCTGGAGGGAACAAGAGGACCTGCTGCATGATGAATGAAAAGAAAGGAAGTTTATTTTCTGCTTTCCACCAGCAGCCTCAGCTTATTATCTTTTGTCAGCTCTCTCCAGGACATTGTTTTCCTTCTTGGAAAAAACCAGGCCTTTTTTCACAGACCCCACTTGGCTGAACATATTTAACACTGCAGAACATATTTAACACTGCAGAACTTTCTTGGCTCGTCGCTGGTGCTGGGAGGATCATTTATTTCCTGCTCTTGTGCTCTGTCGACTGGAACAAAAAGCAGTTGTGTTTCCTCAGGAGTGTTGGGGAGATCAAGGGGCTGGGGAGTGCTGAGAAGACCCAACAGCTTCTTGTGCTGCTTTGCCTTTGAAGTTTTAATGGTAATCTCAGTTTTCTGCAAAATAAATCCTAGATCCCAGGATGGTTTGGGCTGGGAGGGACCTTAAAGAATATCTCATTCCCTGCTGTGGGCAGGAACACTTCCCACTATCCCAGGCTGCTCCAGCCTGCCCTCAGACATTTCCAGGGAAGCCTCTGATTTAGCTGACAAAAGAAGCAGGGCTGGAGCTCTCTATCCCTCTTCCTGCMGCCCAGGTTTGTCCCCAGTTCTGCAGCTTTCCATGTGTTAGCATTCCGAGCCAGGTCCTTGGGTGACACAAASCAGCACAGCCCCATCTGTCACCGAGCTGCTGTCTCCATGCTCTGGTTAATGTTGTTATTTACCAGGGGAGGATGAGCAGTAAGTGAAACCTTCACTTCGTGCTCTGGCATCCAACGAGGCAGCTGCAAAASAGAGTGAGAGCTGGGGCCAGAGCAGGACATAAAATCTCACAGTAAATGAGAGCTGATGGGAGGCAATGGAGTGTGGAAGGGATGTGGGGACTTCCACTGAGGGCTCTTCAGGGCTGACTGGGTCAAGGCAGGGAGGGGTGTGGGAAGGGACCTCACAGGGACACCTCCCACWGTSCCAGGCTGCTCCAAGCCCCMRTGTCCAACCTGGCCTTGGGCACTGCCAGGGATGCAGGGGCAGCCCCAGCTGCTCTGGGCACCCTGTGCCAGGGCCTGCCCACCCTGCCAGGGAACAATTCCTGCCCAAGATCCCATCCAGCCCTGCCCTCTGSCACTGGGAAGCCATTCCCTGGGTCCTGTCCCTCCATTCTTTGTCCCAAATATCTCTCCTTGTTTCCTCTAGTTCCTTCAGGCACTGCAAGGCCACACTGAGGTCACCCCAGAGCTTCTCCTGTCCAGGCAGAGCAGCCCCAGCTCTGCCAGCCTTTCCTCCCAGCAGAGCTGCTCCATCCCTCTGCTCATCCTGGAGCCTCCYSTGGGCTCTGTGCAGCAGCTCCAGGTCCCTCCTGTGCTGRGCCCCATGGAATGGATCAATCCCCATTCCTTAAGGGTTACTGATGTCTAAACAGGTTAAGGGTTAAAAACTCTCACTGGGCTTTTGTTCCCCCTGAGTAAGCAATGAACACAATCTGTTTTCTAAGACAGTTTTTATTTTCTGAACCCTGCAAGTCAGAACTGGCWCTCAGGAGGYTTTTCCAGAGCTGTGCATTGTGCTGCAGTGCCCAGCAGAAAGAGGTGCTGGAGATTTATCTCCCTGTCTGGAGATGAGCTATAAGTACTCCCAGCACATTATGCAGATCAGCTGTCAGACTGKGGGATATCTGCATCAGCAGTGGCTCTGGTGCCAGAATAGAAATCAGGGAGCATTCACTCCAATATTACAAATTAGTGATTTTAAGAGCTCCATGAGGAGTAGAAAGAAGCACCCTTTTTAGAAGCTCACAATAAACAGGTTAATGCAGTGGCAGTGCTGTGGGAGTGACAAGCATCACTGTTAGGGTTTCCCAGAGTCCTGTCAGACTGATTTGGGTTGTCCTGTRTTTTTTCAGGATTTTTTTCCCCAAAATGGGGAGGTCCTGGCGCAGGTTGCCAGAGAAGTTGTGGATTCCCAATCCCTGGAAGTGTCCCAAAGCAGGGACTGCCTGCACAAAGTGTGATTTTCATGCAACTGGAGCAGGTGCCAGCCACTGGATTTGCTCCTGACTGGAGCTTTTAGAGGGGGGGATTCCCTTTTCTCTTTGTGTGCTTGCTGTCCAACACACACCTGAGAAACACTCAGCAGTGCATTTTATTCTCCTTTCAGGATAATCCTTTCAGGAGCACTGCTAAACTTTCCTGTGAGGCTTTAGAGCTTCCTAAAAATCTAGACTCATGGATTCCTTGGAGGGTTTGGGTTGGAAGGGACCCTAAATCTCATCCAGTGCTACCCCTGCCATGGGCAGGGACAGCTTGCTCTGTATTGTGGAGGAGTAGGGAATGGGAACATGCCAGGGGTGAAGGGCTTTCCATCTGGGAATTAGGAGTCACCAACAGACCCAAACAGGCAACTAGTCCTAAGAGCAAAAAAAAGCCTTCTTTCTTTTTTCTTTCTTTTAATTTTGTCTTTTTTTTTGTTCTTTTTGTTTGTTTGTTTGTTTTTTGTTTTGTTTTGTTTTCCAGTGCTGAAAGACAGGATAGGAATTTGACATAAACAATTCCTTAGGAAATGTACAGAGTTTCACGTTTCAAGTATGATTCCCTTCCTAAGGGAACGTGTAATTTTATTAATTTGACTTAGCTGTTTCCTTCCATGGCATTTGTTGTGTCAGCTTTGCTATGTGCAGGGTATTTGGAATATATCCCTGGTGGCCTTGTGCTTGCTCATCCCTGGATGTCCTTCCTGATCCCTAGAAAGCTTTGAAGCRTGGAAAAGGCACTCTTTAAAGAACCAGAAGGGCTTCCTGAATCTTGGTGTGCATTAGCAGCTGCCATGTTTCCTTTGAAAGAAACACTTTCCCAACATCCCTGCTCTGGTTCAGCCTAATGATCACCACAGAAACCTGGCCAGAACAGGTTGGGAGCAGCTGCAAACGGAACTGCTCAACATCACAGATTCMTATCAGGCTCTAATGAGGCAAAAATTAGCTCTCCCCATGGCAGATGATTGCTAATGTGCTGGAATATTGCTGCTGCTGCTGTCTCCAGCCTGCTTGGAATTCTAACATCATCCCCTGACACGGGCATGGAGCTGGGAGCTTGGAGAATGCCCTGCCTCTCCTTGTGATGCCTCGGGAGACTGGGCAGAGCCAGAGAATAAAGCAGATATTTACTGCAAGGCTCCAGGATACACCTTGGGCAGGACAAGAGCCTGGCCAGGGCTGCACCCAAGGTGGACTCAGAATGGTCCCAAAATGGACCCCTGGGCACGAGGTCTGACACTTTGATCAGTTTGGGTCCATTTGCACATTGGGGTTTAATTGTCCCATTGCAGCTCCAGGCTGTGAGGTCTCATCCTTCTTGTTCCTCCCCTCAGCCCAGCCTTGTTTGTGCTTTTGGGCCTGAAAGTTGTGCTTGGTGTTGAGCAGGGAAAGGATTTGTTTTGTGTCCCTGCTCTGTGCAGAGCTGAGTGACCCTGAATGTGAGCTCAGAGCTGCACCTGAGGCAGCACAGAGTCTGAAACACAGGAAAACTCAAACTTCAGGCATCATTTTCCCCCACCTTGAGGGGCTCAAGTTTTTCAGGAYGTCAAATTTGAGCAGAGAAAAGAGAACTGGCTTTGTTAAATGACTGAGTTTTTCCAAAATCAGGCATTGCTGCCCCTCSTGTCACAGCTCCAGGGGTTCAGTCCAATTCCCTGAGTGCTTTAACAGGGATTTGCACCTTCCCTGTTCCCCATGGTGAGCTGGGCACAGAGCTTTGCTGGGATGCACCAAGGCATGGAGGAATGGACACCACAGCTTCTCCTCAGGGATTCCCATCACAAAACCAGCCTGAAAACTGCTCTTTGCTGGGAGAAAGCAACGCCTAAATTTATTATCTTGTCGAGAAATTAAACTTTAACGATTGGTTTGTTACTGAAGGTGRTTAAAGCAAAGTGTCTCAGCTTTTTCCTTGCTTGTTCTGTGGTGGGGAGGGAGTTCAGGTGGAACATCTGGCACAGGCCTCAAGTCATCCAGCAGGGAAGCTGAGTGATTTTTTTCCTCCAGCTCATATTGGATAAAGCTAAAAGTCCCAGTCATAGGGAGTCTGGAGAGTTGCTGATGGAGTACTGAGAACACTTCCAGCCCTCAGGCCCCACACCCCCGTGGCTGACTAATGGTATCATAAAAAACCAAAAGGAAACAACTGGGACACAAGAGATCTTCCTGGGARATGGGAATATAAACACTGTGCGTCTGTTACACTCTTGGACAGAAATGGTTCACTCTGTTCTTTTTTTACAGAACTTTCATCCTTCAGTGCGTGATTTAGGGTCTGGGATTAAAACTTTGTCCTTTCTAGAGCTGAGAGCCACTTCTTGAAGCAGAAGAAGTGCTTGCATCTCATCTTTGCTGTGGGAAGCTCAGCTGGAGTGACTCTGCCAGTTAAAAATATTGATCCTGGAGCCATTATCAAGGATCAATATGTGAATTTGGATAGATCCAAATTTTGAAGATCCAAATGTGCCAAGTTCCTGTCTTGCAGCAGGTTTGGGTGGAAGCAGCTCCAGCCTGACCATCACTGGGCACTTTCTGCTCTTTGGCTAAATGATCTCTCTGTGCCTTTGAAAAGAGCTGTGTTTTCCCCTTCCTGAATRACCTCCTGATCACACAGTCCTCCTTAGTGTGTGGTTTGTTTTGATCTCAAGATGTATCCCAACATTTCTTTGTGTGATCAGGGGTTGTTTTRTTAAGGACCTTCCCCATACAACAACCCAAGTACTGTGTGTGAAAAGGAAATTATTTTAGCTGACAAAACAAGGTTTTTTTTGTGGTGTTTAAAGTTAGATCTTATTCTTACAGGGGAAGAGCAGCCAGATTCTGTTGTAGACAAGCTTTAACAAAGGTTTTGCAGGGGATTTTTTTCCCCCCAATCTTTCCTATTTTCTTCCTTCTGTCATTGTTCCAAGTCACCTCCTGAGCYGTTGTTGCTAAGCTGCCCTAAGAATTTGCAGTCTGGAACCCTCCTAATTTCAAGAATAACCTCAGCAAGAAGCAATTCCATAACCTAAAACGTGGGCTGAAAACAGCCACWGGTGTGTTTGGTCTGYTATTSGTGCCAGGGAATGRCTCCTYGGGCTGCTGTGCAATCCAGAGGAATCCCTTTTAGAGGATGTGCAGAGTTCTCCCCTCAGCTCCCCTGTGCAGGTTAACAGCCTCAAAAATGCTTTTGTTTCACAGCCAGCACCACCAGGGCTTCCAGGAGGGGAAGGGAATGCTGGCCTCGGGAAGAGGCAGCCTTTTTGTCTGTTCAAACAGATTGATTCTGCACGGTGGGGAGCTGGGGAGTGGAGCAGCAGCRTGTGGGATTGGTGTTTCAGTGAATGGGGGGAAAACCATCAGCAAACAGATCAAGCCATTGAGGAAAAGCAGCGCTGAAAGAAAGGGTTTTATTGACTGCTGACACGGAATGGCAGAGTGCTAATAATGTCATTTCACCTGCTTGGGGCAGAAAGGACTTGSAGGAGGAGAAATCCCCTGTCAGAGGAAGCATGGGCATGGAGTCTGTGCTCAGTGTGGACACCCAGCCTCGGGATGAGCTGTACACCTGCCCAAACCATGGAGCAAACCCTGAGCAGGGTGAAAGAGGAGCACTCAGTGCCGTGAACAAGCCAGTATTACCTCAGCAAGCAGGGTGAGGCTGAATCTCCAAGGCAAAGTGACAAAATCTGAGGGATTACATTTTTTTTGTGGGTCTCCCCAGCACTCTCAGCCTGGAAAAGCACAGCACATTCCTAAAGAGCTGGGTTTCACCTCCAAAGGAGCAAAACAAACCCCAGTTGTCCTGGCTGGGAAGGGACATTTATTTTTAGAAGCCTCCAGGTTCCATGCAGACATAAATTATGAATTAATCTGCTCAGGTGATCAGTATTCAAAGCAGCTGTTCCCAGCAGGCTGCACACCAACAATTAGTCAGTGGCTCCCTTTGTTGAATATTCCTGAGTGAATCCATATTGGGCAATTCCATAACCATCAGCAATCCAGGGAAAAACAACCCTGTGTGTTTTGGTGTGCTTTACTGACTGAATCCTGCAAAAGGGACCAGTGGCTAAAGGTTTTATTGTACTTCCAAGTCTTGTTTGCTTGGAAAGAAGTCTCATTTTCTGCCATGGACTTGCACTCCRTTATCTTGTTTCCTTTTCTGTGTGGTGAAGCGTGGGCCAGGTGGTGTTTGCAGGACACCTGGGTGCTGGAACACCCCTTTTCCTCCTTCATCCTTCCTTCCTTCCTTCCCAGCCCATTCCCTGCTGGCTTTGCACCTGCTGGGTCACACCTGGGGGAGTAACTCCCGAGGAGATGCAGGTTCTGCCTTTCCACAGCACACAAGCAGATGCCAACATCTGCCTSCCTTTTTGGATGCACCAATATTTCACACGATTGCTGCTCCAGGCTCGGGGGAGATCACTCAGCACCTCATTTATTTCAGAGCCAGCCCATCATCCCCTCCTCAGATGAATTACATTTACCCACAGGAGGCTCTTTTCCCTCAGTCTGGAAACATTTTCTGTCATTCTTGATCTCCTTCATAATTTTCAGTGGGTCAGGAAACAACCCTTTCATTCAGAGGGAGAAAATACAGGTGCAGAAAGACATTTTCTCTTCTCCCAGCTATTTGGAGGCARTGCAGGAGACTGGCTTTGAAAACACTGGCAGGCTTAAAAATGCCTCCATCTTTCATGTGTAGGAAAGAAAAACCTGTCTGTGACCTTTTAAGTGCCTTTGTTTACTTTTGGGAAGGTGCTTCAAAGAAAAAAAAAGCGAGATTTAAGAGGAATTCGCTACTTAATGGGTCGATAAAGCATCCGATAAGGTGAGACTGCTGCTTTCCCAGCCCCAAAATAAATCACAGCACACACCAGCCTTGCGCCCAAAAAGCTCTGGAGAGCAGCCACGAAAAAATATGTCTTGGTGGGTGACTGTTCTGGGCCGTCTGGTGACGTCCCCAAGTCATGACTGTGTCCTTTCAAGCACGGCAGCCACGTCACTGCTGTGATTCATCCCAGAGCCTCCAATGTTGCTGGCTAACATGGGCACGGTTTGTTTTCCCGGGATCAGGGTAATTTGTAGAGGTGTTTAATAGCTGATTCAGTKGTGATTTGGCAGCAATTGCAGCCTTGCAGACGTTCAGGATTGCTGGGTTTGTGTCCTTCCTGCAAAAAACGCCCCAAACAAAACCAACCCCCCAAAACTTGTGGCGTGAGCGTTCACGAGCTGTTGTTTTCAAATGGATTTGTGTATTGACTATGATCGAGCAGAAAATGTGTGCTTTGCTTGTGTGTGATGGAGATGAAGCAGCCAGGCATYACTGGGCTGTTTATTATGGGTTTGTTTTTCTGGAAGATGCTCATTTTCAGCTTCTCAGAAAGCGCGGGCTCCTCTCTTGTGTATTAACTGACACTGAGTGGATTTTGCTGCTGTGCTGCCTGCAGGTCTGGGGGGGAGAGATGGCAAACATCTCATCCTCCTCGAGATCACTTTGGCTGGAGGTCCTTGAGGAGGGCACAGGGAGCTGAGATCATGTTTGTGCAGCAAAATCCTTATCCCCTTTCTTTTTTGCTCTGAAATACCCATGACTTTGGAAGCATCATTTGGAGAAATACTTGGCTACTGATCTTAATGTGAGGCAATAAGGTCATCATTCCYGCCAAGCAGCTTCCCAGCATTCCTCCAGAAGGGAGGAGCTGGAGTTTTCTGCAGCACTTTGGATGTGTGTCCTGTCTGGAGAGCTTGATGGCATCTCCAGGCCGTGCTGGGCATCTCTGGGCTCTAGGGAAGGGCTGGAGCAGCACATCCCACACAYGGAGAACTCACTGCCCCTGGATCCCTGGCMGTGTCCAAGGCCAGGCTGGASAGGGCTTGGAGCCACCTGGGACARTGGRAAGTGTCCCTGGGTTGGGGACAGGACAGACTTTGGAGTCCCTTCCAACCCAAACCATCCTGGGATTTTCTCCTCATTGTATCATTCTGTACCAGGCAGGTCAAAAGTGGCTGGAATTTGGAAGGAAGGGTGTCAGGAGTGCATTCAGGGCAAACAGGCTGAGTGCAGCCAGAAGTCACCAGRGTGGCTGTGCCGAGTTCACCTGCAGTGCTGGGCAGCTGGAAAACCTTGGCTTTGCCAGGAATTAAACCCATGCCTCAGTACAGGAGAGAGCAAGGAGCTCTCTGATCTTGCTGCTTCTGCCAGCTTCTATTTTAACCTCCCTGCCATTTCTCTGAGTTGTCCCAAGTGCTGATGGAGCCAGGCACTGTCCCCTGAAGTCGTGCTGGGACACTTGTGCCAGGTGCCAGGACACTTTGCTGCACTCAGGGACAAGTGTGGGTTTTGGATCATYCTCACGCTGCTGTGAATAACACCTCCTGTGTTAAACCATATTTCACACTGTACTTGTGAAACCTCAGAGTTTCCAAACTTCGGGGCCAAGGCATCCAAGGAGCARTTTCTCCTTCCTTGCTGCTCTTTGGCACACCAGCTGACAGCCCCTGAGCCAGCCAGCCCTCAGCATGCAGGGCCAGCATGGAGATTGGTGTGTTCTGCACTCCTTGCAGCACTCAGGACAATGATCTCATCAGGTTCTGGGAGGGTGGATGAGGCAGTGTGGAGAGATAGAGGCCAAAATAGCATCTTCATCCCAAAGGACACTCAGGAACGGGCTGATAACCCTGGAGAGAGGGGAGCGAGAGCTGGGGAGCTGCACTGCAGAGGCTTGGTGCTGATGGAAATCTTACCCATTCAGACTGATTTGGAGTGAAATGAGAGCYTTGCTAACTGCCTGAAGTGYTCCCAGTGAGAGCCTTGCTAACTGCCTGRAGTGTTCCCAGTGAGAGGCAAAGGGAAATTCCCCGTGTGGGGCACAGGGACAGATTTGTGACTGGGATAAACCCCAGGAGAGCCAAGGCTTGGCCCCAGCCTTACACTGCACCTTCCCACCAGGTGTCTGGWGAAGCTTTCCATTCAACATTTAGTTCCTGATTATTTTGTAAAGCAGGCCTTTGGAAATTTGTGCCATCATGATGTGAACCAGGTTACTCAGGTTTTTTGTCTGCTCTGACACCTCTTTTAATGAATTTTTTGTTGTAACCCGGTGTCCATGTGTTGAGTTYCATTGTCTCTGCACCAAGCTGCTGGTATTTGCATTTGAATTGCTTTCCCAGGTCTGTCCAAACTTCCTAATTTTCAATTTCCCAATTCCTTTGCTGTAAGAGCTGGTCAGATGAATAAAAGATGAAAAATTTCCTGGCTGTTTCGTACCCTTACAGATACAGCATTTCTGAGCACTCAAAGAAAGGTCAGCAGTGCTCGTGCACCTTCATTTGTGCTCTTCAAATAACTCCAGAGTCCAGAAATGACGGGAAAAGGCACTAAGTAATGGCCAGTGCTGAGGACAGCTGGGAGCACCTGAGGAAAAAGCAGGAATTTGGGGGCAAAGATCACTCTCCTGTGTGTGTATCAGCCTGGGGTGTTGTGTCCCACACAAACCCGAGTCAGACAGCCTCTGCTTCTCTAAGTTCCAGAGGGTTTCAATGACACAACCCCTGTTGTTCCATTCCATTGTGATCCTGTCACAATGCTCCTGGAGGAGCAAAGCCAAGGGAAGAGATTGGTCGTGCTGAGTGAAAACATTTGTGCCAGGCTGCCCCAGTGTTTGGAGCTGGATGCTCCGAGTGAGTATTTYGGTAATCTGTAGGAGAAGTGTTTGTTTAATTGGAGAAACGAGACTACAACACATCCTGGGGAATGGGAGAGGCTCTGCTGCCATCCTGGCTGAGGGAGCTGGGGCTGTGCAGCCTGGAGAGGAGCCCCAGCTGAGAGGGGCCCTCAGGCCTGGCTGTCCCTGTGTGCAGGGAGGGCTCCCAGCAGGGCCCGGCCTCTGCTCCGGGCCCAGCCATGGCCCCAGAGCCACGGGCAGGGGCTGAGCCCGGCAATGGCCCCTGCACAGGAGGCACAACTCGTGCCCTGGGCAGTGGCCAGCCCTGAGCACATTGTGCACACAGGCTCTGGGCTCTCCTCCCTGCGGCTGCTGCAGAGCTGTGTGCACACAATGCTGTGCCCTGGGCTCTGCCATGGCCCTGCTGCAGCACGGAGCTCACACCAGCTGCACGCTCAGCTCCCCTCAGCCTCTCCCAGCCTGGGATCCTGTGGCTGTATTTGAGCCCAGGCYTTGCCAGCTGGGAATTTCCAGGAAATCCAGCCCAGCAGTCAGTAATKGAGGTGGTTAAGGAGAATAATGGGGTCTCCAGTGGCCGGAGGGGCTGTTTGGTGAGGGAGCTTTATGGATATGTCTCCCTCAAAGCTCCCATTACTTCTTGTGTTGTTTCCTTCATTCCCAATAACTTCTCATCTGACTTCCTTAAGTAAATGTGGGTTGATTTAATCACCTCCTCCCTGTGTCCACCTTCTGCACCAGCTGAGGTCACCTGTTACAGCTCTATTATGTTCAGCTTTTTAGAGCCCGTGCCTCCTCCTGTTTGATTCTGCTGAGGCAAAGCTCAGAAATTCACAACTTAGTTGCTTCTTTCCCTTCCATGGAAGATTTAAWTTGGAAATTAAGGAAAAGTGCTTCCCCCAGAGGGTGCTGGGCACTGCCCAGGCTCCCCAGGGAATGGGCACAGCCCTGAGGCTGCCAGAGCTCCAGGAGAGCTTGGACACCACTGCAGGGATGGACAAGGTGGGGTTGTTGGGGTGTCTGCCCAGCAGTGGGATTGGATGATCCTTGGGGGTCCCTCTCAGCACAGGATATTCTCTGATTCCATAACCAGCAGAAAGCACAGGAATGAACAGAGAGAGATTCTACAGAGTCCTCACCTGACTTTTGAAGAAAGCTTAAAGATCCTCAGGTTCTGGTTATCCTGTTAGTGGTTGCTCTTTTCCCCCCGCCTTTAAAACTGGTTTCCTATCAGTAAATTTTATTTCCCCAGGGGATTTGCGTTTTGTAGGCTCTGGAATTTTTGCAAGGTGTGATTCCATGCAGTATGGATGGAACATCCATGGATGGGACATCCTTTTTACCTCTGCAGTTACCTTGTYCTGGAGGATTGCAGGGAACCTTGATGCACATCAAACAGTGCCTGCATTTTTAGGTTTTCATCTTTGGCATTTGGATTTTCCCCAGGAATAAAGGGGGTAACCTTTGGGCTGTGAGAGGTTTTCTGTGTGAAATGAAAGCAGGCTCGTTTTCCACAGGACCTAAAATCATTTCCCCACGAGTTCTAATTAAGCAGTGTTTGCACTTGAAATCAGGACTGTTGATMGGAAATTAATGTTTTCAAATGTGATTAAAAAGCAAATAGTTGAATATAATCTCTGCAAACTAATGAAAAAGAATAAAGCAGAATGGTTTAAACCAGCTTTGTTTACACTCCAGAATCACTCTGTGTGCACATTCACTGCTGGCTACACTTTTCCAAATCTAATTGCTCCTTTTTTTYCCTGCTGGAATAGCTGGATAATCAGATTTATGCGTGAAGAAAAAGAATGTTCGATAGAAAAAACCCAAAATGCTTTGTTTAAAAGAAGACTGTCACCATGATGTTGTGCCACTGGGTGTTTTAAGGGAAGCTGAGTGGTTCCCACTTCTCCTGAAGCTCCCATCCASGGGGTTAATGTTCCAAGACCTCGTGAAGAAACTCTGCTGTTTCACTCGCTCATTTATTTTTTTCCCTTCCTGGAACAGAAGGAGCAGCACTTTGGCCTCTTGCAGGGTGAAACCAGAGCCCTGCAGTTGATATTTTTGTTTGGGGAAGGGGTCACAGACCTCCAGTGTTTGCTGTGTTCCTCATCCCTCTGGGCTTTTTTCCACCTCTGGCAAAGCCCAAGCCTCAAACCGAGGYGGATGGGCTCAATGGCTCAGATTTTTAGGGGAATCTGAAACACATAATTATGCCTTTATTATCTTAGGTTTATTTATTGGACTGTGCAACATTCTCTGTCCTTGGGAGTGATGGTTGCTGGAAGAGGCAAGAGCAATCCTTGAGTGATATTGGTTCCAGCAGGGTTTCCTTGCTGAGAGTTCATTTTCCYCCATGAAAGGAGCTTTAATTCTCTCTCTTTGAAACCCATCTGCACTTGATGCCTTTTACTGGAAAARGGGAAGCAGCCAGCAGTGGGAAGAGGGTATAGTTCCAGTGGTGATACAGAGCAAATGGACTTTTTTTTTGGGAATTGGCAGACAAGTCTGTTTTCTTCTGGAATTAAGTAAAACAGCAAAGGCCCCAGCAAGATGCTGCAGGTCCCCTGCAATTCTTACAATAACAGTGACCATCTGCGAGCCGTAAGGTTCCACAACAATAAATAATTAACTCCAGCAAATTAGCTCAAATTCTCATTCATCAGAACAACAGGGAAGAGAAGGGTTATTGAATAATSCTGAAATCAATGTTTTCCAGCATCCTCCGTGCAGGGGCATACTGTGAATTTGTTGGCTTTGGTATTTTAAGCACCAAAAAAAAATCCTGAATTTTCCAAGCTCTGAAGGAAAAGTTGTTTTTGTCTCCTGCTTGCCCAGGGTGTTTGTGCCAGGTCATCAGGCACTGCTCTGCTCATCACCTCATGGAGCCAAGCCCTCTCTGAAAAGGTTTCCTTGCACTCAGTTTTGACTGGGCTAATTCTCTCCTCCTCAGGATGTCTCTGTGCTGCCTCCTGAGCACAGGAAATGGCACAAGGAGAGTCACTGGCTGTGGGATGCAGGCAGCAGCCAGAGAGCTCCATCCTCTTGGGATGTGCACATCACAGAATCCCAGAGTGGTTTGGGTGGGAAGGTACTTAACTGTCCCACTCCTGTCACAGGAGGGGACACTTTCCACTCTCCCTGAGTGCTCCAAGCCCCAATGTCCAACCTGGCCTTGGGCACTGCCAGGGATGCAGGGGCAGCCMCAGCTGCTCTGCCCAAATCCCCTGAAATCCCCATAAAAATCACCCAAAATTAATACAAATTAACCCAAAATCAACTCAAATTAGTCTTTGGACTCCAAAACGCCTGAATTCACCCCCAAACTGGCACAATTCACCCCCAAACCCACCCACACCTGCTCTGGGCACCCTGGGATCAATTCCTTTCCAATATCCCATCCAGCCCTGCTCTCTGGCACTGGGAAAGCCATTCCCTGTGTCCTGTCCCTCCATCCCTTGGAAAGAGTCTCTCTCCATGTTTCCTGTAGCACCTTGAGGCCACAATTAGGCCATTCCAGAGCTTCTCCTCTCCAGGGTAATCAGTCAGGACCATTGCAAGGCCAGGTTGTACACTGGGGCTTGGAGCAGCCTGGGACAGTGGGAGGTGTCCCTGCCCATGGCAGGGGTGGCACTGGATGGGCTTTAAGGTCCCTTCCCACCCAAACCATTCCGGGATTTCCTCTGCTTGTTCTTCATTAAGCAGTAACCTCTAAGTGCAAGTGGGAAAAATGAAAATATAATTTTAAAAAATTAAGAAAAAGACAATAAAAATATTCTTCCAGAATTACAGGAGCTTTGGGATGTGTGTGGCAGAGAGAGCAGCAGCCAGGATTGGGTTGGAGGAGCTAGGGGTGTGCAGGAAGGATGGCTGCTGCCCACAGAGCAGAGGCAGTGCTGGGAGATGCCTTTTGGGCAGGTAATCCCAGCTGGGATGGCTGCTCTGGAATTCCTGCAGCCTCCTGGACCTGCCACAGTGATGCTTCCCAGAGCCCCAGACTTGTTTGAACAGAGCACGAGTATTTCCTGTGGGATTGATCTGGGAATGCTCAGGGGCTGCTCTGCTGGGAGGTTTGCAGTCCTTCTGTTGGTTTGGAGGGGAAGAATGAGGAGGAACTGGACACAATCAGGTTGTGCCTGTGCTTTTCCTTCCCACTGCAACTGCCCAGCCCAGGCTTCATTTTGGCACCACAACCTCCTGTAAATCAGAATAATTAATTGCTATCAGGTAAAATAATACTGGGGAAAATGAGTTGGCTCTTCTATGAAAAAACTCACAGGGCTTGCTCTGCTTACAGCTCAGGACAGTCAGAAATCCTGCAGCGAGGGAATTGTGGCACTTCAGGTGCTGATTGTGTCTGGATTGCACCAAGTGGGAGCTTTAATTTCCTTGGGTCTCTGCTTACCTCAGGTATTAAACAGCACAAGGGATGTTTGCAAGTGGGGTTTGACTYTGGAATTTCTTTCATGGCTTTTTCTGTCTTGGAGGTCTGTTAGTCTTCTTTTTTTTGGTRGGGGCAAAGCTTTGAAGCCCAGGCCTGGCAGCTGTGTGTGGTGCCCTCCTTTTCCTGGCTCCAGGAGTGTTCTGTTGTGCTGCCAGGACAAGGGATGTCCTGTGTAGGTGGCAGAATTGTTTGCTCTTGGTTTGTGCAGCACTTCCAGGAATAAATATTAAAAATGTGATTTATTTTCCGCTGCTGCTGTGTACCACGAAATCCACGAAGTTCATCCTTCCCAGTGTCATCTTCTAAGCAGGAATTAAACTGCTCTGTGGTACTGGAATGTTTCTAGGTTGCTAAGATGTTGTATTTTTAGAAATTCTTGCTTATATCTTCTTGTGTGACAGGGGGCTGGCTGCTAATACCAGAAATGAAGAACCCAGCCCGATGTTTTTATTTGCACTGTGAGAATAATGGCGATGCTTTGAGAGATKATCACCTTTTCCCAAGGAGCTCTTWTTCCTGAGCCATCCTGACKTCTAACACAGCCTTGGGAAGAAAGGAGCCCTGTCCTGGTGCAAACCAGAGCAGTGGGAGCAGTGRGAGCTCCTTGGGAAGTGCTGATTTGTTTAGAGCAGAGGCTCTGCAGGAGCTGGGGAGCAGCAAACAGGATTAGGGTGATCACTGCTGGGCTGGGCAGGTGTCCATGGTCACCTCACAAACAGGGACAGACACAAGGCTGAGCTGTTTAACTCATTCTTTTCCTCCATCTTCACCACTCATTCCTCCATTCCCAGTGGCAAACATGGATTGATTGTCCCATGGGACACTGCAGAGTCCTTGAGGAGGGCAARCCCTGCTCAGCAGCRACCAAACCACCCGTGTGTGATGCACAGCACTGGCAGGGTATTTCTGCAGCCACAKAATCCACTTCAGCMTGTCCCCACTGGTATTTTGCAACCACAGAATCCACTTCAGCCTGTCCCCACTGGTATTTTGCAGTCAGAGTCCACTTCAGCCTGTCCCCATGATGTGCAGCTCCCAGCCAGAGGTTAGGAAAGCAGCGGGTAAAGGGCAGAGTGTTTGTGTTCCCTCGCTGTCCCTCTGGGCCCTGGATGCAGGGATTTGCTGTGACAAGCCCAGCTAGTTTATTCAGTGAGTGTGCACTCCTGTTGGAATGAATTTGAGCTGGGTTGTAGCCTTGGTTCCTGCCTGGCTCAGAGAGCTCTCCTGTTTGGGGTGAGCTGGGACTTACACAAAATGCTTGAGACAGGATGGGAAATGTTTAGGAGTCTCCAAAGCAGTACAAGTTTCTGCTCTTGTTGCAGTCTTCTTCCACCAACAAAGTGAGGTTTTGATAAAAGTCTGCAAAGTAGCAGCTGCCTGGAAATGGGTGAGTTCAGGGAGCCTGGAGGTCTGCAGATGTTGAGGGACTGGGGC
This sequence comes from Alauda arvensis, assembly GCA_902810485.1. Taxonomy (NCBI): domain Eukaryota; kingdom Metazoa; phylum Chordata; class Aves; order Passeriformes; family Alaudidae; genus Alauda; species Alauda arvensis. The sequence continues at coordinate 677,038 of CADDXX010000336.1, forward strand.
TGTGGGACAGAGGCAGAGGCTCTCTGCAGCTGCTTCCAGGGTCAGGCAGGATGGACGTGGCTGTTCTGCAGTGTTGGGAGAGCTCTGCTTCCAAAGGTTTCCGTGTTTCCCTGGACTGGAGGTGCTGTGTGTCCATGGTGGTGGCTCCATGGGCAGCACTGCACCTCACTCCACAGGATCCCAGGATGGCTCAGGCTGAAGGGAGCCCTGGGCACCTGGTGCCAGCTCCCTGCTCCAGCGGGAGCACAACCCAAAGACCACAGTTCCTTCTTCCCCCTACACACCATAAATACTTCTGCAAGGATTAACCTCCTCTTTCTAATCCTTTCAGTTGCTGAGTTATTACCAGACTTCAGCAGCTGGACTTTATTTTTATTGACCTGGCTTAGCCTAAGCCAGGCCTGAATCCCCAGAGGACTCAGTAAATATCAAACTCGGGGTCRTTCAGAGTCAGCCTTGCTTTGCCTCGTGGTTGGATGGGTTGGCTCAACCTGTCCTAAATCTGTTCCAGTTTGTGTAAATATTTGCAGCCAGGCCTCCCCTTCCACCCACTGCAATCCGAGTCTCACTAATGTGTGTCACCTTCGGCTCTGTGCTGCTGATCCCTGTTGGTTTTGCTGATATTTAAAAGCTCAGCTGGAGCAGAGTGACCTTCAGCCAGCACCACTCAGGGATGACCTTCCTCACACTTCCCTTTCTACTGGCACTGAAGAGTTTATAATTTGATTTTTTATTTGTGTGTGTGAAGTGATGCTTTCAGGAGGAATCCTGCGAGTTACAATGCTGAGAAAARTGATTAGATTTTTGAACAGCAAAGAATCAACTTTAAATCTGAGAGCAGATAAAGGACAAGGTTCTGCTCTGGTCCTCACTTTCAGTGGCCCAGGGCAGTGGTGGAATTGTCATCCTGGAGGGGTTCAACTGTTCATATTCCCAGTACTTCTGTCCCAGGCCTGTTTAAAGAATTGCAGGTTAAAAAAAACCACCCCAAACCTTAACCATCATCATCAAGTGTTTTCAGAAAGGTGGAAAAAGCTCAATTCATGATAAACATGTGYTGTACAATAAAATTTCAGCACCACATGGTATAAAAATGCCTTCTGGAGCCTGTTAAAATGAGGAGTGGGGTTTCCCATCAGAAACAAYGTTTTGATTAAACATTCTCTGCTGTGGTGCTGTGATGCTGCACTTCCCATGCTCAGTTCTAAAAGGGTCAAAGAAAACTTCCAAGACCAAAATTCTCATTCTGGTGTCCCTCTTTTGTAAAGAAAAGTTACTGTAAGTACAGTAGGCTGTGACTCACAGAAACAATTTGCAAYAGCTTGTTCTTGTTTAGGTCTCGTTTCTAGCTAAATATATTTATCCAAAGACATTAAGTATTCCCCAAGTGACTCTTGTTCTTAAAATACCCTTCAGCAAAGGTCAGCTTAGCCCCTCACAGCACCATCTGAGAGGAGAACATGACCATGCATTTTTCAGCCTGTCTTCCCAAACCCATCTGGAAGCCTCTCCAAGCAGATCATCAGCTGAACATGTGAAAATATGTCCCAAGGTTCCCTGAGGATTTTAACCAAGGCACTGAAACAGGGAAAAAATTTTGGCTTGCTCTACAGCTGATAGAAATCAGCCTGGATTCCTCAGCTCCAGCCCAACTCCTTGGATTTACCCTAGCTAGGGATGCAGGGGATGAGGAGGAAGTTATTTCACTGAATTGACTGCTTTGTCAAAAAGATTAACCTGAAACATTTCCACCGTTTCACAGCAAATCTCTGTTGCCAGCACTGGAGAGGATTTCATTCATCAGGACGTGATTAATGAGGGCTGGCAGCTCCACACAGGATTCAGGGATTTTCTCTTTTTTTTTTTTTTTTTGGGTACAAATCTGATATGATTTAAGTTGGGCTGAGTTGTTTTATATACACACTTSCTGGGAGCTGAGAGCACTCTGAGTAACTAATTCCTTCAGCTGGAGATTGCCTCTTGGAATTTATGATGGGGCAGCTTTCACCTGAGCGTTTTTGTGGATTGCACTGCAGAATAAATAAACACAAGGTAATGGATTTAAAAGGCTGTGGAGCTGCAGGATGGCTGAGGGAGTGTTGGGAATATGAATAATGGCAYTGGATGGTCCTTAAGGTCCCTTCCCACCCAAACCATGCTGGGATTCCACGATCAGTGAAATCAAAAACCCTAACAGCAAAACAGAAATGCACGATTTGAGTTAAACAGGCAAATTCAATTCTTCAATTTCCTTTTCAGCTTTTTAGGGCCTTTTTCTCCCTGTGATGTTTAATGGTTCTGGATGGTTTTCATTCAACAGTAAGTGGAGGGAGAATTGATTTTGCCTTCATTTGTGTAGCAGGAGCTGTTTGTTCATATGATTCCTTTATGTGCTTTCTGGCATGCCATATGTGCTGCTGCAAGCCAGCAAGAAGTGCAGGGTTTTTTAGGCTGTGTAAARAAGATTTGAAGATATCTCAGCTGTATCTCAGCACTTATAAAGGAGTTGTTTAAATGTACAGGTTAGAAATGTGTACGTTCTGCCTGTAATTGATTTCCTCTTGACCTGTGCCCATTTATCAGCTGCAAAGGGAGCATTTTTATTCCTGTTAGCAGGAATCAGGCCAGGCTTGGTGCTGTCTCTGTGAAGCACTGAGTGGGAGGGGAATGGGGACACAGTTTGTGAAATGTCACCGCTGTAAACACATCCTCCTGAGCCTCAGGCACAGCCAGCACATGGATTTTCTTCAGGCAGGGGGAGGCTGGCAGGTCCTTCTGATAGAATTATCCAACCAGAAGGGTGTCTCCAATCCAGAGAGGGCAAAACATGGCAATATTTTCCTAAATTTGTTGCCATGTCTGGTTTCTCTTGACCATTTAGCCACAGTTTGTCCTCCTGAATGTAATGCTGGTGACTTTAGACCCTTCATTAAGTGCTTTTGCTAGCTTCTTCCACCTTGGCTCCTTTGACTCTTTCCTTGCTCTTACTTCAAACTTTTGAAGTTTTGGGGTCCCTTCAGCCCTGTTGCAAGCCCAGAGGGCTCAGTGAGGCTGCTCAGGGTGGGCTGAGAAGATGCTCATGTTACAAAGAGAAGAGCTGCTGGTTATTTGTTTTACCTSTCAGCAAACAAAATGCAGGTGGAAGAACTGAGTGGTCTCAGCCTCTGCTGAGAGCTGGAAGACACTCAGAATTTTACAAAGAGTGGTTTCACTATTGAACAAAACTGGAAAGCACAGAGGAAGAAGCAGCAGAAGTTGGAGGCTCACATCTCCAAAAGCCATCAAGCAGATTGCAGCCACGAGAGTTTGGATTTGTTAAGGATTGTGTGAGGCTCTGGGAATTGTCCCTGCTTTAGACATTTGCTATTTCTCTCAACACCATGTTAATGAAGCTGGGAAAGTGCCCGTTTCAAGGCTACTTTTCTTCAGAAGGGCTAAATAAAAGTCACCATCTGCCACCAAATCACTGCAGAAAAACAAGTCTCCCTCTAATCTCCATTCCTCTCTAAGCCTTGAGGTCATGCTGGTAATTGCTGACATTCCCTGAGCTCCTGTGTAAATTCTGCCATGATTTCAGCAGAAGTTGTCCGAAATCCCTTGCCATGAGAAGCTGGGAAGGTGATTGAGGAGTTTATCAGTGGGGGCACAGAGTGCTTGTACCTAAGGAATTTCCCTTTAAAAGCTAAGGAGAGGAACGAGCTGTTTATCTGGGAGCAGGAATTGTGTGGCACTTGCAGAGCTGGGCCATCACAAGCATTCCAGGTGTTCCTGGTGGAGTTTGTTACCATTTCCTGGAGCTCCTCTGCACTCTGGATTTTGGTGGTGCCAAATCTCTCAGCCCCTGCCTTTGGAGCACATTGAAACCCCTTTTGGCTTGGGTTTTTTGACACAATTTTTCAGTATTTCCTGCTGTCTGCTGACCTTTCTCAGGGCTGCTTGGAGCTGGAAGTCAATCCTGTCCCTCTGCAGGAAAATTAAATGGTTGTTTGCCTTAACTGGCAGGGATTTGCAGCTGGCACCAGGAGCCTGCCCACTGCATGGAGATGATTTTTGCTGCTTCCCTGCTGGAAAGCAACTGGGTAGCTGTCATCTCCTTCAGCTCCTCTGTGCCAGCTGCCAAAGCCTGACTGGTGCTTTTAATGGAATACTCTTTCCCTGGCATCCAGATTGAGGCAGAAACAGGGCAGCAACCACACCTCAAAAACAGCAGCGTGAAAGGAGAGCTTTGTCCACCTTCAGAAGGTGAAAGCACAGCGTTTCCACTGTAAAAATCCCATTGTGGATGGGTTTGTCAGCTGCTGGCTGAGGCAGTGGTAGCAGCAGAGCAGCTGTGCTGAGGAGCCTGTTTGGAGGGAGCAGAAGGAAGAGCTGTGATGTGTCTGGTGTCTCTGAAACACCGTGGGAAGGCTGCAGGAGGGGTGCTGCAGCTCCTGGAGATGACACATCCCATTGCTCTTTCAAAACAACATTTATTAGTGCTGGGGAAAGGGAAGGGACAGCCCCTGGGAGTCTCAGAGCAGGCCCTGTCTGGGGTGCAGACACTCCTGCAGGATGTGGGAGAGGAAAATTGTCACCACTTTGGGGTGGTGGGAAGGGGCCACCGAGCTCTGAGAAAATCCACATCGAGGTTTTCCTTTTGTTAATTTTAGATTCCGTGTCTGTGTTTGCAGTGCTGAGGTTTCCTTTTTTATGTTTCACTCGAACTGGGAGTGATTCAGAGCTGTTGGGGAGCTTAGACTGAAGGAGGCTGTAGATAGAGACGAGCAGTAATGAGGGATTTCCCCCTGTGTCCTTGCTAGGAGGCGTTTGTGTTGTGCCAGACTGCCGGGGTGGCCTGAGGAGAGCCTGGGACTCCCAGTATCTCCAGGGTCTGTCAAGGGGAAGAAAAACTCCTTCTCCTTCATCCCTCCAACCCTAGGACATCTCTGGTCCCCACTAATTAGTGGAAAGCCAAATGAGGATCAGCCAAGTCAGGCGAGGCGAGGTGCATTTCCATCCTGTGCTCCCTGAGCTCGGGCACAACCGGAGCAGGGATGTTTGAGGAGCCTGTGGGCTCTCCATCCCAGGGCTTTTCCAGGATTTAGCAGCCCAAGGGAAAGTGGTGTGAAAAGAAAGAGGATTTTGGAGCAGGAGTAGGGGGAAAACCCCTGGAGTGCTGTTCTGGGAAGCACCTGCCAGCCTGAAGGGCTCCATCTCCTGCTTCCTGCCCAAACTCCTTTGGAAGTTGGGATCCAGATATGGACTGGGCTGAAGCATCCCTGGTGATGCACCCCGTGGGGAATGCTGCAGGAGCTGGATAACCCCTCCAGAAGTAAATCTGGCTGGATTATATTTCAGGGTTTCTTGGGAACGTATTATGTGAGACAGGAAAAAATTACGCTCGGCAGGGTGGGAATTTTTTCCACGTCTCCTCTGTTGACATTTCTTCCAAAGTTTGGGTACTGCTAAGATCAGCAGTTTCCTATGGGAAAAAYTGGGAGCAGAACAGGGCTCTTGCATAAGAAAGAAAAATAAAGCACTTTTCAGAAGAACTGCCTTTATTTGTTACTATGAAAGTGATTAGTGAGTGAGTACAAATCCAAAAAATAAATGTCCTGGAGCCTCCAAAATCAAACTTGCTGCAGAGTGATTTAGGAATTCAGCGTAGTAGTTTCCACGCCAGAAATCAAATATTCCACAGGAGTTTTGTCCCTGAGCTGAATTTACTGAGCACAATGGATTAAAAAGCTCTAGTCCAAGCATTATCTTATTCTCTGAGAAAAAAGCCTCCTATTCTCACTGCGTGCCTCCAAGGACCCCTTGCTTCAGTTCATTTTTAAGGTCACTGAGATGAATTCATTTGCATTCCCAGTCAGAAATGCCATAAATTGTTTGATCAAAACCCTGCTTTCTTCTTTTTTGTCAGTCTTCCCACTCGTTTTATGTAATCTCAATTTGGTATTTTTGGAAMTCAGGCCTGCCTGGCCATGTCTTGCACTGATATCATCTCATGGTGGAAGTCTCCAGGGATTCAGGGTCTCAGAAACCCAGACAGCCAGAGCCAGYGTCCCTAAAGGGACAATTTTTGTGTAGGGAGTGTCCCTATTTCCTTAAAGATTTTGATGCTAATTATCCATCTTAGAGAAAGGCATTTAGGAATATTTTCTGTTGATCACCCTGTCAGCATCCATTTCCCAGCAAAATGCGTGTTTCCCTGTAAACCTCAGAGACTGGCATTGGAAAAGAATTACTTTAATAATGGCTTTGCCCAGCACTGCCTGAAATATCATTGTAAAYAGTGTAACAGATTTTGTGAGGAGAAAAAAAAAAAAAATCTCAGAGGTCTGCAGTTGGAACAGAGCTGCTTGTAGTGAAGGTTATGGGATTGTGGAATGGTTTGGGTTGGGAGGGACCTTAAAGCCCACTCTTGTGCAGGGACACCTTCCATGGTCCTTGGATGCTTCCAGGGATCCAGGGGCAGCCMCAGCTGCTCTGGGAAATCCTGCCCACCCTCCCAAGGAACAATTATTTCCCAAGATCCCATCCATCCCTGCCCTCTGGCACTGGGAACCCATTCCCTGTGTCCTGGCACTCCAGGTCATCATCCACAGTCCCTCTTTCTGTTCCTTGTGGGCTCCCTTCAGACACTCCTTTCTCCTCCTAAAAACCTCCTCCTGAGAGGTGACTCAATCCCCAGGAATTCCAGGCCTGGGTGATTGTAGGAGTGCGATTGGAGAGGCACAGARAAGCAGGGGGGAGCTGCACAGCGTTGCTGCCTGGAACCATGGAARTCACCCCAGGAAATCCAGCCCTCCTCCCAGAAAGGAGCRGGAGGTGCTGAGGAAGGGCTGAACYCCYCAGGTTGTGGCTCACTCAGTGAAGGACAGGCTGGAGAGCTGGGTTCCAAACCCCAGGGAGATATTTAGGAGKAGTGGTGTTGCTTTTTCTCCAGGCAGACCTGAGGAGTGTGGTSCTGGTGCTGCAGTCAGGAGACAATGGTTCCTTCTCTCTTTTGTTCTGATGATGGAGGGCTCGTCTGCAGTGGGAGCTGGCTGAGAGCSGGCTCTGCTCCTCCCCTGTGGCTTTTGGCTCTTGGCTTTTTCCTTTTATTACTCGTGGAGAGAAAAATCACCGTGGCCTTTTCAGTGGGAGCGAGGGCAGAGCTCASTGTGCAGCCTTTCAGGGCCTGGAAAAGGAGCAGGGGCACTTCTTACATGGGCACAGAGGGACAGGACAGGGCTTKGGACTAAAGAGGGGACATTCAGGTGAGATACTGGGGAGGAATTGTTCCCTGGGAGGGTGGGGAGAGCCTGGCACAGGATCCCTGGCAGTGCCCAAGGCCAGGCTGGAGCAGGAACAACCTGGGACAGTGGAAGGTGTCCCTGCCCATGGCAGGGGTGGCACTGGGTGGGCTTTTTAAGTCCCTTTCATCCCAAACCGGTGTGGCATTCTGTGTTCTGCAGATTCCAGAAGTGGCAGCAGAGCCCCACCCCAAAACCTCACACCCAAATCCAGTGTGATTAGGAATTAAGGGCAATTTACACCCAAATCCGGTGTAATTAGGAATTAAATAGGAATTAAAGGCAAATTCCTGCTAGGGAAGTGAGTGACACTGAGCCAGTGAGTGCTGCAAGTGCCCAGGATTCAGGAATTCCAAGATCCCAGGCTTGTTGTACAACCTGTGGAAGGAGCGTGGTTACCCTGGGCCATCCTTTCCCCATAGCAAACACCGCTGCTCTCACTGCTGGGGCTCAGCTCCCTCTTGTTTCTCCATTCAAGCTCAGTAACTGTGTGATTTCATCAGGATTTCACCACGGATGTCTCAGCTGTCCTGCCCCACTCTGCTTTTTTAWGGGATTTTTTTTCCATGGCTTGTCCAGGGGAAAGAACAGTTTGTCTGCAGTGTGAATCCAGACAAATTTTGGCAGGCTGCTCTGTGAAAAGGGCATTTGAAAACCTGATGCACTGTAGGTATGCAGCTCTTTAAAGTGATGGAATAGGCTGAGGAACAACTTCTACTTGGTGGTTTCTTGGCTTGAAAAGAAATGTTTTAAGCAAACTGGTTTAGACACAATATTTTATTCTTGATTTTTTTTTAAAGATAGAATTTACTGTGCTTGTGCATTCATCTTGGTGAATTCTTTTCTCCTTTGTTGGTGTACTTCTAAACCTTGCCTTTCTTCTTATATTACATAYGGAAGAATTCTCAGTTTGGAAGGAGGGCTATATATGGAATATACTCACCAAAAGGAAAATAAACCCRAAGTGAAAATCCTTTTGAAAAAGTTTAAGGTCTGGATCCAAGAGAAACACAGCAGTTTCTGTAGGAAGGGASTGCTGTAATGTGAACAGTATCATTAATGTAATATACACATCTGGAGGATTTCTGCTGCAGAGGAGCTCTAATGACAGACAGATGTTTTACCCYGAGTTCTTTCAGATCTGGTTCAAAAGCTGAGTTTCCATTGTTGCTTCTCCGTCCCTGAACCAACAGAAATGTGTTTTATAGTGGTGCCAAAACTGATTTCAAAGGCTGCTGGGAGCTCCCAGGAATCAGATCCCATTTTGCTCCTTGCAATAACCTGTACACTTGCCATGATACTTTTCACTGCCATGAGAGGATTTTTCCTATTTTTGCTATAATCCCCTCGTAACCCCTCCTTTAAGGGTGCGTGAAATGGGATATTTTAAATARATGTGTGGGGTTTTCATCCAGCAGAGGTGCAGATGGCAGTGTCAGCCTGCAGCTGAGGCTGTGGGTAGAACCACGGAGTATCCTGAGCTGGGAGGGACACACAGGGATCCAGCTCCTGATCCCAGCAATCCCACCCTGGGCATCCCTGGGARCGGTGTCCAAGCACTCCTGGAGCTCTGGCAGCCTTGGGACAGTGCCCAGCACCCTCTGGGAGAAGAGCCTTTCCCTAAAATCCAACCTAAACCTCCCCTGGCACGGCTCCAGGAGCAGAGAGGACTGGTTTGTAAAGTCCTTGTGCTGGAGGACCAGCAGAAATGCAGCGGCTCATTAAAACCCAGCCCTGGGATGGTTGGGTTTTATCAGGGCAGCGCTTCCCACCTGGGATTAACTCGCTGGGAGAAGATACAGCAGGAATAAAAGAAGCTGGCAGCTCTCCACAGCCGTGATTTGGAGGCTGCTTATGCAATCYGAGGCCTTCAGTGCAAAATCAATTATGGAGAGAAGAAGCAGGCAGCGAGCAAGGCAAACATTATTGCTCCAGAGCTGTTTCATTACGGATCGATCGCCCGACGTCTCTGCTGTCATCCTTCCCCTCCTCGTGCCCTGCTCCAGTGAACAGCGAGAAATCCAGGAAAGATTCCTTGTTCCTCATCTCTCTGTGCCTGCCAGCAAGCTGGAATCTGCCTGCTTAARTCGGGTTTATCATTAAAATACAGGAGATTTTGGCCATATCGTAGAATTCTGTTTTTGAATAACAAAAACACCTTCATGGAGCTCTTGTCTGGTCATTATTTGAGAATAATTCCAGGTATTGGGCTGTTCCCTAAACCTTCAGGGAGGAGGACTCAAGGGCAGMGTTTTGTGTCCCATATCTGGATGGCTGAAGTGAATTTGCTTGAATTTTCCTGGATAATTTTAATTTTGACATTCCAACCCGCAGAATTATTTTTGTCAAAGCCTCTCGGAGGCTCAGGGAATCTGTACCAAGGAGATTGTGTGTGTTTTGACTGGAGGTTCTCAGGGAAAAGCCCAAATATTTTTGGCCTGTTCTTTCCAGGGGTTGGCTTGGAGGTAGCTGCCCTCACCTTTTGGGCTTGGCTTTTATTTCATTGGGAATCTCTTAATATAAAAAGACTTTAATAAGAAATTCTAGGCTGGATTAACAGGCTCAGATTTCTAGAAATGCCCATTGATCCTTTAGATGTCTGAAGAGGAGATTGATTGGGGAAGGCTCCAGAGAGACCCTTTCAATAGTGCAGGGTTTTAAGGAGTCTCCTGCTGGGTGTTTTCAGAAGGGGACGTGCTGAAAATCAGATTAATTTGGGAAGTCTTGGCACGAGCAGAGCATGGGACAAGCAGAGCACCTTGGGACTTGCCTGTTTTTTTCCTGCTGCTTGATGCCTTGAAGGCTTTTGGTGGTTTATTCAGAATTCCAAGGCCATCCTTCTCCTCCAGCCCGTTGTTTTTCACTKTTGTGGCATGCTGGAATATCTTGTTGCTTTAATAAATTGCCTGAGCACAAAAGCAAGCCCTGCTTGGGCATTTCTGTTATCATTTCTCTGTGCTTCAGCAAACACTTGCTTCAGTCCAAAAAAAAGATGAGGTAATTGGCAAATACTCTGAGAAATGCTATAGAAAGTGATTATTTGTGTGATGGAAATGAAGGGTTTGGAGAATGTGGTTCCTCATCATGGTGGTGGAAATGATAGGGAAATGCTATCCTCGCATCTTACTGAAATAATTAAACCCAGTTTGCCAAAGGGAAGTGTGGATGAGCCTGCCCTGGGAAGGCATTGATGTTTTAAATGTGCCTTTATGGTCCTAAGAAATGAAGCAAACAGGGAGAAAAACCCTCTCTTTAGTGCCTTTGGCGTTCCGTGGAGGTAATTGAAAGAGTTGGAGAACTCTGGTTTTCATTAGAAGGGAAAGAAATTCCAATTTATTGAATCATTTCTGTTTGCAGGTTTATGAAATAGCTTATTTGTTCAGGCAAATGCCAAGAGGCATCTGCAGCTCTGATAACCTGAGACATTAACTCTGCTCAGACATTATTTTTGCTTACAGTCAGGAGAATAGAAAGCTGACAGGGAAATAATGTGTTTTAATGAAGTATTCATCACTTCTCCCCATTTTTCATCATTAAAACATCCATTTCAATTTAGAAATGGACCTGGGAAGTCATGAAATCTCTCATGCAGAACAGATGGTTTGCAGTGCAGATGGAAAAAAATTCAAGCTGTTCCTAAACATCAGTCTGTGTATTTTAAGCAATTAACTGCTTTTTCTGGAGGCACAATGGGTCAATTCCTTCCTTCYTTTGGCATGGCAGAGGTGAGCTGCCCAGAGTGATTAAGCCCATATTTTGTCTTCAACCAGCTAAATGAAGCTCATATTTAAAATACAACACTTGATTAAACACAAGGGATGATATTTTGGTAGATTTTGAGGTAGGTCAGAAGGATTTTGAGGCATTCCTGTGGTTCTCTTTTCCTGACTAATGAGGGCTTCTCAAGGTCCCTTTGTGGGCCACAGTCACCATGGAGTTTTCCATCCAAGTGCCCTGTTTTTTTCTAGATGAGATTCTCCTCCTGCTTCCTCTGGAGGTGGGAGGACAGGGTGTGATTGCTCAGTGTTTCTGTGCTGCTGTTAATTAGCTCGTTAATTTGTGGGGATGCTCGCRGTGGTTGCATTTAACATATGGCAGTGTTTGGCAGGGGCACGGCCTGGTGTCTGTGTATATCTGTATTATATACATTTATATCTGTGGCTTTTGTATCCATCTCCTCTGATGAAGCACTTGAGGGKCCCTGATGAGATTTCATGGGGTGGATGGAGAGGGAATTTTAAATGGGCCAATAGTGACAGGAGAAGGGGGAATGGTTTYAAACAGAGGGCAGGGCTGGATGGGATCTTGGGCAGGAATTGTTCCCTGGCAGGGTGGGCAGGCCCTGGCACAGGGTGCCCAGAGCAGCTGGGGCTGCCCCTGCATCCCTTGGGAAGTGTCCCAAGTGCCAAAGCAAGGACTGCCTGCATTAAGTGTGATTTTCATGGAACTGGAGCAGGTGCCAGCCACTGGGTTTGCTCCTGACTGGAGCTTTTAGGGAGGGAATTCCCTTTTCTCTTTGTGTGCTTGCTGTCCAACACACACCTGAGAAACACTCAGCAGTGCATTTTATTCATTCAGGATAATCCTTTCAGGAGCATTCCTAAGCTTTCCTGCGAGGCTTCAGAGCTTCCTAAAAATCTAAAATCATGGATTCCTTGGAGGGTTTGTTTGGAAGGGACCTTAAATCCCATCCAGTGCCACCCCTGCCATGGGCAGGGACACCTCCCACTGTGCCAGGCTGCTCCAAGCCCCAGTGTCCAACCTGGCCTTGGGCACTGCCAGGGATGCAGGGGCAGCCCCAGCTGCTCTGGGCACCCTGTGCCAGGGCCTGCCCACCCTGCCAGGGAACAATTCCTGCCCAAGATCCCATCCAGCCCTGCCCTCTGGCACTGGGAACTCATTCCCTGTGTCCTGGCACTCCAGGCCCTTGTGAAAAATCCCTCTCCAACCTTCTTGTAAACCCCCTTTAGGCACTGGAGGGATCTGAGATGCCTGGGATCTGCTTGGAATATTTTACATTTGTGAGATCTTTACATCTTTCATCTGGGACACCTTGAAAAAAGACTCACCTTTGCCACACTGCAGGAGTGGCTTCACCTGATGTGTGGTTGAAACTCCATCACCACATCCAAGATGGGATTTGGCCCAAGATGGATAAAATCCTGTATTTTGGGAGTGCTRGGGATSAGCTTCCAGCTTCCAGAGCTTTACRTGGTGGATGCTGYGGCCAGAGCGATTTCAAAGCTTCCACCTGTGCTGATTTTTGAATTGAAAACCTGCAGAGATGCTTTGCATTCCATGTCCATCAGCTCCCAGGAGATGAAATGTATTTTTGGAGCACTGCAGACAGTGTGACCTCCCTGGGTTGCAGGATCCATCTTGGGTGCAATATTGAACAGGGCGACGCCTTCGCTGCAGGCCAGCAGCACTTTTCTGTGGATAAACCATGGATAAACCATGGATAAACCATGGAGAAATGCTGGTGCCATGTTCTCCATGTTCAGGGTGGGGTCAGCCCTGCTCCAGCCACCTCTGGCTCCAAAGGAAATTGTCTTGACAACCAACTCTTCCCAAAGAGCCCAAACAGCTCTGAAAKCTGAAGTTTAGGCAGGCTGGCATCGTTTTACCCTAGAAAAGCCAACATCACACATGGTTTAGTAGCCTTGTTCCTTTTTCCAGCACTGCTCCTGCCTGTCAGGCTCCAAATCCAAGGGATTTCTAAGGATTTCTGTCAGTTCCTCCCTCAGCAGTGCCCCCAGGCATGGCCAGGTTGGGGGCTCCAAAATGGGGCTGCTCCCTGTGCTTCCCTTCTTTCCTCTCAGGATCCCAAACACTTCCATTCCTGCTCACCAGAATCAGCAGCTGAATAGATGAATACATTTTGAAAAGCACACTAAATGAGGTTTTGTGTTTGGTGCAGAGCTGTGGGACCTGAACKGAATGAAATTAAAAACATTAAGGAGCTCTAACCAAACCACCACGGAATCCTGGAATGGTTTGGGTTGGAAGGGACTAAATCACTAAATCAGGTGGCTCCAAGCCCCATCCAGCCTGGCTGTGGACACTTCCAGGGAAAARGCATTCACAACCTTCTTAGACAACATCTCAGAGCAGACCTTGGTATCCTGGAGGGAAAACAAAGGCAATTGGAAGTGTTTTTCAGCTGTACACAGAGAAATGGGAATACAGGGAAAGTGTCAGAGCAGATATTCCCATTCTGCTGGTGGARGGAAGGAGCCCTGAAATTCCTGCACATGTCACCTGCAATAAGTGCAGCAGTCAGAAATATCAGAGTGGACAGTGCCCACAGCTCAGAGGGAAAATCTAATTCAGCCTCCCCTTGGATTTTCAGCTTCCTGAACAGCAGTGAGGCTTCTAAGCAAGAAAATGATGGATGGTTGGCTTAGGTGACACATGGCTGGGATTATTTCAGGTGATTTGCTGGGAAGCTGATGGTTTTTTTGCTTGGCTTTGAGCATTTTTCTGCATTCCTGGGCTGCAAGAAGAGACCCTGCTGAAAATACAGCTCTGTGCACCAAGATTGGACACGCTGGTGTGGCATCCCAGCAATTAGTCATGACCCAAATGAAATAAATACCAAATCCCAACCAGCCAGAAATAGGCACCAGGTAAAAGCCACATTCACCTCCTGTTTCCATTCTTTAAATTGCTCCAAGAGGATTWAAAAAATCCCGGGAGCATGAGGTAGAAAGGCCAGAGAGAGGCAGGAATGTCACATCATTTGTGGGTATTTCTCTGTGCTAATAAGCCAATAGCCTTGATAGCTGAAATATTATCCCAGTCCATCAAATGTCCATTTTCCAGCTAAGGAAAAAAGGCATCTGCACATCTTGGCTGCTGTCACCTTGTAAGTTTTGATAGGCAGGTGTAGAACAATCAGCACCAAAGAAAGTGTGAGCACCAAACCTCCTTCTCAATTTACTACACTCGGAATTTCTGAAGGTATTTCACTTTTCTAAGAAATGCCTAAATTAATTTTATTTATTTCCCTGGTGGCTTCCAACTGTGCAGGGAAATGGTGGAGTCACCATCCCTGGATGTGTCCCAAAGCTGTGGGGATGTGGCACTCRCGTGGGATTGAGTGGTGGTGGTGCTGGTTGGACTTCATGATCTTGGAGGTCTTTTCCAACCTTAACRATTCTGGGATTCTTTGCAGTTACTTTTAATATTTTCACCTGGRATCCTAAAGCATTTCCACATTTTTATTGGAAAATAACCATGAATTCAGAAATCACTCGACTTGCAAAAATMATTTGCTTTTTGTAAGCTTACTAAATGACTCCCAGAATGGTGTTTAGTGAGGGGCTGGACTGAACACAGAGACACTGAGCTCTCCTTTTCCATCCCTTCTCCTCCACCTTGGATGCTCCTCCAAGGATTTCTGCCTCAAGATCTCAATCCTAAAAGTGATTATTTAATGTCTGAGTGGCCATGGGTGTTAAAGCTCAAAGCAGGTTGCAGAACTGGTGGAGGGCACAGGCTGTGGGGTGGGAGAAGGTCCCTGGGCTCCTGCAGGTTCCTGCTGTGCTTTTCTGCTCCTTTCTAATGAAACATTCCAGCTGCCCAAAGGGATTTGTGCTTTGGATGCAGCATTTCCAGCCTCAGGGAAGGTGGGGCAGCAGGAGCTCTGCTCTGTGCTCAGGGGGGTTTGAAATCAGAGCTTGGCACGGGCAGAGAGGGATGGCTCCTTCCCTCTGCTCCGTGTTCCGAGTGCCAACGCCRGCAGCAGCCCCAGACACACCAACCYGAGAGAAAATAAGGTGAATTTTAAGTATTTCTGTGCCTTCTGGCCAAAAGCAGAAGGTGAATTTTAAGTATTTTTGGGCCTTGAGTCACAGAGTTCAGCAAGGATGAGGCAAAGCCCAGCTGGCAGAGCAGAGCCAAGAGGACATTTCAAAGTGGTGAGGGGTTTATTAAATCATGGAGCCACTGARGGAACAGTGTCTGCACACCCCCAGTGGGATTCTTGTGTTCAGATAAAAAAGGCAGTTTAAATAGCARCAATTACAGGAATAATTTCTTTTAACAGTGAACTTTCTGGGTTAAAACATCTTTATTTGTTGCATCTGAACATCCCTGCTGTGAACACCTCCCTAATTACAGCAGAGAGAAGGGGGGCAGGGTGTTCTCRCTGAGGAGAAGGACATGGACAGGGATAGTTTTTGGGTAAATTCAGCAGCTTTGGCTACCTGGTGCTGTCTCTGTTGCCCCCAGGCTGTGCCAGCTCGCAGTAACACTCAGAGATGTCCATCATTCCATTAATGTGTTAACCCACAGCAAGTATAGAACAGTAGAAAGTGATAAAACCCATATCTTTTAATACATTTGAAATTAGCCCTTTGTGTTGCAGGTTGCTGTTCCTGCAAGGCAGCTCTGAGAAGGTGACTTTCTGCCAGGGGCAGGTTTGGGTTTCCTCATTCCAGACCCACCTGATGAGTTCTGTGTCTTCTGGTGCAATGGGAAAAGCATGGGACAAAATCACAGAATTCCAGACTGGTTTGGGTTGGAAGAGACCTTAAACCCCATTCAGTGCCATGGGCAGGGACACCTCCCACTGTSCCAGGCTGCTCCAAGCCCCAATGTCCAACCTGGCCTTGGGCACTGCCAGGGATGCAGGGGCAGCCCCAGCTGCTCTGGGCACCCTGTGCCAGGGCCTGCCCACCCTGCCAGGGAACAATTCCTGCCCAAGATCCCATCCAGCCCTGCCCTCTGGGAAGCCATTCCCTGTGTCCTGGCACTCCATCCCTTGTCCCCAGTCCCTCTCCAGCTCTCCTGGAGCCCCTTTAGGCCCTGCCAGGGGCTCTGAGCTCTCCCTGGAGCCTTCTCCTCTCCAGGTGAGCACCCCCAGCTCTCCCAGCCTGTCAGACCCTGTCCCTTCCCTGCTCCTGGTCCCTCCAGACACATCCCACGTTGGAGGTGTGTGGGGAGTGCCTCAGCACCTGGAATGACAGGACCCATGCCTGGTCCTCTGTGCAGAGGTGCCAGGTGCTCACACCCAGCTCATCCTCCTGCCTCTGGAGATGCTTGGATTGCCTTCCCTGCCCTTTCCCGGAGAACAGGACCAGGACACAAATTTCCTCTGTGCTCTGGAATGGGTGGAGCATCTCCATTGTTCAATCCTGCAGCTTCATGGGTGTCTCTGGCCTTCTGAGCCCATGGGTGACGTTAATTAACGCGACACTGGGGCCCTGCTGTCCCCATCAGTGGTCTCAGAGGGTTGGTGGCCTCAGGGAGGAACCAGCAGGGCCTTTCCCACATCCTCACTGGGAGCCCTTCATTTCAGGAGCACACTTTGGGATGGTGGGACGGAGTCCTGGCAGCAGAAATGGTGTTGCAGAGGAAGATTCCTCTCATTTTCAGGCCTTTTCTGCAAGTGTGGAAATGTTGTCACACAACACCTTGGCTGAGCCCACCCTGGTGCAGCAGCAGCTGGGGCTGAAGTGCCTCAAGGTGGCTCYGGGCTTGCTATCAAACATTGCCTTATCATTCCTGTTTGATGTGAAGGTGTGAGCCTGTGCAAGGTCACTGTCCTCACACTGAGCAAATCCCCCTGCTCGTGGATGCTTTCAGGAGGTCAAGCCCTGCTTTCTGCCAGCTTCTCCTGTGAGATCCTTGTGCAAAGGAGTGCTTTCCCTCTGTGTTCTGTGTGCCCTAGCTGACTCTGGGTTGAATTCCTCCCTTGAAATTGTTCCTTGTGTCTCGTTTTATTGGTGGGAAATAAAAAGCAAAAAGCTGTTTACACCTTGGCAAAAAGTTTAGGAATAGAGGGGATCTTGCAGGAAAGCTTTTTTCCTCAGGGTTTCCAGTGTGGGGTGGGGATCAAAGGAGCCCTGAGCTTTTGGATGTTCRTCTGGATGAAACTGGACCTCTGAACCAGCTGAGATTTTCAGGACACTGCTTCACAGGAAATATTTATTGTTCTAAGGGGGGAAAAGAAATCCCCAGGAGTTTACTTGTAAGGGACTATTTTCCAAAAGAAATATTCCCCAGCTGAAAAAGTGGGGCATGAAAATGACTTCCACACTGAGGCATGAATTTCTTGGTTTTTCCCATCATCTTCTTAACCCCCCAGAGGCCTCGTGAGCCAGTCACACACATATTTTTCCTTCCTTTAAAAGCTTTGCTAAAACCCAGGGTGTTGTAGGGGTGGGTGGGAGCTGGAGTTGGCTCTGGTAGGGAAAATGTGACCGCTTTTGTTTGTTATCTTTAAAAAGCTCTGGGAGCTGCRAGTTGGCTCCTTCCTTGCTGTGTTCCCTGAAGGGACACAGTGGTCCCAGATAAAGAATCAGAGAATCCCAGACTGGGAGTGGGAGGACCTTAAAGCCCATCCAATCCCACTCCCTGCCACGGGCAGGGACACCTCCCACTGTCCCAGGCTGCTCCAAGCCCCATCCAGCCTGGCCTTGGGCACTGCCAGGGATGGGAATCACCCACCTTGGCTGAACTGAGGGTTCAGGGATGGCTCTTGGAAGTGTGATGAGTTCCAGCTGCTGTCTGAGAGCTGATAAGGATGTCCTTTGCTCCCTGCTCCCAGGATAAGAGGGCAAATCCTGGATCCCTGTCGGTGYTGGTCGGGAGCTCGGTACCATCGCTCTGCTCACCTTCACTCTGAAACTCTGATGAAGTTATCAGCTGGTGGAGGCAGGGRAGCTCAGGCAGGTGTTTAGATCTGACTGAGATGTCCCCTCGTGGCTTCACTGCCCCGTGGCAATCCTGGCAGCCTTTTCCTGGCGTCCCCTGTGTCCCCACGTGTGGAGCAGAGCCTTTGATCCACTGGCTGGCGGGACCTGCGCGTGTGAAATCCCTCATTTCCCAAAAAAGCAAGAGTCAGGAGCAAAGAGCTGGCCTTGGGCTGCTTAGGGATTTGAAGCTCTCAGACAGGATATGAATTTTCACGCAGGCAGTTTGCTGGAAGCGAGTAAGAAGTGAGACAGGAGCACTAAATGCTGGAGCTCAGCTCCTCCTCTCCTTGCCAAACTGTTGGAAATGAGYCCCTAGAAACACGTTTGTTCTTTTTGTCTGTTGGAGATGAGGAGTTGAGGTCCTGTTTTGAAAATGTGCAAATGGTCTGGGAGCGTGGGGGACTTTTAAAATCCCATTCTGTGTGTCAGGCATCTTGTGGGGTGCAGGCAGCCCCTCCTGGGGTTTGTCACAGCAGCTGGTTCCCAGAAAATGTGAGAATCCTTCCTTGCTGGGAGCTGTGSTTTGCTTTTCCTATCAATGCTGGCTCCCTGGGCTTCTTTAGGGGATGGAGCCTTCTCCATGGCCAGCAAATGCAGGTTGATTTCTTTCTGAAGTGTTTGAAGTSGGTTTGATCTGGGATTACAACCCTGGGATGGCTCAAGCCTTGCAGGGTTTKGATGTTGTGACCTCCCATGTGTGATTAGGTTGAGTTTATCATTCAAGACACATCTCAAAGGACTAAACCCTGTACGTGCTTGGGGAAGCCTTTTCAAGCTCACACAAGCCCCACTAGGTCCATCTGGAATTCTTTTTCCATGGAGCTTGCTGTGYTTTATGCTCTCTGGTCCTTCCCAGCTGCCTGGTGGGGCACCAGGCTGAGAAGTTGTGCAGGTGGAAAACTTTGGGTTTGGCATCAACTCCAGCTGTGTGGTGTTCCCTAGGGATACCTCAGGCTGACCTGGACAGATCATCTGAGGGAAAACAGAGAGAATCTCCTGGAAGTGTCTGTGGGAAATGCCTGGAAATGCTGCAGGAAGGGAGCAGTGAGGATGGAAACAATCTTTGGAATGAGTTTAACACAAAACCAGTGGCAAACAGCTCAGAAATCAGGATGTCCAAGTGATGAATAAACACCTGGAAGCTGCACAGGGAGCACCCCTTGGAGCAGACCTGGGTATTTAATGGTGARCTTTTGAAAGCTCATTAATGCACAGAGGGTAGGAGTGTCCCAGGAGAAGGCTGCTCCTGTGGATTCAGCTTTTCCTGCCATGAATATGCATTGCCATGGAGTCAGCTGTGCCATGAGGTCCTCCCTGGGCAGCTCCCCAAAGGCYCCTGGGCTGGACTTGCACCTTGCTGCCTGTGCTGAGTGCAGCAGTCTCCCTGGCTGGGATTTTGGCAAGGGAAGGGAACTGGAGCAAGTGGAGTGTCTGGCATTTGATTTTCTGTGGCACTGCTGCCGTGCTGCTCCGTGGGGGTGGATGGTGGGTGGGATGTTCCTTTCCACATCAGAGTGAGGTTTGTAGTGCTGCTGCTGCCCTCAGCTCAGTTGTCCCAAATACTCGTGAAGACATGCACACAAAGTGCCCAGATTTGCCTTGTGTCACCCCTTCCCGAGCTCATTAGAGCAATTCCCTTCMCCAARCTGCARATCTGCCCCAAASGGYCYCCCAAGGCTTTGTTTGTACCCTTGKGTGCAYYCCCAGCAGCGTGTTTGGGRGATGTGTGGGGTGAGCATGGAAGTGTTGCYGAGCTGATGAAGCAGTGCCAGCCTGGGCAGGTGCAGCTCCAGGGGTGCTCCAGCTGCTCACCCCTGGCAGCTCATGGGTGTCCTGGGAAGGGGTGAGGATGGCTGTGTTGGATGGGCTTTTGTCCTTGGGAGAGGTGGAGCCAGATGTCTCTTGAGGCAAATGTGTGGATGAACTGTGTCAGGTTCCTGGTCTCTGGCAGGCTGGATGTGGGTCAGGGACATCCCTGCAGTACAAAGAACATCTCAAGTTGTCCTTCCAGAGTGTCCAAAGGAGGGACAGGGGATRRGGAAGGGTCTGGAGGAGCAGCTGGGGGCACTGGGWTTGTTYAKCTGGGGGAGACTGAGGTCACACCTCCCCRAGGGCTGCAGCTCCAAACTCTGCTCTCTGTGCCAGCAACAGGACCCAGGGAAGSTCTTGAGATTTAAGTGAGGTTTAGGTTGGAGAGCAAGGAAAGGTTCTTATCCCAGAGGGTKCTGGGCTCTGCCCAGGCTYCCCAGGGAATGGGCACAGCCCTGAGGCTGCCASAGCTCCAGGAGCCTTTGGACACCATGCCCAGGGTGGGGTTGTTGGGGTGTTTGTGCAGGASCAGGGGCTGGATCCATGATCCCTGCGGGTCCCTTCCATAACGTCACAATCCTTGCTGTGACGTGTGACCCTCCAGAACTCCAGTGCCTGCTGAGCCTGGAGAAGGGCACAACCCCTGTGGGCACAGCTTCCAGTCTTTTCTGTGGGGCTGTGATAACTTCTCAGGTCAGCAAAGTGAAACAATAATTCCATGTGGAGCTTCTGGGTGTCTCCAAAGGGGGTGGGACAGCAGCAGCGCTCCCTGAATCCCACTGGATTCTGGCATGGAGTGCCTGGTGCTGCTGGTGAGCAGAGCACAATGCCCCAGTGATGTAGCAGGAATATTGGCAGGATCCTGGCTGTGGGGATGTGTCTCTGTGTCTCTGTGCACACACAGGCTCAGTCCTGGGGCGAGCAGGGAAWTGCGTTTTCGGATTTCACGGAGCTCTTCCCTTCTCTCCTCAGGAAATAGAGAATTGCAATGCAAATTGCCTGGCAATTGATTCCCAGCCAAATCAATTTCTGAAGGGAATTTTGTTATTCTAACAGTCTCTAATGCACAGCCAGTATTAAAGGTTAAGAACTTGGGGAGAAAAAAAGCCCAGGAAAATTGAGAGCAGAACTCCATTACTGAGGTATTCACCTCCTTCTGTGCAGGAAGAGCACCAAGTCCTGATGCTTTCACAAGGAGCTGGTGATGATTTCCAGTAGATCAGAGTGTAATTAAATCAATTTTCTTTTAATGTGCTTTAATCGTTAAGAAAAGCTCATTAGGCAGCTTTTCATCCTGTGTCAGCAGCRTCTTGTTTGGGGTAAGACCCGAGGATCGGAGGCTTTTACAACAGATGATTACAATCAGCCTGTAATCCAGCTCTGAGCTGTGTTCAGGTATTGATTGGCTACAAAAACAACCCCAAAACACGTCCTGCAATTGAAACATTGACACCATGGGCCGCGATTGCTGGAACAGAGCTGCTGTTCAACAAACTGAGCTCTCCAGGCTGCTCCTGCCTCCTCCCTGCCACAGCTCCTCTGCCTCAAGGAGCCTCTCAGGAGATTTTTTTTTGGCCCTGAGTGCCTCAGGATGGGTGACAGGGGATGGTCACGGTGCCCTGGGGGTGAAAACAGCCTTTTACTAAACATTSCCTCTCTCTGGAGTGTTGGTGTGTGGAAATTCAGTGTGAAAATGGTTCATTTTGCCTGGGAATGGCTGATTTTCCACTCTTGTCGTGCTTTGCTCTGTGCCTGTGGGCTAGGGCTGATTTTTCAAGAGGTTTAACAGTTAATCACCCAGTCCCATGGAAATTTGGGAGGGGAAATTTGGGCAAAGTCCACCTGGACCTGGAATAGTAAAAAGAAACATTTAGAGTTTGATTCTGGGCCTGATTTAGTAGATTTTAGTAATGCTCCAGTATAAATTTGCAGGTTGAAAGCGGCTGTTGTGTGTCCTGGGGCAGGACAGGGAGGATGGAGCTGTTTTCCCTGGAAAAGCTGGAGAGGAGGGGGATAAGCCACGTGTGAAAGGGGAAAACAAATCAGRTGGAGCTGCTGGAATGATGCTGAGGATGGCGCAGCAGCCTGGGAAGGCTGGGACATTGTGCTGGTGAATGAGAAGTAGCCTGAGGGTTTGTGGTGGAGCAGGGACACCAGGAGCAGCAGGAGAATGGGGATTTGGGGCACAATTTTGGCCTGGCTGGGAAAAGAGGCTCCTCAGTTAATTAAACCTGAAGGTGACCAGGCAGGAGTTCATCTTTTCATCTCTCCCTGCCTCTGCAGGTGCTCCCAGCATYCTGAATTCAGAGGGGAGTGCCCAAAGGGGAGAACTGTGTGTGTGTGTGTTCTTCAGGAGTGAATTCACTCTGAGCTCTTTGTTCAGGGTGAAGGAAGGGATGGGGCACAAGTGAAGAGATTTCAAATGAGAGAATACAAAGAGCCCTTTCAGCAGGGGCAATGTGATTTCTGCAGGACAGGCAGGAGGCCAGGGGACAGTCAGAGCTCTGCCTGGGTGCCACCAGGCAGCTGGGGGTGCAAAAGCCCCTCTGGGCTGCAGAAAAGAAGGTGCTGAGCTACCTGTGCCAGCAGGAATCCCTGACTCCTGGATTCCATACCAAACTCTGCTGATGGGAGCAGGGAGGGCAGAGCACACAGGATCAGCAGGAGGCTTTCCCTGCCCTCTGTGTGCTGTGGGGAAAGGGCACATCTGGGATTGATCACAGTGTGGGTTGGAAGAGCTCCCCAGGCTGGCACTGCTGCTCAAAGCAGGGTGGTGTTCAGTGAGGTCCAGTTTCTCTCTGGAATTTTGATAATCTCCTCACCTTGGGGGAAGTTTGGGCACCACAGTAAAAAAAAAAAGAGATCTGAATGTGCCAGAGAGTGACCAAAGGAGGGACACAAAGGGCATGGGGAAGGGACACAGGAGGAGTGGCTGAGGGCACTGGGGGCTGAGCACTCACTGGGGGAACACTTTGGGACTTGGTGACTGAAGTCTGCTCTCAGCACAAAATGTTTCCCATGGGGCAGAGATGGAGAGCTCAGCTGTGCCACAGACAGGGGCTTTGGCATCTCTGCAGGTGATTTACAGGAAACCATCAGCTGAATTCCCTGTATCCAAGCTGGGAGTGTTCAGTGCCTGTGGGAGGGATGTGCTGCTGCCACAGCCCCTGGGCTTGGTGTGCAGCCCCAGAGGGGACCCCAGGGGCTGGGCCAGGGCACACTGAGAGCTCTGCCATGGCAATGGGATTTCTGTCAGCCCTGCCAGAGCTCCTGAGGCCCTGAGTGCCAGCCCTGAACCTGCACACAGCTTGGTGACAGCCCAGGGCTGTGGGCACTGCGCCTTCCCAGGGAGGCTCTGCCCAGCCTCTGAGCTCTGTCTGCCCTGCTTGGTGCTTGTTGACAAGCTGCACATTTTTTACTTGCCTACTGAAGCTCTTCCAGTGAATTTCCTGGTYGGTGTTATTTTGCTGAAGCCTCTTATTTATAACAGCACCTGTAAGAGCATTTTGTTAAACATGTCCTGAGGTCTAATGGCCAAGCTTGTTGGTTTTCCTTCAAATCACAGCTCTGCAGGAGTTGAGTGCTGTGTGGAAGTGAAATAGCCTGRAAAGCTGTGCCCTGTCACCCAAATTAGCTGGCTTGGAGCTGCCTTTTTTAAAAAATCACACCCTTTGAGGGACTTAAAGCATCAACACATGCTTTTATSTGCCTTGCTGTGGATCTGTGGATCTTCTGTCCAGTTCTGGGCTCCCAATCCAGGAAGGGCTTTGGGGGGCTGGAGCGTGTCCAGGGAAGGGCACGGGGCTGGGGAAGGGGCTGGAGCCCCAGGAGGGGCTGAGGGAGCTGGGCAAGGGGCTGAGCCTGGAGCAAAGGAGGCTCAGGGGGGACCTTGTGGCTCTGCACAAGTCCCTGCCAGCAGGGGACAGCCAGGGGGGGTCGGGCTCTGCTGCCAGGGAACAGGGACAGCACAAGGGCAAAGGGCCYCAGGCTGGGCCAGGGGAGGCTCAGCTTGGGCAGCAGCAGGAATTTGTGCATGGAAAGGATGGTTAAACATTGGGAAAGGCTCCCCAGGACAGTGGTGGAGTCCTCATCCCTGCAGGTGCTCAAGTGTGGCACTTGGGTATGTGGTTTAGTGAGCAAGATGTTTTTCTGTCAAAGGCTGAACTTGGTCACCTTGGAGGTCTTTTCCAGCCCTGGTGTTTCCATGATTCCATGTGGCAATAGCTGTGATTTCCCAGGGTGTGTTTTTCTCCCAGKGGAGGTACCTGAGCCCAGCCCCTGCGTTTGCCATTCTGGGCAGGGGCAGCAGTGGTTCAGTTTGTTAAATTCACTTGGCTGCTGCTGGCTCGGGCCCTGCATTCCTCCAGACAGCTCTGCAGGAACCCAGCTCTGCAAACACCAATTAAGAGGCCAGTGGAAGGCACAGTAATGATAGGAATACTGTAAAACCCCATTGTTTGGCTTGGCTSTTTGCTGCTYGTTGCTGCCTCTACCCTGCAGACAAACACTGGGTGGCTGCTGAGGAGCTGGGCAGGAGCAGGTTGGGATGTGTGAGAGCTCATTAAAATGAAGCATTGTTTGCCTCACAGCTCCTGTCTTCCCATCTGTCTGTGGGCTCCTTTCTCCCCAGCAGCAGCCCTGACCTGCCCCTGTCCCCCTGGGAAGGCTCACTTGGAAAACCAACTCCCAAAACTCTCCTGGCAGAGCGTTTTGTGCCGTGTAACTTTGCCCACGTTGTTTGTGTGGCTTTGCTGGGGATGGGCTCAGTGCTGCAGCACAGAATCCTGGAGTGATTGGGGCTGGAAAAGACCTTAAAGTTCCATCCCATGGGCAGGGACACCTCCCACTGTGCCAGGCTGCTCCAAGCCCCAATGTCCAGCCTGGCCTTGGGCACTGCCAGGGATGCAGGGGCAGCCCCAGCTGCTCTGGGAAATCCATTCCAAGGCCTTGCCACCCTCCCAGGGAACAATTCCTCCCCAGTATCCCATCTCTCTCTGTCCTCTGGCACTGGGAAGCCATTCCCCCTTGTCCTGATGCTCCATCCCTTCGGAAGAGTCTCTCCCCATCTTTCCCATCAGCTCCTCCAGGCCCTGGAAGGCCACACTGAGCTCACCCCAGAGCTTCTCCTGTCCAGGCTGAACAATGCCAGCTCTCGCAGCCTTTCCTCCCAGCAGAGCTGCTCCATCCCTCTGCTCATCCTGGAGCCTCCCCTGGGCTCTGTGCAGCAGCTCCAGGCCCTTCCAGCAGAGCAGAGCTGAGGAGCAAAGCTCTGCAGGTTTTGATTTCTTTATTCAGGAGGACAAATTGGGGTCTGTCAGCAGCCTTAGATGAACCTTTCGTATCATTCCAGTCAAAACAAGAGGCTCACCTCTAAATTAGAGGCACAAGTGTGTTTAGGATCCCAGGCTGGTTTGGGTTGGGAGGGAGCAGTYCCAGAAAAGGCTGCTACAGCTTGTAGAACTCTCAGACTTCCCCCCCATGGATTGAAAGCACTGTATTGTATCCTAAATGATGCAATGGATGTGTTGTGGAGACACAGATCAGCCTTATTTTTCCCACTCAGGTGGTTTAAAAGAAAGGATCCCCTGAAGAAAAATGTCAGGTTAATTGCCAGACATAATTTCATTATGGCAGAGAAAAGGGTTGCAACAAGCCCCTGAATTCAAGGCCACCATTTCTGATGTCTGCAATGCCTGGAATTGTTTTAATTTAGTGTGAAGTTTTAGTCAGCTTCTAAGAGCTCTCCTTTTCAGAGAACTTTCTTTAGTGGGGAGTGCAAGCCTGAGCCATTTCCAGCTTAGCCAGCAGAGACAGGGATTTGTGTGCTGTTCAAGGACAGCTTTTCCACTGCAGTGAGAGTAGATAAGATCCAGCTGGTAGCACCAAGAATAGCAATTTTTTAATTTCAGAGAGCCAGGCCTATCTCTGTGYTTCATTAATGATCTGTGCTGCTTAAATCCAGCCAGGGCAAGGAGCAAAAGGGGCACATTCTGTGTGTGTGTGCCTCCCATCTCTGCTTTTTGGGCTGCAGCTCCCCAGCTGCCRTCCTGACATGGAGAATCATGGAATATCCCAACTGGGAAGGGACCCACACCATCAGAGGTATCAGCAAAACCAAGCTTTAATATTAATTTGTGAAATTAATATTAAATCCGGCCAAGATGGATGGCAAGGATTGCTCTGCTSCTTCCTGTGTGGATAATGTGGATAAAGGGAAATCAAATTAGAGTCGTGGTGGTGGATACAGAGCTCAAAGGGTGAGGGGAGATGGCCTCAGGCTGTGCCAGGGGAGGCTCAGCTTGGGCAGCAGCAGGAATTYSTGCATGGAAAGGGTGCTCAGGCCTTGGCAGGGGCTGCCCAGGGAGTGGYRGAGTCACAGYCCCTGGAGACATTGAAACAATGASTAAATGTAGCACTCAGTGCTCTGGGCATGCTGGGGTTTGCTCARAAGTTGGACTTGGTGCTCTTGGAGGGCTTTTCCAGCATTGATGATCCTGGGATTTTATCATCTTTCCTTCCCACTGAGTCTGACCTGTGTCAGCTTTGGATGGCAGCAACACCCACAGCCTCTCTCCCAGGAATCCAGCAGCTGATTTCACTTCTGAGGAGGTCTCTTGGTGATGCTGAGAGCCCCAGTGTCCTTTACTGTGATTTATTTCTTTTGCTGAACACTTTGAATTTAAAGTCACAGGATCCCAGGCTGGGTGAGGAACCSCAGTGTGCAGCTGGTGTGAGCTCCGTGCTGCAGCAGGGCCATGGCAGAGCCCAGGGCACAGCATTGTGTGCACACAGCTCTGCAGCAGCCGCAGGGAGGAGAGCCCAGAGCCTGTGTGCACAATGTGCTCAGGGCTGGCCACTGCCCAGGGCACGAGTTGTGCCTCCTGTGCAGGGGCCATTGCCGGGCTCAGCTGGTGAAAGCCACCAGACTGGGATGCCTGGTTGGATTTGAGTGTTTTCTGAGCATCCTTCACCATCTGAGTGAACTCCATCGATGCCTCAGTTGTGTGGCTCAGTTGAAGCTCCCAGTGATGCCYGTTCCCTGCATTAATTCTGTTTTTCATCACAAAACCAAACGTTTTTGCTTCTCTGGGCCTGGGGCACAGCGGGGAGATGGGAGTGCAAAAATGGGACCAAGGAACATTTCTGTGGTTAAAGATCCCCTCAGGCTCCCCTGGCCTGGAATGCTGATGAGGATTTAGGGTGTGAGGAGATGATGTTCCTGCCTGGGCTTGGGGTTTGCTGCAGGGGAGGAGGAGAACAACAGGGTGGGAAATGGCACAGGGGCAGCGAGGGCTGAGCACTCCCCACTCTGCACTGAGCTGATGCTGGGCACACATTGCAGCCTCTGCCCTGCCAGAAATACAAACCTTCCTTGGAAAGAACCATGCCAGGGCATTTCTCCCTGCTGCTCTGGGTGCTCAGAATGCCAAGGGAACTGAAGATAAGGGTCCTCAAAGGGGATTGGGAAAGAAAGGGAGAAGGGAGAATCCACAGGGATGGTGGCAGAGAGGGGAGGGAACCAAGTTGTTTTCTACAGAGTAAATCATGGGCTCATAGAATCATTAAGGTTGGGAAAGACCTTTAAAATCATGGAATCTGACAAAAATAAATCTTAAAATGATTAAATTTTGATAGAAACCTTAAAATACATAACTTATATACATAAATATTAAACCTTAAAATACATAACTTAATAAAACTCATATATAACAAAACTTTCTTTAAATTAATAGGATATAGACCTAATATCACTTAAACTTAGTAACTTAAACTTAACAGTACTTAAAACAGCATTATTTAAACTGAGCAATATTTAAACTGAGCCACACTTAAATTTAACAGGAATTAATAATTTCAAGAATGTAACAGGAATTAATCTTAATAAAATTAACATTACCAGAATACTAAAGGAATAAAATATAACTTAACTCAGKCTTAAATATAGTAAATTACTCCAATTAAAAAGTCCATTTATTGAAGGAAGAGGTGCCTGACACTACATTTTACTCATTGCTGTTATCCAAGGGTTGGGCAGTGCTGATGTTCCTACTAAAACAATTTTTATTGGGGCAAACCCCTTTTTTTCTTCACCCTCCATCCCCAGCAGCATTCCTGGCCATGCCCCTGAGCTGGSACAGAGCTGAGGGGATGATTTCAAGTCCAGAGTGCCAAACCCTTTTTGCTGGGCTCAGCCCCAGCTCCTGCTGACTCCAGACTCCAGAGGGGGATGCTCGGATTTCAGCTCCATGCTGCAGGAGCCTCAGGTTAGAGACCTCCTCAGGATCCATCTGGGTTCATTTTCSCAGGCATTCCCCCTGCAGAAGCTGAGGTTGAAGTCCCCAGGTGTGTGTGCTTGTGCAGTGATCACTGAGATAAGAGTGTACAAGTGCACAAAGCCCCAGCAACATCACTGATAATGTTTCCTTTGCCCTTTAACTCGTCCCACTGAGCCAGAGTTTGCTCTGAGTTACCAGGCAAAGCATTTCGGGCTGTAATTGCTGTGTAGGGATCAGAGGGGGAGATTTTCGTGGAGATGAGTGGAGGAGCTTTTATATTTTATATTTTATATAGCTGCAGCTCCTGAGCTCCCCTGACACCAGCTGTGGGCTCCTGTTTGTGGGATTTTCCGTGTGGCCCCGTGTCCCTCAGAGCTGAATCCATGGAACTGGGGGGGATGGAGGTGTTCACAGGGTTCTGCCAAAGCAGCAAGATGATTTTGGCATCGTGGCTGTGCTGCTTCTCCTGGTACCTTTGAGGGGATTTTAGTGACACTGAGCTGGATTCCATCTGGAAAGCTGCTGAAGGGAACCTGGGGATGCAACAGTGGCCTCAAACCCTGGCAGTATTTAKATATTTTAGAAGTCCATAAACCCCCTCAAAGGAATTTTTCCATGCTCTTCCCTGGGCAGGGTGTGTTTCCTTTGGTTTTGGCTCCCTGCTGAAGGAGGGGGTGCTTTGGTTGCTCCTGCTTCCAGCTGTGCCAGTGCTGGTGGCACTGGGAGGTGTGGGAACGCTGCTTTCACTGTGGGATGCTGAGGAATGCACCTGGTGGGGGATGTTCAGAGCAAACACCTCTCCTGTATCCTGGGGAATTCAGCACTAGGAGGAAGGAAAAGTTCATGTWAAAGATTTTTTTTGGGTTTTTTTCTGCTGCTGTCTGGGATTTTTATTTTTTTTTTTTTTTGCGTGGGCTCGCAAAATAAGAGTTCATTACCACGGGCTCACAAAATACAGCTTCAYTGGGTGGTGATGCTGTTATAAAACACTTTATTTTCATCTTTTTTGCTTTGTTTGGCTTCATCTGCAGAGAGAGAGAGAGAAGCGGGTGCTGCTCCTGTGGCCCTGCAGTCACCGTGTCCTGGTGTGCTTTTCTCACTCCCCCACACTGCTCTGCTGCCCACCCACTCTGAAAACAGGCAATGGATTGCTTCCAGCCTTTCAAATTCTGTGCAGACTTAAAGGATCCAAAGGATCTGCTTCCAGTCTGGAGGGATTTGCAGAGAAGCTTGAGAGGGACCCTGTGTCAGGAAACTGGAGTGACAGGATGAGGAGAATGGCTTCAGACAGAGAGAGGGGAAATTTAGGTGGGATATTGAGAAGGAATTCACTCAATTCACCCTGGGAAGGTGGGGTGGCCCTGTGAGGGTGCCCAGAGCAGCTGTGGCTGCCCCTGCATCCCTGGCAGTGTCCAAAACCAGGTTAGAGGGGGCTTGGAGCAGCCTGGGACAGAGAAAGGTGTCCCTGCCCATGGCAGTGGATGGGATTTAAGGTCCCTCCCCAAACCACCGTGGGATTSCAGGTTTCTCCCTGCTGGATGTGAGGTGCTCACATGATGATTTCAAACACAAAAGGGGTTTAAGCTGTACCCRTGAATCATTGGGTGGGGATTTGGAGGGAACATAACTTGGCATCTGGTGTARCTTTGCACCCACCCACCTGCTCGAGCACAGACAGCCTGGGGGAGGGCAGGGATCTCGTCTGGAGTCTCTGCCTCGCTTTTCCAAAAATAYTCCCTTGCTTTGGCCTCTCCACGGTGCAGAGTTGCATCTCTGCTGGTGGCTGCTTTCCTTACACACGGTGGGGTTTGTGTGCTCCTGTCCCTCAGAGCAGGGAAATCTCCTTGTCCATTCCTTTCCTGCAGAAATTCTTGTGTTGGTCATAAATCCTGGTCATGGATTTAATTTGGTGAAGCTGCACCTCCAGGGCTGTGTCCAGTTCTGGGCCCTCCTGGCCTGGAGGGGCTGGAGCGTGTCCAGGGAAGGGCACGGGGCTGGGGAAGGGGCTGGAGCCCCAGGAGGGGCTGAGGGAGCTGGGCAAGGGGCTGAGCCTGGAGCAAAGGAGGCTCAGGGGGGACCTTGTGGCTCTGCACAAGTCCCTGCCAGCAGGGGACAGCCAGGGGGGGTCGGGCTCTGCTGCCAGGGAACAGGGACAGCACAAGGGCAAAGGGCCTCAGGCTGGGCCAGGGSAGGCTCAGCTTGGGCAGCAGCAGGAATTTGTGCATGGAAAGGGTGCTCAGGCCTTGGCAGGGGCTGCCCAGGGAGCTTTGGAGTGCCCATGGCTGGAGGTGTGCAAGGAAGGGCTGGAGGTGGCACTGAGTGCTCTGGGCTGGGGACAAGGTGGGGATGGGGCACAGCTGGCACTCCATGGGCTGGGAGGGCTTTGCCAGCCTCAGGGATCCTGGGATTCTGGCACTGCTGTGGCTGTGATGGGTGGGAAGTGTGTGGGGGAGCTGCACATCCATCCCCACTGAGCACAGCCCTGGCTTTGGGATGTTCATTGCACCTGTGTTCAATCCATTTTTTCCCCAAGGAAATCACCTATGGCTGTCCCTTAGGCATGGAAAAGTATCCAGACATGCAGYGCATCCCCAGGGAGGCTGGAATCACATCAGCTGCAGGAGCTCACACAGAAATTCTGCACTTCTGAGGGGCTGTTTGGCTGCCTGGTGCCAAGCAGCAGCACAGCAAAATATGTTCAGGGCAGATTAAAGAGGGAAAAAAAAAATTAATCTCTTTATGTGAACTAGGAGAAGGATTTATTCCATGGAAATCCAGAGCAAGCCACCAGAAATGTTGATTTCTCAGTTTTGAATAGGAACAAGAGGGTTCTTCATTATTTGAGAAAACAAAACAAAACAAAACCCTCCAGTCAGAAGTTGATTCTTTTGAACCACAGAAATCAGTGGTCGTTCCTGCAGCTTTGTACTCATGCCATGTAATGGGGTTTTTTTAAACACCCCAAACAAGGCAGTGTTTTCATAGCTTTGTTGGCCCCCCAGACAAACCCTTCAGTGGTCCAGGTCAGATCAGCTTGTATCCACCCCAGCTCTGTGGGGAGAGGAAAATCTTGTGTTCCTTCTGACAATTCTCCTTTATTCCCATTGAAATGATTCACTGACACAACACAAAAAAGCCTGGATTTTTCAAAAAGCTGCTACAAAATGAGCTGGATGGCTGGAGCAGTGGCTGGGGCAGGAGTTTCCGTGCTCATTTCTGTGTTCTGGATGTGCAGTGAGCTCTGTGCCCTCGGGGGTTCCTGAGCAGAGGTGTGAAGTGCTTTGTGCCTGTACAAGGCTTCCCCTTGCACACCCCTGGAGCCCTTTTCCCACCTGCACTGTTGAAACCAGGTGGATTTCTAGTTTGGAATAATCCTGCAGCCCAAGGCTTCTGCTCTGCTTGAGGAAGGTTAACATACAAGGGAATAGAGACAAAGGTCAAATCTAGATTCATTTTCCCCACATTCTGGAGGGAAAATGTGATTTTCCTCCCGTTTTCTCCCTGGAGGGGAGTGGAGACTGAACTGCATCATGGAGAAGCTGTTTGCTTTTCCCTGGCTCTGGGGAGAGCAGGGTCCTGCTGAGGGCACAGGGTTTTCCTTGGCCCTGAGCTCTGGGCTTGGGTTTTGGGGAGACTCTGGTCCCTCTTGGGGCCATCCCAAGTGTCCCTAAAGGGGTCACAGAATTCCAGAGTGGTTTGGGATCTTAAAGAGGATCTGTCTCCACCCCTGCTATGGGCAGGGACACCTCCCACTGTCCCAGGCTGCTCCAAGCCCCAATGTCCAACCTGGCCTTGGGCACTGCCAGGGATGCAGGGGCAGCCCCAGCTGCTCTGGGCACCCTGTGCCAGGGCCTGCCCACCCTGCCAGGGAACAATTCCTGCCCMAGATCCCATCCAGCCCTGCCCTCTGSCACTGGGAAGCCATYCCCTGKGTCCTGGCCCTCCATCCCTTGTCCMMAGYCYCTCTCCATGTTTYTTGTACCTCCTGYAAGGCCACAATKRGSTCACCCCAAAGCTTCTCCTGTCCAGGCTGAACAWTSCCAGCTCTCCCAGCCTTTCCTCCCAGCAGAGCTGCTCCAYCCCTCTKCTCACCTTGCTCAAACGTGATCCTTTAAATGCCAGGAATCAGAGGTGAGAGCTTTGCTCCATTCTTGCTGTCCAGAAGAGACATTTCCTCGTGCTGTTTGATCTGCACAAGTGTCCATCTGTTAAACTGCTCTGTGTCCAGCAGTGCCTCCCTGCTGTGCTCCAGGAGCTGCTCATGTCTCAGTGTGTGTGTGTCTGTGTGTGCCTGTCTGTGTGTGTCTGTCTGTGTGTTCCTGTCTGTGTGTCTGTCTGTGTCTGTCTGTGTCTGTCTGTCTGTGACCATCCCTCAATCCTCAGGCTGCTCCCAGCCCCAGGCACTCAGACAGCACAAGGGACACGCTCCATTAGCAGCTGAGATCTGCTGATCCCTCTTAAATGGTTTTTTAAGGAGTTTCCATGTCACTGTTTTGTTTTCCTCAGCAGAAAGGCACAGTGAGATGAATCTTCCCCGCTGGCATTTCCCTCTGGTTTGTCACAGCTCAGCTGGGAAGGGCTTGGGAAGTGCCTTCAGAGCTCAGCAAGGCTCAGCTTTGGCTGCAGTCCCAACTGGGAAGGTCCAACATCAGCCTGAGGAGGGTTTGTGTTGGGCTGGGGCCAAGGTGAGGATCTGTTCCAGCACATCCACRGGAGGCCACAAGGATTCCTGAGDGATGGAARGGCTGGGAGAGCTGGGGGTGTTCAYCTGGAGAGGAGAAGCTTTGGGGTGACCAAATTGTGGCCTTCCAGGAGGTACAAGGAACATGGAGAAAGGCTTAGGACAAGGGATGGAGKGCCAGGACACAGGGAATGGCTTCCCAGTGTCAGAGGGCAGGGCTGGATGGGATCTTGGGCAGGAATTGTTCCCTGGCAGGGTGGGCAGGCCCTGGCACAGGGTGCCCAGAGCAGCTGGGGCTGCCCCTGCATCCCTGGCAGTGCCCAAGGCCAGGTTGGACACTGGGGCTTGGAGCAGCCTGGGACAGTGAGAGGTTAATTAATCCAGCATAAAACAAGCCATAAAAGGGCTGGATTTCTGATTTCTGTTGCACAAAGTGCAGTTTTTACCAGAAAAAAAATCCCATTTCTTTCTGGAATTCCCCTCATTTTTCAAGCATTCCTGAGCATGTGGGCAAGATCACGAGGAGTCTCTYGTCCCATCACTCTTCCTCATTGCTTAGATCCAGGGAAAAAAAGAAAACCACAAAGATATTTGCAGCTCAGCTGCTTTGCTTTTATTTTTCAGTATTTTCAGACAGGAATATTGCATCCTCAGCTGGTGTGTGAAGGTGAGGGAGATAAACCCAGAGAGGAATTATCCCCACTTTTCATTGCTGCTTCCTGATTTTTGGGTGTTGCCTTTTCCACATGCCTAAAAGTGATGTTTTTCCAAGCAAAATCACAGAGGTTGGAAAAGWCCTCCCAGAGTCCAACGTGTGCCTGATCCCCACCTTTATTTGGTGGGGTTTTTGGTGGGTTTTATTTTGATCCTGATCAAAAGGATCCAGCTCATTTTTCAGGCATGAGCTGGATCCAGGTGGGAATTGTACTCAAAGAAAGGCCAGGCAGGATGGAAAAATTAACCAGAAATAATTATATATAATTTATTAATGGGTTGAATCRGCAGCAAGAAGCTCTTGAAGGCATATTTTGACCACAGGTTTGAGTAAATYCATATTTACTCCCACAATGTCCCCAGGAAAAGCAGCTGTAATTTGGAATTATTGTAGTYATTTTTTCCTTTAATGCAGCCAGGGAGTTATTTGATCCTTTTGACAAAGGAAAATATGCTTGGAGGAAATGATCTGGAGATGGAAAYACACTGGCATTTTTTCATTCTTTGGAGAGAAGTGGCTCATGCTCCTGTTTCAACCTCAGCTTTTGTTGGAGGTGCTGTGGAATGTGGAGAAAAACAACCCCCAAATCCTTTCATTTCCCAGGGCTGATTTYCTCAAGTGTGACTGCAAAGATTTTTATTTTTTTTCCCCTCTCTTTTCATCTCTTTTCTTAACAACCTGAGGTAGCCAAACCTTTGTCATCTTCTCTGTTTTCCTGCAAATGAGAGCAGCACTGGGGGTTTTTGGTTTTGGTTTTCTTTTTGAAAGTGAATTTCTTTGTCTACACTCAAAGACCCAAGGAAAGGCCAGAATTCCATCTGAGAAAGAGCCACAATAAATTTATCATTGCGGGATCAAAAATTCCCCGTGTCTATAAATAATAAACAGCCAGAAAAGAAACAGAGATTTCTATAGGATCTTTAAATATCTTTAGGAAAGTCCTGGCAAGCTTTCTAATTCGTTTTCCTTTTTTGAAACTGGAATAAATACATTTTATACTTGCAAAGCTCCGTGCCAGCACTGCACAGAAATGTGAAGGAAAACACAATCACAGCTTTCAGTTTGTTGTAGGCTCTTAAYTCATGTGGAATGAGGCAACAAATCCCATGCAGTGTGTGCTCCATATAGAGGATACATCCATGGTTTTAATTCAATTAATGTTTAATGAAGGCTATTAAAACTTTTTTGGGGAGTTAAATTGGAAAAAGCACACCAATGCCCACCTTGCTTTGAACTGGAGAATTAGAATTATGAGGAATTTGAGAACATCCCTCTTTTTCATGAGCTGGATGAAACAAAAACARTCTGAAGGCCTGTTTTCCTTTTCCTAAACCTTTAGGACTCCCTAAATCCTGAACCTTTAGGATTTCCTGTGGGAAGGGAGCTGATCCCACCTGTGTCCAGAGGCAGGAAAACCCTTGGGAAGGCTGGAGCTGACTGCTCAGAGCTGAGATGCTCTCCCCAGGATTCCCACATGTTCTCCCAGGGAACGTTCTCCTCCTGGAATATTTTCATGCTGGTCACTTCTGTGCCCTCATTCCAGCTGGAATGGGAAGCAGGTTTGGGAATTTGGGGTTTGCCAGCTGCATTCCTTGCAGGAGGTGCTGCTGCTGTTGAATAAATTTGGGGTCAGTCCCACCCAAATCAAGCAAAAAGTTGTGGGCAAGGCCTGAGGAGGATTTGGGAAGAGCCTTGTTCTTCCCACCTGTGGCTTTTCCATCCTTTTGGGGTTTCCATCTCCAAGTGCAGTTGGTTATTTCAAAAGCACTGTTTGATAATCCCAAAATTCATTTTTAGCTTTGGTCAGGGCCTGGAGGGACAGGCCAAGGGRGTGGCTTTGAGCTGGAAGGAGGCAGGGATGGATGGGATTTTGGGATGGAGTTGTTCCCTCTGAGGTGGGGAGCCCTGGGATGGATTTCCCAGAGCAGCTGGGGCTGCCCCTGGATCCCTGGAAGTGCCCAAGGCCAGGTTGGAGCAGCCTGGGATGGTGGGAGGTGCCCTTGGATGATCTCCAAGTCTCTCCCAACCCAAAACCATTCCATGATTCCACGGTTGAGGTCCAATCTCATTTTCTGAGCTCTCACAGAAGTCACTGAGCATGAACCCCCCAAATTTCCCTTCCTGTTGCACCAGGGGATTTGGGATTTGATTTCTGCCTGAGCTTGAAGTGCCTTTCCTTGGAGATCTTTGCTCTTCCTCTCCTTTCCTGACCAAGCCCCAGGCAAGGTGAGGTGGAATTGCCCTCCTGGGACACATTTGGAGACTGTAAAAATCCCATTTTTTTTTTGTCCCTGTGAGATTTATTAGACACAGATGGGAAGTTCTCCTGGTTTTTGAGTCATTGCTGCATTTGTTTCAAGCCTACCAGCCTTGGATTTAAAAAATAATTGAGAACAATTAATGAGGGTTTCTGTGGAGGAAGACATTTGATGTCCCAATGATTTTTGGACAGGATTTAAAACATTGCAATGATTTTTGTTGCTGGAATTCTCTGTTTAGGGAAGGGAAAGTGCAGCAAAATTTGGATTCTCCTTTTTGATTCCCTTTCTTTCAGTAACAGCTGATACAGAAAAGCAAAGCTCCAACTTTCAGAGTAGAATTCTTAATTTTCTATTAAACAGGAATTGAAATCGTCAAGTTAAAATGCTTTTCCTTGAAAAGCAGCTCTTATTGCTGAAATAAAAGCTTCTAATTCATTTTCCTGAACAGCAAATGCAGAGCTTTCACTTTGATCTTCAGATCTGCAAGGCATTTTCCTGGACATTTATTTTTTCATTTAATAACAYTTCTTTCTCCCCACACTGCTTTAAAAGGAGAAAAAAATGGGAAAAAAATGTCCTGAGGGGAAAATCCTGAGTTTAGGAGGTGAGCTTTCCATTTTTAATGGGTTATTCARGGGATGGAGGCAGAAGGAAAATAAAAATGTTGAGAGTCACTGCAAGAAGCTTTTGGGTTGATTAAACAGAATGAAGTTGTTGGTGAGCTGGCAACACGCAGGGGATTTTGTGGGGGGTTTAATTCTGTGTATTCTGCAAATTTCAGGGATTTGGGCTGTGCTTTGGATGGCTCTYCCCTTGGAATGAAATGGATAATCACAGGAATATGGCTCAGGAGAAGTTCTTTCTCAGGTTTCCCTGTCAGTTGGGTTTTTTCCCTGTTTATTTGTTGGCAGCATTCATTAAAGAGCAGTTTGCTCAAGTCCCTCAGTGGTGGGAGCTGAAGGATGGGAATGTGTGGCTGGAAAGGCTGGGGAGGTGGGATCTGATGGCAAATAACAGGCTTGGCAGAGCTCTTGCTKTTGTACTCCAGAATTCCACACAAAAGTTCCTGCAGGAAGCTAATTCCCATCTGCAGATCAGCACTGACAGTGGGAATGAGCAGCTYTTCCAGGAGAAAAGGAGATTGTTTGTTTGTTCCAAACTACCTGGGAGTGATTGCTGCACGTGACCACGACAGAAAACAGTTTTCATTCCACTTGTGTAAATGACAGCGTCTGAAACTTGAGTTTTCCTGGGTTTTCATGGCCATCAATATTCCCAGGATGCCTTTAGGCAGGGCCAATATCCATCAATATCTGGGAATGTTCTGAGAAGTGGAGTTGCTGTGTGATAGGAAAGGAAGGTGCTCCCTGGCCAGGAGGGGTTTGGCATCTCCCCTTACTAAAAATGACAAATAAGAAATGTTTTCCATGACTCCAAAAAAGTGTGGAACCTATGGACAGCCCAAATGTGCCACATTATCCCAATCCCATCATTTCTCACCAAAACACAGCAAGAAGCACAAATCAAAATCTCTCTTCTGGKCTCTTTGCCCCTGTGTTGCTCCAAGCTCTGTTTGATGGGGATTAGGGGAAGGTTCCCTTTCCCCATAAATCATTTCCCAGGGGCACAAACACTCCCAAAAACCCCAGGATTTGCCTCTCTGCATGAGAGGTGAAATCTCCTGTAAGCCACAATCTCACTTGTTCTTTTCAGATGTGTAGGAATTAATTGGAAGTCGGAATTTTTGCTGAGAGCTAAAACATGATTGGGTTCTTAATTGTGATTTTGCCTCCCCCTCTCCATTTGCTCTGGCACGTGGCTGTTAAGTGGCTTTCAAAGACTCCTTCTCCTCCTTCATCTGCTCAGGAATCATTTTCCTCTCCTCCTGAGGTGCCCGGGGTTGACTTTGAGCAGCCTGGGATGCGTGGGAGTGTCTTGGATTATTCCCACTGTGCTCTCCCAACATTCCTCTTGTTTTTCCTGGACAGGATTAACCCCCARTATTCTCCTTTTCATTAAACCCCATGAGGATTTTGCAGAGATCTGCCTGGGGGGCTGGATATCCACTGGAATTCTGCCTTTCTTTAGCTGGGCCATCCAGGTGGGAAGCTGAGCTCCTGCCTGCTTTTCTTTGGGAATTCCTGRTGGCAGCACTTGGCAGCAAAGGTGGGAGCTCTGCAGGTAGGAACACACAGCAGCTGCTCCCGGATTGTTTGACACCACCACAGCACTGCTGGGAGTTTTTAATCCAAGTGTGTTCCTTGTCAAAAGCCTCCCTTTTTTCCACCGAGGAGCATGGGAATGCTTGGTTTGTTGACAAAAAAGGGAATGTAAAATCCTTTCTAGAAGGTAAAGCTGCAGAGCAGAACCCCACACTGGTTTTGCAGAATGGAACTGTTCTGCTGKGATGGAAATYAGGTGAAACCTTTGGTTTYACTTCAGGGAGTGCACTGAAAATTGGGAGGCAGCTCCTGCCCAGTTTGTCCAGCTGGAGAGACATTCCCAATCCCACTGAGTGCTGGGAATACTCCTGTGCTTTTGGTTCACATCAGAATTTCTCTGATTTCTACCCAAATGTCACCTGCACATCCAAGCCTGGGATGTTCAGCCAAAGRAAACTGGAATTTGTTTTGTTTGCACTGTCACTGCAGCTCAGGTCARTCCAGCTGGGTTGTCTGGCACAACCTCCAGCTCCAGTGAGGAAGAATTTCTTCCCATGAGGGTGGCAGAGCCCTGGAGCAGCTGCCCAGGGAGGGTGTGGAGTGTCCCTCTCTGAACTGGAACTGTTCTGGTTTGCTGTGCTGTGATGGAAATCAGGTTAAACCTTTGGTTTCAGTTCAGGGAGTGCACAGAAAATTGGGGGGCAGCTCCTGTCCGGTTTGTCCAGCTGGGGAGAAATTCCCAATCCCCATTCAGTGCTGGAAACACACTGGGAATACTCCTGAGCTTTTGGTTCATGGGAGCAACAGAGCACAAAAGAATTTCTCTGATTTCTACCTCCGAAATGTCACTTGCACATCAAACCCTAGGATGTTCAGCCACAGGAAACTGGGAATTTGCTTTATTTGCATGGTGACAGCCACTGTCACTGCAGCTCAAGTCAATCCAGCTGGATTGTCTTGCACATGAGGAATTTCTTTTCCATGAGCACTGGAACAGCTGCCCAGGGAGGGTGTGGAGTCTCTGCATTCATCCCAAGCCCACCTGGAAGTGCTCCTGTGTCCCCTGCTCCAGGTGACCCTGTCTTGGCTGGGGTTGGATCATCTCCAGAGGTCCCTTCCACCCCAGCTCTCCTGTGATTCTGGGGATTTGAGCACAGATGAACCACATTCCTTTTAAACCCAGGGAAATCCAGCTCTCTGAGGTGACCATTTTGTAAGATTGAAATCTTTAATCCTGTGATGATTCCCAGTGTTTCCAGTCCTGCAGCTTGGCCTCAGTACAAGACTTTTTGGAAATTCAGCTGAATTTCCTTATCACAGACTCAAGGAAAAGAAACCCCACATTTTAATTTCCTTCATCTTTGGCAACTCTTGGTGCAACCCATGTGGGTTTTTGCCRTGAGGAATCACCAGAGCARSTTTTTCCTTCCCTTGCTGTGGAAAYACTGATTTTCCCCCAGGATGTCTGGTGTGGTTCTGACTGCAGCAGCACCTGGGCATGTGAAAGGGGTTTTGGGGCAGRATCCCACAATGACAGCACTGTTCAAACCTGCTCTGGCTGCTGGATCCAGGCTTTGCTCAGGAAGGGCTGCAGCAGCCTGAATAAAACCCTCTTTGCCTGACTGTGAAACAGGCAGAGAGAATTTCAGAAATACCCTTTAGCCCTATTTGTTTTTGTTTTAAAGCTGATTGAGGTGTAGACATAGCAGAGACCGTATCATTCATTTGCCAGTAAAAACCCCATAAACCAGCCCTGTTGGAAAGCTTTCCTGCTTGTGTGAGTGTCTCAGTGTAGGTGGAAAGAAGTCTGGACTTATATATGCAATTAGTTCAAGAGGAAGGGATGGTTATTTTTGGCAAGGGGTAAATAAGGGCCTTGTTATTTCAAGGTATCTTTCTTTGGAGGGAATAAAAGCATTTGGGTTTCGGTGCTTTGGGGTGAAGGCAGTGATGAGTTTTGTTGGAAATATGTGGGATTGCAACAGCAGCAATCCCAGAATGGTTTGGGTTGGAAGGGACCTTAAAGCCCACCCAGTGCCACCCCAGCCATGTCAGGGACACCTCCCACTGTGCCAGGCTGCTCCAAGCCCCAATGTCCAACCTGGCCTTGGGCACTGCCAGGGATGCAGGGGCAGCCCCAGCTGCTCTGGGCACCCTGTGCCAGGGCCTGCCCACCCTGCCAGGGAACAATTCCTGCCCAASATCCCATCCAGCCCTGCCCTCTGGCACTGGGAAGCCATTCCCTGTGTCCTGTCCCTCCATCCCTTGTCTCAAGTCCATCTCCATCTTCCCTTTCTCCTTCAGGCTCTGCAAAGTCACCATTGGCTCACCCAAAGCCAGTATTGTCTTGTGTGAGGTGGGGGTGTCACTGAGCTACTTCTTTTCTCCTTTCCCTTTCTCTGAGAGGCCTCAGGGTGCTTGGGAACACTTTGTGTTTGCTGGGAAGGAAACTGAGGGTTCCTAAATTGTCTGGATGTCTCCAGGAAAGCCTTGGAAGCCTCCCTGCTGGTGAGAGGGAGCTTTGGGCAGCTCTTTCCCTCACGTGTGATCTCCATTTGCCCAAAGTGCTCTTCTTTCTCTCCCCCTGCCCCAGCTGCTGCTGGAATTTGGGACATTATCTAAGGCACTGGGAGCCCTCAGAGGTGTTTGAAACTCTGGTGGCCCTGCTCTCTGGTGCCCAGATACTATTTAGATCCATCCATTCCCTTCAAGGCTCTGTTTCCACGTGCTGGGAACTGTTTGCAGACCACACCTCATTAATTGGTGTAACTGCTTCTGTTTTAACGAGGATCAGCAGCTCTGAGGGCAGGAGATCCCTTCCCTTCTCTTCTGAGGGCACAGGGAGTGTTCCTGCCGTGTCCTGCTGCCCCAGCTCCTCAGGGCTGGTGCTGGAGGCAAATCACACTCAGCTCTTGGAAAGGAATGAAATAAAGTCATAAACCCCCAAAAATCTCCTCTCCTCAGCTGCACCAACACCTTCCTGTAGTGCTTTAGGAACAGAAGGGTGCTAACACTCCCCACAGCTCTGATCCCCCTTTCCCCACTGCCTGTGGAGATGGTTTGGCAGGGTTTGGCCTCAGTTTGGAGCTCTGCAGAGCCACAGACGTTTTAGAGGTGTGGGATTGTTAATTTGGGTGTTTTTTGGGAGCTGTATCAGTTTGACACCCAGGCACAGAAGGACATCTCCAGGCAGTGTGTTTGAATCACTTCACAGTATCCTGGGATATCCAAACGTTCAGGATCAGAAGGATGCTGATCTGTTTTTTCTAGGAGATTATTGTTGCAAGGAAGAAAAACGTGAATGCAAAATGTGAGCTCAAAGTACAGTTTAACTCCATAAAAATAATGGGCAGAAGGGACATTTTTTGGGGAAATTTAGTAGTTCTGGCTGTCCTGGGTATGGAGAAATGGAAAATTCCAGAGTGTGGATGTCCAGGAGTGGAGTGTGCAAGGGAACTCCACAGGCTGCCCCAGGAGGGCTCCTCCTGCTCTGCAGATCTTGGGTGGGAAACCAAGGAAGCTTTAATCTCTATCCCAAACCTTCTGCCAGCYCCTGGGGCTGCAGGACCTTTCCACAGGGAAATCTGGGAGCAGCTCTGAGCCCCCAGCAGCAGGAGTGGGGCAGGAAACAGCTCTGAGCAATTACCAGTTCTGAATCAGCCAAGAAATGAGAGTTAACACCATCAATAATTCAGAAAGTACCCAGGGACCCTTAATGAGGCRTCAGGCTCATTGCTCTCACCCTGCAAACAGCTCTTCCCAGCACTGCTGCTGCTTCCCAGCAGAGGCAAAGGGAGAGATCCAATTTGCTGGGTTACAAATGCCACCCCCTGCAAGAGCAGAGGGCTTTGCAAGGCACCACCTGTGAGGTTTTTAGCTGTGGAACCTTTGCTTGGGAGGGCTGGWGTGGGTAAGAAATAAATCAATCCGTGGCAAAGACCAAAAAAGCTGAATATTAGGCTGGTTGTTGTGTTCCAAAACGTTTTGGAGGCGCTGGTTGGGTTTAAGATGTGCCTTTAATTCTCACTCATTTTTGCAGCAACAGCAAATTCCCATTCCTTGCTCCTCTTCCCATCCCTGCAGGCAGGGCTGGATGTGATCCTTGGGCTCRTTCCCACAGGCAGCAGTGCTGCCTGCAGGATTTTATGGCACTTCAGCTGAGAGCTGATGGAAGGGCACAAGGAAGGGCTCTCCCAGAGCACAAGTACCATTTAAATTGCACCTTCCACTCCTTTTTGTCCTGCCCTCTTGCAGCAGGGCTGGAGAGGCATCCCTGAGCCCTGCASACATCCAAAGCCACTCCCATGAAGTTTAGGTGCTGTATCAGTTTGTGTCATTCTTCTCTCCTTTCCTGTCACTTTGCCTTCATAATAATCTTTTTTTTTGTTGGATAGAACAGATGAGAGATTTTCCCTGCAGCTCAGGAGGCTCTGACAAAAATCAAGGGCAACTTTTGGTGCCATTGGCACCTGCCACGGGATCAAAGTGGCCTGGAGGGAACCCATGGTTCAATAACACACCTCACCTTGGATATTCCCACTATTTTGTTGCTGTTTGTTTGATTCCTGTGAGTGGATCTCGTTGTTCTTTGCCAAAATATCTCCTCACTGGATGGGGACTGGGGCTGACACTTGGCCTCCAAAGCCAGCAGGGTTCTAGGCAGGCTCTGCCCCTCAGTCATAATTAATTCCATTCAGTCAGAATTAAAGTGGAATTATGGAAAGCCTTYGGATGAAGGCTGGAGTGTTTGCTTCCTCCAGCTGGGATTACAATAAAATAATGATTGAAAACAGGTAAAGCCCCYTTGATAAACAGAATAAAACATGATACCTGCTCTTGCACACACGGGC
Source organism: Alauda arvensis (assembly GCA_902810485.1). Classification (NCBI taxonomy): domain Eukaryota; kingdom Metazoa; phylum Chordata; class Aves; order Passeriformes; family Alaudidae; genus Alauda; species Alauda arvensis. Next base: position 719,775 of record CADDXX010000336.1, read on the forward strand.
TTCAAATCAGAATCCTTTGTATTTGCAATTCCTTCCAGCAGGGATATGGAAATTGTGGAGGAAACCCAGCAAATTGTGATTGTGTCAAAGCAGATCTCTGTGTTCCTGCAGYGTTGTGCTCACAGAACTGAGTCTGAAAACATCTCAAGCCTTTAAACCCATGGAGTGCCCAGGGTGAGGTTTGCATGAACCTGTTTGAGTCTTCATTTACTCAAACCCCACATGTTGATATTCCTGGAGAGAGGATGAGCACCCCAGGAACAATGCCTGGTGATTTTGGGGAATGTTTTCCCCTTAAGATGCCTCAGAGCCCCAGGGTTAATTGCCTAACCCCAATTCCTAAAGAAGGGGGAAGCTGAAGGGTTCTTCAGCAGCCTCTGGAACGAGCCCTGAGCAAAATACTGCAACATTTACAGCCCAGAGTTCAAGGGAAGAGAGAAAAGTGTTTGTTCTGAGCCCTGGGAAAAGCTGGGGAGGGCTCTGTGTGTCCATGGGGAGGGCAGGGACAGCTCTGCCTGAGGAGGAGATTAAAGGGGAGATGCTTGCAAAGGTTTGCACAGGGGTGCTTGGGTGCTGCWGGGCTTCTGGGCCAGTGTTTAACACAAAAATAGGATCAAACAATCACCAGAGGTGACTTCCCCACACTCTYTATGGTGGTTTTTCCCTTTCATTTCACTGCTGAAAGCTTTTTCATGAGGGTTTTATGCAGAATGACAGATCCTGCTTGGATTTACTATTTAGTGCATGCTTAAATTAATAGCAGCCCAGTGACACAATTTAATTACATTTTAAACCATTATTAATGTCCTCTGAAGAGAAACATCTCCTCTGCATTAAATCCTGCTGCTGAACTGCTCCWTGGCTGGTGGAGATGGGCTCCTCCAGGAAGTCCAACAATGGAATTGGGATGCTTTGAAATTGGAATTTTGTTGTTTCCTGCCGTTTTTCTTCCAGTGGCATCCAGTGGGTGTTTGGGCTGCTCAGCTTTCAGCAGCCCAGGAATTTCTGCTGTGCTCTGCTGGGCCAGGATTTGTCATTTGGATTTCCACCACTGGGTTTTCTTTTCAAACCAGTTTGTTCCCCATCAGCATGTGATAAATAAGATAAGGAAGCACCYGCCAGATTTTAGCATCTTCATCTATTTTCTGCTCAGAGGTGATTGATACACTTCTCCTTTCCTTGTTTTTCCCCTTCTCTTCACTGTCCTGCAGTAAATTACTGTAATCCAATTTTGGCTGGATTGAATCAGAGCCCTGTAAGGAACTGGGTAAGGCAGAGGAGGAGAGCAATACTTCGGGTTCCAAAGCTTATAAATAAATCCCTGGGGGAACAAAGAGATCCCTGAGCTCCAGTGAGGAATGGTTTTGTTGCTTTAACAGAGTAAAACTGCTTGGAAAATCATCCCAAAAAAGCTCAAAGGAAGGGATATTTTCAGGGAAATGGCCTGCTTGAAGTACTTCCTCAGTATTTTTTTTTCCCCATGAGAACAGAGGATTCCTCAGTGCTAAGGAAACATCTGARCCTGTCTGCTCTTGGGAGCATCTTGGCCCCCACAAGTGAGCCTCAGGAATTTCCTTGCTGCTTTGCTGCAGYGTGTTCCTCACCTGGAGGGTTTAACACCTGCCATCTGTCACCCTGCTCTGCTTTCCTGGGAATGAGGGGGAAAWGGCAGCCCCCAGAAGGATCAGGGGCTGTTCTTGTTAGTAATCACATCTGTGGAGGCAGAAACGGCACAGGAGCCGTGCAGGGGGGCTGAGGGGAGAGAGAGCCTGGCACCAGGAGCAACAGGGAGAGAGGGAATGAGGGACTGGGAAAGGGAATGTGGGACTGGGGATGTGGGACTGGGAATGTGGGACTGGGAATGTGGGATTGGGAATGTGGGACTGGGAAAGGGAATGCAGGATTGGGAGAGGGAATGGGAGAGGGAATGTGGGATTGAGAGAAGGAATGTGGGACTGGGAATACGGGACTGGGGATATGGGATTGAGAGAGGGAATGTGGGATTGAGAAAGGGAATGTGGGATTGAGAGAGGGGATGTGGGTTTGGGAGAGGGAATTGGGACTAGGAGAGGGAATGTGGAACTGAGAGAAGGAGTACAGTATTGGGAGAGGGAGTGTGGGATTGAGAGAGGGAATTTGGGATTGGGAGAGGAAATGTAGGAGTAAGAGAGGGAATGTGAGACTGGGAGAGAGGGAATGTGGGATTTGGATAGGAAATGTGGGACTGGGAGAGGGAATATGGGCCTGGGAGAGAGAATGGAGGACTGGCAGAGGGAATACAGGACTGGCAGAGGGAATGCAGGACTGAGAGAGGGAATGCAGGACTGAGAGAGGGAATACAGGACTGGCAGAGGGAATGCAGGACTGAGAGAGGGAATACAGGACTGAGAAAGGGAATACAGGACTGGCAGAGGGAATACAGGCCTTTCCTGTCGCTTTGGGCATTGGGTGATGTGTGAATGCTGCAGATTTGAGTGCTGGCCTGGCCTGCTCTGTCAGGAACAGGATGGTGCAAGGCAGGGAGTGATCCCAGCTCTTGGCAGCAGCACAGGACGTGGTGTCCATCACCCCCCACGTGTGTGTGGGAGCACACAGCAGTCTCCCAGCACCCTGGCACTYGGAGCAGAGTGAGGAGAGGGTGTTCTGGATCCTCTGCAAACTCTGCCCAATGGRTCCAGTGTTTCCCAGGCAACAGCCAGCACAGGGTCCAGCGCTGAACAGCAACACACCTGCACCCTGCCCCTCCTGGAGAGGCTCAGAACATGGGCAGGGAGCCCATGGGCTGCGTGAGGAATGGCAGGAATAGCTGGTGAGGCAGATGGGCTGCTTGAGTCAGGGCTGGTGGGAGGGGGAGCAGTGATGTCCCTGTGCCTGGAGCACAAAGGCTGGGATGTCACCCATGGGAGCCCCCCAGCCCTGTCCTCCTGGGCATGAAACGCTCTGCTGAGTTGTTTCCATGGGCTGTGTGTGGTATTGATGTGTATTTGGATGTATTTAAGGTAAGGAGAATAATCTCAAGCAGTTGGAGGTAGAACAGATGGCAGTGGCTGCTTCCTCGGGTGGTGTTTCCTGGCACTTCCAAAGTGGCCAATGCAGGCCTTTGTCAGCAGCTCSTGCTCAGGGCACTGGCACGTGGGAGGGTTGTTGTTCCCACAGCTTGGAATGGGACATTTCTCCATGGCTTTGTTCCTCTGGCACTCGTTGTCATGCTGGCTGAGCGAGTTTGGGGTGCTAAGAGTGGGCCCAGGAGTGGCAACTCTTCTTTAGACCTTCAGGGTGTTACTGCAGCTCTTCCCCATGTGGGTAGGAAGAGCCAGCTCTTCCTCACAGGATCTCAGGCTGGGTGAGGAACCCCAGCGTGCAGCTGGTGTGAGCTCCGTGCTGCAGCAGGGCCATGGCAGAGCCCAGGGCACAGCATTGTGTGCACACAGCTCTGCAGCAGCCGCAGGGAGGAGAGCCCAGAGCCTGTGTGCACAATGTGCTCAGGGCTGGCCACTGCCCAGGGCACGAGTTGTGCCTCCTGTGCAGGGGCCATTGCCGGGCTCAGCCCCTGCCCGTGGCTCTGGGGCCATGGCTGGGCCCGGAGCAGAGGCCGGGCCCTGCTGGGAGCCCTCCCTGCACACAGGGACAGCCAGGCCTGAGGGCCCCTCTCAGCTGGGGCTCCTCTCCAGGCTGCACAGCCCCAGCTCCCTCAGCCGCTGCCGGCCCCCAGATGCTGCAGGCCCTTGCTGGGCTGGGCCCAGTTCCCAGCTGAAATTGTATTCCTGTGGCAGCATCGGATGTGGGAAATAACTGCCTGCTTTTAAGGGTAACATTTCCTCCAGGAGTGAATTAAGCCTCATCTCCTGTGCCATTTATCTTTGTCACAGGGCAGGGTGCTGTCTGACCCCGTGCCCGGGCAAGGGATGAATCACTGCAGTGCCAGCACAGCTCAGGGATGTTGTGAATTCTGCAGTGAATGGAACACTCGTGTATCCCTGCRTCCTGACAGCCCCAAACCTGTGTGCCCCTGCTCCTGCTGGCTGTGTGGAGCTAAATGAAGTGACAAGGAAGGGGGACAGCGTGGCCACATCAGGAAATGTCCTGCAGGCTGGATTGGTGGCAGCCATGAGTGCCAGACCTGCAGTGTGACAGCGAGGGGACAGTGGGGACAGTGTCTGTCCTGCTGCTGTGACACCTCAGGAGAGGCTGCCATCAGCAGGGTCTGGGCTGAGGGACACCTGGAAACGTCCAGCTTGGAACCCCAGAATCCCAGTTTGGGATTTAAATCCCATCCATTCCAACCCCTGCCATGTGCAGGGACACCTCCCACTGTGCCAGGCTGCTCCAAGCCCCAATGTCCAACCTGGCCTTGGGCACTGCCAGGGATGCAGGGGCAGCCCCAGCTGCTCTGGGCACCCTGTGCCAGGGCCTGCCCACCCTCCCAGRAGGAATTTCTTCCATATATCCTATCTAAACCCGCCCTCCTTCAGCTTAAAGCCACTCCAGCTTTCTCCAAGCCCTGTCCTTCCTGGCCTTGGACACTTCCAGGGATAAGTGGAACCTCTCTGGGCAGCTTCTCAGGAGCTTTGGCTTTTTTCCCYGCCAGCTTTTCTGTTTCCCTGGAGAAATGGCTTGCTCAGACCCACCTGGGAGGAGAAACGCTCCAGAAGAGATCCCAGAGGAAGTGGATYATGCAAGCACTTATTCCAGGAGAGGTTTTTATCTGTTTATTCCTCCTGGGGAGCTCCAGTGAAATCTGCTGAGGGTAATGGTTCCCCAGAGCACTAATGAAGGCCATCAGCGAGACTTTGGGCTCTGTAACTGCTGCTTTTTGTCTGCCTGAGCTTGTGATTGGCAGCAGGGGGTGGATTGCCTTTGAACACATGATCGATCAGCTCAAGCAGCCTCCTTGACAGAACCTTTATTATTTTTTCTCAGCCAGATCATTTCCTGTTATTAAAAAAGAAGAGTAACAAGTGGGTTGGAAAATGTTTACTCATAGCTCCTCTTTTTGAGAGTTTCTTGTGTGGATTTTGCCTTAAACAGCAAATACTTGTGTTTTCTCTGATTTGTTGGTTGATGGTGTTTGATACTTGTATTAGCTCAGAATCCCAGACTGGTTTGGGTTGGGAGGGACCTCAGAACTCACCCAGTGCCACCCCTGCCATGTCAGGGACACTTTCCACTGTCCCAGGCTGCTCCAAACCTCATCCACCCTTGCCTTGGACATTTCCAGGTCAGGCTGGAGACTCTGGGATGAGATGATMTCTGATATTTACTGGCATCTCTGATATTTATTAGCCTGTTCTTCTACCTTACTGAATCCATATTACCTTTCCATTAATTTCCCCCAGATTTCCTATGAGGCCACTTAAAAATTTGTGGGGCTGTAGCTATGTGGGAAGGTTGGAGGGTGAAGATTTGTGCTGGGAGTGCTGTCTGGCCCTGAGGAGGACAGGGATAAATGGGATTGAGAGGCACCAGAGCTGTTTTTCTTCCTTTCCAGAGCAGGGGAACGCTTTGTTTCCAGCGGAATCACCCATGGGAGAGGGCAGGGCTGAGTTTTGGGAGTGAGCTGCTCTGAGGCTGAGCCCTTTGCTCTCCCATCCATCCCCGTGGGTTCCTCAGGTGCAGGAGGGGCTGGCAGTGGGAGGCAGGGCTGTGTCTGTCCCTCTGGCAAAGTGGGGAGGATCAGTCCCGGCCCTGCCACTCCCGGGCAGCTGCTGTGCTCTACAGTGGCTTTTGGAAATGCAGACGTCCCTGGGCACTCTCTCCTGCAGAGATTTCCCATTTCCTGCAGCCTCATCGGGTGGGGAATTAGCCTTGGGAGAAATTCGAGCAGCAGCTGAGTGATTTGGGGAAGGGATTTGAGGGGGCAATGACAGGAAGAACGCAGGAACCCAAAGTGAAGCAAGGTGGGAACACAGGATTTTGCACCTGTGCACCCCAGATTTTGTTTGCTGAGTTGAGCTTCTCCTTTTCCAGTTTTGCTTTAGGGATTCACTGGCACTTCCCTCACACATCCCTGACTGCTCTCCCCATCCTCTCCTGTGCTGTCTGGCAGGTGCTGGGATGTGTTTTCCTTTGGAAGGCTGCAGCAGTGTCCCTCCAAAGCCTGTGGCTCCCTSGCTCTGTGGGATCTTGGCTTGCTCACATCCCCCAAAGCCTGGCGTGATGGAGCAGCCGGGATTTGGCAGGTTTGTGTCCCCSGAGCTGAAGGGCAGCTATTGTGCTTTAAAAAGGCTTTTGACAAACGCTCAGGACCCCGGTGCCAGCTGGAGAACTCGAACATCAGTTTCTAGGTAAATTATTTCTGCTTTACGAGTCTTCCCAGCGGCCACTTGGCAGGCAATTAACCTGACAATGGGATGTGGGAGAGATGCGGCACAGGGGGTGAGAATTGGACATCGGGAAGATTTTTAAATTGCTTTTCAGACCTTGGCCGTTGCCTGCTCTGCAGTGGCTGTCGTCATACAGCATGGGGAGGGGGTGTTTGGCATCCCCAGATGCACTTTGAGGTACTCTCACACTTGGAGCCAGAGCGGGTCCTGTGCCAATGTGCCCCCCCAGCTCCAGGCAGCTCTGGGGGGTTTGGATCCCTCCCAGTGTGGGAGTGTGAAACGGTGGGATTGGAGTGTGAAAAGGTAATTTGTCATGCACACCTGCTGTCGTTACCTGCTGCAGGGGACGTGTGGAGCAGCAGCTCCAGGATCCTTTGGAGAGGTGAGTCAGGCATGCTGGGACAGGCTCCGGGTGCTGCTGAGCCAGGGGACTTGCACAGGAGCTGGGCAGAACCATGGAGGTCTACTCATGGAATGGTTTGGGGTGGAAGGGATTTAAAGCTCATCCCATTCCACCCCTGCCATGGCAGGGACACCTCCCACTGTGCCAGGCTGCTCCAAGCCCCAATGTCCAACCTGGCCTTGGRCACTGCCAGGGATGCAGGGGCAGCCCCAGCTGCTCTGGGCACCCTGTGCCAGGGCCTGCCCACCCTGCCAGGGAACAATTCCTTCCTCACATCTCCTCTGACCTGATCTCATCACTTTTGTCCCATTATCCCAGGTTTTGGGTTTTCCCTGTCCCTCCAAAGGGTTGAGTAGGGAGGGCTTTGTGCCCGCAGCACCCTCAGTCAGCGCTGCCTCAAGGACCTCACATGTGATGTTTGTTCCTTTGTGGGGTTGTTTTCACGTCAGGGAGCTGACAAGGTGGGCAGATCTGGGGCTGGCAAACCTCTGATCTTGTTCTTGCATCCAGTCAGAAATCAGAGAGGTGACTTATCCTGAGGGATTTGGGTTGGAGCCGGGAATGCTTTCCTTGTGAGCCCCGCAGAAATGAAAGGTTTCTGACGAGGGAGGCTGGTTCCAGCTCAGCTGAAGTTCAAAGCACTGAGTGGGAGTTGTGCACACTGCCAGCCCTGTGAATACAGCATCCCTGCTTGTGCTGTGACAGCTCATTTCTTATATCCTAAAGGAATGTCACCCACTTCCAGAACCCGTTTTGCCTGGGCTGGAACACCTGGAGTAGGTATGACAGTGAATGACAGCGTTGTAATAAGTTACAAATGGCTTTTTGAGGTGGACACTGTGTCAAAATGGCAAGAAATTTTCTGGCATGGGCTTGGGGGAGCTTGGAGGGGCAAACCCTGCAGCTGTGGAAGTGTCCAGGGCCAGGCTGGATGGGGCTTGGAGCAGACTGGGACAGTGGGAGGGTCCCTGCCCATGGCAGGGGTGGCACTGGATGGGATTTAAAGTCCCTTCCCACCCAAACCACTCTGGGATTCTGGGATTCAATCAGCTTTTTGTCAGCTGSGTGGTGTTGGTGGAAAAAGGCTGTGTGATTCCCTGGGCTGTATCTGTGTGTGGCACTGGTCCCTGCTGGAATTTTCCCATACCAGTGGTAGTAACATGCAGTTTGGAATTGAAGGTTTTATTTCCCTGCTCCATTTCCCCAAGCTCAAGGACAGAAATCTTAATTTTATTYCTTCCTGTTGACCCTGCCCTCTCTGCAGCACACGACCTGGTTCCTGGGTAAAGCCCTTCTGTATTTTGGTGCTTCTCCTGCTTGAARTCCAGAGGTCATTCAGACACACTGAACATCACTTCAAGCATTTTGTTTGATGGAGTCAGCTTAAAATGTTTGATTTATCACAGCTGTATGGGGGAAAAAAAGCTGAAAGGTGTTGCTGCTCTTGGCTTTGACCGAGTCTGTTGGGTTTAAGGCTTGTGTTTTTAAGGACCTGGCAACATTTGGAGAAGCTGCTGGGTGCTCTGCAGCAATGAAAGAAGACACCAAATGAGTAATTTTTCAGGTAATTTGAGGGCCGGTTTAATTTTCTTTTCACTTTTCCATGTGTTTTGAGGTTGGAGAAGCCCTTGCTGCCTGGAGCTCTGGGTTCCACTGACACAGGGGCTCTGTGAAGTGGCAGCAGCCACTGTCCCCTGAACACCCAGGAGCTCCTCAGCTGAGTGGAACTGCCTGTAATTAGCTGGGCTAAAATTAATCAGGGCCAAAAATGGCATTGTTTGTGTCTTTCTGTGTCTGCCTGTGACTTTCTAAGGCTGTGTGTTGGGTTTAAATGCAGCAATTACAAGAGGAATAATTCAAATCTTTTGTTTGATGATGATGATGAAAATAAATCAAGGAGATGCTGCTGATGTGCTGAGCTAAATCAGCATTTATTGCMATAAAGAAGTCCTTGCCCTGTTTGATCAAATCATCAGTGCATCAATCATGAGGAATCCACTTGGAATTTTTGCACTTTTATGTTTCATTCTTCAGAACACAAGGAAAGGAGAGGTGTTCCATGGGTTCCTTCCCTCCAGCTTCACCACTCATCTCATTTTTGGCTTTTTGCCCAAATACAGAGCAAATCTGTGGCTGGAGCTGGGCTGGAGCTCCTGAAGGTGGGCAGAGCTGGAGTCTCCAGGCTCCCTGGGCTGGGGGACAGCAGGGAATGGGAGTTCCCTGGCAGGAATTCCTGCTGCTCYTGGCCTGCCCCTGCCCAGCAGAGGTTTTACAGCAATCCCTCTGCTTTGCAGACCCCAGGGAGGGATTCCCTGAGGAGTCAGGGGCTGTGGAGCTGCAGAGCTGGATTTCTGTGCTGTTGTACCCTCCCAGGAAATTCCTCTCCCTCCCTTTATTTATGGTCCCTGCCTCCCACTGTGAGTTTTCTCCCCTCGCTGGTCTCATCAATCCCTGGCAGTAGAATTCATCTGTCTCATTTCAGGGGACAGCTTCTGTCTGTTAAAAAATACTTCTTTATTTGTCCCCTGCAAGGGCAGCCGTGCAGGTGCCCACCTTTCTTTCCCACATTCTTCCAGAGGGTCCTTCCCCACTTTAAATCCAGGGGAAAACTGGGAAAATTGGGTGTGAGAGAGCAGGGAAGCAGCTTGGCAGGGGGTGGGAACAGGGTGGGGTTTAAAGTCCCTTCAAACCCAAACCATTCTGGGATTCTGTGAYTCCAGGAAAACTCTTGGTTCTGTTGAAGAGGGGGAATAAAAGACTTCCCAGGTCTGCATCTCCAGGTGCTGTGCTGGGATGTGCTTGGCTCCAAAATTAGCAAATTTGATCAAATTCCTTGAGCTCGTTTCTCGGATGCCCTGAAGAGTGACAAACAGCCTTAGGAAAAGAAAAGCTGGCTGGGTTTTACTGCACACACTGCTTTTTTCCCTTTCCTCAGGGGGCTGTTTGTCACCAGCCAAAGGAAGAAATGGCARGGCTTGATTTGTGGGCTCCTCTGTGCCTGAATTCCCAGCGGTTTCATTACCTTGGAAAAGCAGGAGGATGGGGAGGGAGGTGAGAGCATCCCTGCGTGGTGCAGGGAACGTCTCAGCCAGCCTCAGGCACTTCCAGTGCTCACAAAATCCTTCAGGAAGATGAAAGATGTGCTCTTGAATTCCTGCTTGTGACCAGAGTGCTGCTTTGGAGTCTGAAAAACAACAATTCTTTGCCAGGCCAGGCTGGA
>CADDXX010000336.1:739001-771991 GCA_902810485.1 Alauda arvensis
CTCCACCACGGTCCTGGCAGGTCAGCTCATGGATGGAACATGGCTCTGGGCTCTCCTCCCTGGCAGGAGTGTTCCTGCTTGGTGACTCTTGGTTATAACCTGTTTTACCCAGCTGAAGTTCTCAGCTGCAGTTGGGTTTTTTTACAGTCAAATTTGCCAAGGCTGAAGCTTAAGGATGGAGCAACAACTCGTCAGCTACAATAGTGCTATTTTTCACTTTCCATCTCCAAAGGGTAAATCATGTTGAGGAGGTCATATTTAATCATCACACCATCCATTGGAAAGGGGCTTGCTCATCCAGAGCATGATGAATTGATTTTGGGGGAGGACAGCTTTCTCCCATGGCTGAGTTTAGAGTATCCTCACAGGGTTTCTCTTTGGGAGACTTTGCACCTCATCGATGACAAATACAAAGCACCTGTGATCATCATCTGAATTTATGGCTCTGCTGCCATAAATTTGCAAGGCACAGTTTCACTGTCCTTTAATGTTCAATAGAATATTATGTGCTTGATATTAAAAACCTGCAGAAATGTCAGAGCAATTCCAGGTTGTAAATGAAAGGCAGCCACTTGGAGGAATAAGGTTTTTAAAAAAAAACAACCTTTATGTAAACTGCACAATGGAAGAGAAGTTAACATGTCCTCTTGGGAAAGAGGTGGGAACTTGTTCTTAAAAATACAATGAAAAGGAGTAAATCACCTCCCTCAGAGGAGAAATCCATGTGAAAGTTCAATGTTGGGCACTTTGTGTCCTCCTCCTCTTGTCTCCCTCTGCACTTACAGAAAAGAAAACAGAGCAGATGAGCTTTGTGGGTYGTTCTGTGTTTCTTTTTAGGAGCTCTCATCTTAACTTTCCCAGCTCTTTTGGGGATGTTCATCCTTAAATGATGTTCCCTTCTGCCATCCCAGCCTTCAGTCTCCTGTGAACTTTTGTACAGGTGTGCACATTCACCCCAGCCCTCTGGCCCTGAAGGGCAGCGATGAATGAGGGATTGGTTCTTGCAGCTCTCCTGATTTTCACACCCAGGGCTCTCTCTGAGCYCTGCTCATCCTGCCCTTCCTCTTCTCATGCCTGCTAAGGAATGGGTGTTGGAGGTTGGGGAAAGGTTTAGCAAGGAAAGAAATAGAAAATGTTTGTGTGAGAGTGTTTGTATCCATGCTGGGGACAAATTCCTGCTGGGCAGGGAGATGGAGCAACTCTCCATAGGGAAAGGCTGGGAGAGCTGGCATTGTTCAGCCTGGAGCAGAGAAGGCTCCAGGGAGAGCTCAGAGCCCCTTCCAGGGCCTGAAGGGGCTCCAGGAGAGCTGGAGAGGGACTGGGGACAAGGGATGGAGGGACAGGACCCAGGGAATGGCTTCCCAGTGCCAGAGGGCAGGGCTGGATGGGATCTTGGGCAGGAATTGTTCCCTGCCAGGGTGGGCAGGCCCTGGCACAGGGTGCCCAGAGCAGCTGGGGCTGCCCCTGCATCCCTGGCAGTGCCCAAGGCCAGGTTGGACACTGGGGCTTGGAGCAGCCTGGCACAGTGGGAGGTGTCCCTGCCCATGACAGGGGTGGCACTGGATGGGCTTTGAGGTCCTTTCCCACCCAGGACTTTGTTGAATTGTGTGATTTTGGGATTCAGCTTCTCAGGTGGTGTGAGGAAGCAGCCAGAAAACCAGACTCAGCATGAAAACAGGTGTTTGCCATGTGAAAATAATTCCAAACAGGCCAAACCTGCTTCCCATCCAAACTCCTACCCTTATTTTCTTGGCCAGGGCACTGGTACTTGATAAGCTTGGCTTTAATCTTTGGCCCTTGCACTTTTGATGTTCCAGGATTACTAAAACTTCCTGGCTCGCTGAGGAGAAGTCTCTTCAGGGCACCTTGTCACACAAAGCCRCTGCTGTGAGCTGAGAAATTGTTTGCAGGCCGATGATCAGATCTGTGTGCTTTGTTTTCTGCATGCCCAGAGAGAGCAATATCAGATTTTGTTCCCCCCCTTTTCCACAGYCAAGACTGGTGACAGAGCTCAGAAGCAAATGGGACTTGTCACTCTGTATTCCCTCCATCATCAGAAGCTGATTCCTGCTGCTCTCTCATGTCCCAGACAGTAATAAATCACATTTGCTGAGCCCAGCCAACGTGCTGATTTGCAAACATGAAGTAGCAGCTCATATAAGGGAATGCATTTCACATTTGTGGGGAGTAGACATTGCATTAACCTGGAGTGGTGCAAATTGCAGCAGCAGCCAGTGAAATGAAGCTTTGCCACTTGAAACTTCAGTGCAGGCTTGATGTATGCAAAAGTAATTAAAACTCAATTTGTTGTGTTTTCAGGAGAGRCTTCAAACACATTTGACAGAGAAATCACGTCCCTTTATATCACAAGGTGTTTCCAATCTTGTCATTTGCCCATTTGTCAGCTTGGATTTGGAATGAGAACTTCACCYAAGTTTCTTGCTCAGGCAGCAATCACCCAGCAAGCCTTGTGAGCATAAATAATTGTTCCTACCTTCATTTTCCAACTGGATGCTCCCCAAGATTGTATAAAAATGGGTCCAAACTTCCTCACAGCCCTTTGYCTTTTGTTTGAACAAATAAAAGAGCTCCTGCCACGCTGCTTTCCATCCCTGGGGATAGCTATTCCCAAAAAATGCCACACCCCCTGTGCCAGGGTTTATTTTCCAAAGTGTCTTTGTGCTTCAGAGCTGCCTCCTGAGCTGATCCCTGCCTGCCAGCACAGGGCAGGCTTTGCTGGGCTGAGCTTTACACACTGCTCTGGGGTCAGCAGTGTTGGCTTTTGCAGAGAAAAGCAGRAGTGAACAGCAGCTCTGGTGAAATCCAGATTTGACTGAGAGTTTTTGTGTGCTGACAGCTGGCCTGCTCCTGCCCTGCCTGAGGCAGCAGTGAGATGGTCTTTAAGGTCCCTTCCCACCCAAACCATCCTGGGATTCTCTCTATACTGTGGTTTAAGCCCTGCTTTCTTGCCTCAGAGCTGCCACTCTGATTCTCAGGYGATGGTGTTGGATTATCTGAACAAACAGCCCTTGGATGATGAATTCCCCTTTTCTCTCTCTGTCTCAGAATCAAGACTTTATTTTACAGATTTGGTTTCTCCCCCTTTCTTCCTGTTTTTTATCCTAAAGTTCCCAGCACAGGTATTTTTCCCAAATTACTGATTCCCCAGTGTTGTCCTACCCACTTCCACCATTCCCTTTCTCTGCTGGCTGGAGCCAGGTTATCCCTACGTGGCTTCTAGGAAAACTCAGCTCCACGTTTTAGCACAGATTCTGTTTAATCCAAATTTTAGAACAATTCTGTTTCTTGTCTCCTGTCCTTTCTGCATTTCCCAGTGAACTCTGGATTTTTGGAGTCCTGTGGAAGGAAACAGCCTTTGAACAGCTCTGGAAGAAACACACAAACTCATTTGTGGGATAATAAGAGAGGGAATTGGGGCAATAAAGGAGCAGAATCTTTTAGAGCAGTGAAATCATTATTAGGTAGGTGTCATTGCTTCCATGTTGTGGTGGAGCCTGGACCCTCCAGGAGTGTGAGGGTCTCCAAGGAATCCCCACTTTATTTGCTGCTGGCACTTTTCTCATATTYCTSCTTCTCTCCTTGATTGTTCTGGATGCTTTATGATCCACTTGGCATTTTTTAATGAAATTTGGGTTGAGCCAAATTGGTGTTATTTTCCCATCTCATCCTTGAAGAAAACAGCTCCAAACTGTCCTTCCTTTCCCCACAGGATGCTTTGGAGGTCTTAAATCAGAGTGAGGTGCAAAGTGGACTGAATATTGGGGTGAAATGAGGAAATCCCAGGCATCCATCTCCCTGGGAGGCTGCAGGGTAAAATGGGAAGGGGAGCAGACCCTGAGGGCCCTGCCTGCACCTTCATTTCCCAGTGGAGAAGCTTAAATAGAGCTGTTCCCTGTGCTGTGAAGGTGGTTGGGAATCTGAGCAGAGCTCCTCTTGGAGGAGAGTTATTTCTGTTGAAAGGATTTGTTTTCCAAAGAAATCATTCCCTCACTGCCTTCAGGGGAGAAAAAAAAGCAGAGTGAAATTCTGAAGTGCCTGTTCTGTCAGGAACACTTTGCTGTCAGAAACCTGCCAAGTTTTATTGACCAGCTCTTCAAAACCCCTCGTGGCCGGACAGGGAATGGAAGCACCAAAGGTGCTGCTGCTGCTTCTGAGTAACTCAGAGCTGGTGTCAGGTGAGAACTCTGATTTAGTGATCTCCTGCTGTATCCCAGTCACTCCAGTGAGAGCTCTGCCTGCCCAGCCTTCCCTGCCAGCCCCTTCAGCCTCATGCCAGGCCTTTATTTACCAGGAACATGTGGAGAACAGGGGCAGAGAGGAGCTGTGCTGTGAGAAGTTGAGAACCTGGAGTGGGAAATGTGGGCTTGCAGTTGCTTGGCACTCGGAGCAGTGTGAGAGAAGGATTTGGCTCTTTGGTCAAACACTGTGGGCTGGAAGGACCAAATAAATCCTAATCCTCAGGTGGATTTACCCATCTCCTGATGTTATTTACCACAGGAAGGAGTTGTGAGCATGTGCAACATCACCAAAGCATTATGGCATTGGAGCATTTGGCTAAAATTGGGCTAAATAACCCCCACACACATCCACACACAATTATTGTGCTTGAAGGAGGGAAAGACTTCCTTGGTATTGGAACACCTCTTCTCCTTCAAGGACGTGGCCAGAGGGAGAGGCTGGAATTGTGATGCAGGCTTTGCCCTGAGGAGTTTTTGTGGGATTTCCTTGCAGAGCTGTTGGTGTTTGGCACTGAGCCTGAGGGATCTGTTCCAGGCAGATTGATGTGTGGGCGTGCACCTGCRGAACAGTGTCAGATATTATGGCTGGGTAAATTTTAATCAATATTAATCTTTTATTTCTGTGAGTTACAGCTTCTCGAGGAAGTGGCTGTCTCAGGGTTTTTAAATATATCTGCTCTTTTATTGCTGCCTTTTAGGCACGTGATTATCCTGGGTGAAAAGGGAAAGAAAGGAATGAGTTTGTGCTGTTTTAGGGGATCTCAGCCTCGGGGTTTGGTCTGTTTTCTTTGATATGAGGCTGCAGTGACATGTCCCAGTATCACTCAGCAACCACGTATCAAAAGTGATTTTAGATTTAATTAAAGGATAAATTAAACCAGACTCCTCASTTCCTCTGTTTTATTTGTTTATAGTTCAACTTTTCTTTTTGGTTGGGTTTTTTTTTTTGGTTAACATTTTGACACTGAATCATTAAGGTTGGAAAAGCCCTCCAAGATGGAGTCCAACCATTAAACCCAGCACTGCCAAGGCACCTCTGATCCATGTCCCCAAATGCTACATCCACATTTCAACACTTCCAGGGATGGTGACTCCACCTCTTCCAGCAGACCCTTCCAATGCCTGACTGCCCTTCCTGTGAAGAAATCTTTCCCAAAATCCAATTTAAACCTTCCTTGGGGCAACTGAAGGCTGTTTTCTCTTGTGCTGAAATGCTTCCAGACTATTTGGAAAAGCCAGGAAATGAAAGTGACTTCTCTGAAAAGCAAGGGAGGAGGTTTGCAACTAGGAAATAATTTGGATGGCAGGATCTAGGAGCTGCTTGGGGCAGGTGAGCAAAATAAGTCTTTTCTCAGTGTATTCCACTGAGAAATACACTGAGTGTTTTAAGGGGGATTATTTTGACCAAATGTCTCAGGATGGGTGTGAAAAGGAAACAAATCAGGGTTTTGCTCACAAAAGGCTTTGAGTACCAAAAAAGGGTCAGTTTGCCCTCCTGGAATTGGAGCTGTAATTCCAGGTTAAGAGATGCTGAACCAAAACTGGGGACAAACACTGCAGCTTGGCAGGGCAGGCTGTGTCCTTTCACAGAATGCTTGGGGGAAAGCAGTTTGCAATTGGGTTTGTTTGCTTTTGAGATTGAAACTTGTTATTTATCGAGACAAGAGTGAGGCAAATTAGACAGCAGTGCCCTGAAGGGTATTTGAGCTTTTCAGTGTTTTATCCAGGGTAAATATGAAACTCATCCCTTCTCTCTGATCACTTTTTGTTCACATCTGGGATAAGGGGGTGTGTGTGAGGATAGACTTCCAGCATCTCCCACTCTTGCAGATCATCTTGAGTTTCAGCTTAACTCCTTGAATGCCTCAAAAATCAAACTGAGCAAACAACGCCTTCTGTTGCCTTCCCCAAGGATCCCAGACTTCTCTCTGCCTCCTTTTTCCCAGCCTCCTGATGGATGAATCAGGCAGAGCTGTCCATTTTTCTTGGAGCTGTCCAGCTGAGGGGGAGAGCGTGGGATCAGTGCTCATTCTGGGGTGACACAACCCAGGAAAGATCTGTGAGTCACACAGGAATCAAGGCTGTGCTGGAGTTCTGGAGGTCACCTCTCCATAACCCTGGGCAGGSATCTGTATTACAGTTGGGAAGATCTTGGAAAACCTAAAGGCTAAATCTTTGTGTATATATTTTTCAATGTTTTATATGTTTTTTGAGAGTGTGTGCCCCACCTTGGGAGTGGGTCCAGTCCACCTGTAACAAAAAATAGCCATCATCATCATCATCATCATAGAAAAAGAATTCCAAACTAGTGTTCTATTCTCCCAGAGAGGAGGCAACTGGAAAAAACAATTTATTTTGCTTTGGCTGCAGAGTTTTTGTGTGCAGGTCACAGGAGGAGATAGCTGGGAGTGCCCATCCCTGTGCAGGCAGAGCATTTCTWCTGGGATAATCCATTAGGTGCAGGAGAAGGGAATGCAGGTGATCTTAGCCCTGATAATTATCAGCTGTGCTAATTACCCAATCACCCCTGATGAGTCCCAGCTGTGCCCAATAAGGSTGAGTGAGATACAAGAGGGGTTGGCTGGTGAGGGCAGGATYAGTGTGGAGCAGGAGCCTTGAGGAGCAGGAAGGAGAGAATGCTGGAGCAGGATCCTGGGCAGAGAGAATGCCTGCAGTGAGGTCAGTGTGGGGCTGCAGGCAGAGCCTGTTGTTGGRAGCTGCAGTCCCAGTGTGGCTGGGGAAAAGCTGCAGGCAGAGCCTGCAAACCAATGGCTGCAGGCAGAGTTGAGCAGGGAATCACCAGCAGGCAGAGGCTGCCAGGGAAACCTCCAGCAGGAGCTGCTGCAGCCAGAGGCRGGGAATGGTTGGGGTCAGGGTGGCTGAGCTGTGAAGGGGAACAGACCAGGACCCTTTTCATGCTGTGTTTAACAAGAAATCTGTGTCTCAGGTAATTTTTACCCTCTAATAAGAGGTGCTGCAACAATTAGGGACTCTCTACTTCCCCTTTCAAGGGGAATGTTGGCAGTTTAGTTGTGAGGTGTGGATCAGGCACAGCTTGGATTGGAAGAACCTGGGGTGTTTTTTCTCAGTGACTCTGGGATCTCCACAGGCTCCCACAGTCTGGCTCTCAGTGCTCTGTGCCTTCCTCTCATCTGGTTTTAGTCCCTACCTTCAAAGCCYGGGGGGAGTTGCTTTATCCTTTTTTCAGCTGCTCTCAGTTCTCCCAACCCCTCTCTGCCCCTAGGCTGCTGTTACAGATTTCAGCAATCACCTCCTTTCTTTCCATTCCCTGCTTTTCAAAATGCTCCTGCAGCCTGGGTGGAAGCTGGGATGGAGCTGTGCTCTTATCTCCAGTAATCCTCTCTCTGGAGTGTGCCTTGATTTCAATCCARGAGGTGTTACTGAAGTCACTGCTTCAGGCTGCTGTGTGGAACACCTTGATCCATGGCTTCAAGCCCACTTTCAAAACGATTTCTTAAAAGCCAGTGTTAAAAAGGAGACTTAGGATGTCATTTTTTGGTAGCAGGTCCCTGCCAGGGAGGTGGAGCTTGGTAAATACTTTCTGGGTTTTGGGCACCTGAGCATGGRTTTGTGCTGGTGTCAGACTCTCCTAAATAAACTTTGGCACTGGAAATCCCCCCCAGCAAGAGGATTTCCAGGTTTCCATCACACTGGGACTGCTTCTCCCAGAGGGTTTGAGAGGAGGTAAAATCAGTTTGTTCAGCTCCAAGTGCATTTGCTGAAGGGATTTGTAGTGTCACCAGTTAGAGCTGGAGGTTTGAGAGTCAGAAYTCAGGTCTTGCTTCCTTTACCATCCTCTTGGGCTTTATCCAGCAAGTGTGAAGCTCACTGGAGGGTTTTTGGGGATGAGGCTCTGCAGGGTCAGTCTCCAGGCTGACCAGCTGCCCTGTGTTCAGTTCCTCTTCATTTGTACAACTCTAAAAGATTGGGCTTTAAATTCCTGCTGCAGGTGCCAGCTTAAAACAAAATTGGCCTGGAAAGTGCTATCAGAATTTATTTGGCTTTTCCCAGGGAAAAATGGTCTTTTCTCCATATTCAGAGCACTCTTGCAACAATTTGCAGTGGGAAAGCAACTTGAAATTTGGTTAATGTGCATTATTAATTTTTTTCCTCACTGATATTGTTGTCATTCTGTCAGAATTCTCCTGAATTTGGGTGAGGGGGAAACCCATCAGGGCTTACATTTCCCACATGCACAGGGGCTTGTCACTGTGTTGAAGGATTAACTCCTGCTTCATCTCAGGTGCCATTTTTTTAACACATTCAGCCTTGCTCAGGAAAATCTGCAGCTCCAGGGTGATATTTCCTAAAGAAAACTTCCTGCAAACAATCATTCCTCAGTTTTCAGAGCAGAGCTTGAATTGCATCCAGCAAAYCGAGCTGCAGTCCAAGTGTGAAACAGGCACAGTTGAAATCAAATATTGAATAGTCATTCATGAATGCTGCACTGAATCGAGGGAAGCCTCCTCCCACCCCTCCTGGCATTTTTGGAGTTGTGGGATGAAATTTATATTCCTAGGARCACATGAGCTTGTGCTGAACCCTGCTTTTTTACATGCCTCATTTTTCACTAGGAGTGTTTGGAGTTTTTCAGCCTGGCATGGGAATGTGGTGAATAATTAGTGCTTTCATGGGAGAAACAGTGGTTTTTTTTCTCTTTAAGAGTCCAGGAGTTGAAGAGGGTCCAGTAATGTGACTAATATTAAAATCCCTTGCCCATCTTCCAAAGGCACTGCTGGGATAGACAACTGTAAATAAGGAATCAGACCCTCAGGTGTCTCCTGGGTATGGAGAAATAGGGGGTAGGAATGTGCCTGGCTTGTTCCTGCTGTTAAAGCCTTTACTGGGCAAGAGAAGAAACTCTCTGATTGTACAGAAATCCACTTGGAGTTCTCAGATACGAGAATATCCAAGAGGGTATCTTTAAAATTCAGATTTGTTTGCATTTGGGAGTCATGGATGAAGGGAATGGAGAAGGGGATACAGGTGATCTTAACCCTGATAATTATCAGCTGTGTTAATTACCCAATGCAGCCTGGCCCCTGATGAGTCCCAGCTGTGCCCAATAAGGGTGAGTGAGATACAAGAGGGGTTGGCTGGTGAGGGCAGGATCAGTGTGGAGCAGGAGCCTTGAGGAGCAGGAAGGAGAGAATGCTGGAGCAGGATCCTGGGCAGAGAGAATGCCTGCAGTGAGGTCAGTGTGGGGCTGCAGGCAGAGCCTGGTGTTGGAAGCTGCAGTCCCAGTGTGGCTGGGGAAAAGCTGCAGGCAGAGCCTGCAAACCAATGGCTGCAGGCAGAGTTGAGCAGGGAATCACCAGCAGGCAGAGGCTGCCAGGGAAACCTCCAGCAGGAGCTGCTGCAGCCAGAGGCAGGGAATGGTTGGGGTCAGGGTGGCTGAGCTGTGAAGGGGAACAAAGCAGGACCCTTTTCATGCTGTGTTTAACAAGAAATCTGTGTCTCAGCTCATTTTTACTCTCTAATAAGAGAGCTGCTGCATCAGTGGAGGATTTGGGCTTGAAGCAGCAAGTGCTCTTTCCCYTGTGCTAGGAGGAAAAAGGGAGAGCTGATAATGCATTGCAAAAATTTAGTCCATTCTATAAATTACACAYGGGTTGGCGAGTTCCTCAGGTCGACTTAATCTGTTTTCTTCTGTGCCCAGAAAGAGAAAATGACCATTTAATTACTGGGGGAGAAATGATCCTCCTGATTGAGAGAGTCACATGAGTGCAATTTACTCCATCCTTCCATTCATCTGAGGGACATGGATGCAGTTCAGCCAGAGATGTTATTTCAGSTTTAATTGGCTGGACTCAGAGTGACAAAACCCCCGATGTCCCCATCCAAACAAAACCTCTGTGCTTTGCTGCTGGTAGTGCAGGGGATAAAACTGATCCTGCTTGGTTCTTATGTGCTTCATTCACCTCTGTTTTACCTCTGCTGTGGTTAAAATGAGCATATTTAACTTGGCATCCTGGGAGGTTATCAGGAATTTAGCAGAACATAGATTTCTTATCCCTGGTGGTGTCCAAGGCTGGTTTGGGATCACTCTGGGACAGTGGAAGGTGTCCCTGCCCATGCCAGGGGTGGCGCTGGATGAGCTTAAAGGTCCCTTCTAAACCACTCTGTGATTTTCCAGCAGCTATTTCCATAATTTCTGAAACTGGGATGGAGATGCACCTGAAGTAATTAATTGTCAGCCTATTTTAAGAAGGGATGTGACAAAAAAAAAAAAATCCCCTAAATCCTGGATTTAGTGTTAATATTGTGACCATTGCTCATTTTGGAGTGTGACCCTCCACAGCCAGCCAGGGGGAGGTTGCCAGGGGCTGGGGCACGACCCTGTGAATTTTTCTGTGGATTATGCAGACCATTAACAGTGGTGTGTTCCCAAACACATCTTCATCCCAGGGCTCTGAACTCGAGCAGCCACTTAGCAATTAAAACTTTAATTGCTCCACAATTAAATCTGCAACTACAATGGAATTAGCAGGAGGAGTTTAATTCAGGAAAGTGAGGCTCTGGCTGAGAGGCCAAGGACCAGGGTGTGTGATGGGGACCAGGGCAGCGAGGGAAGCTGCTCCCTCTTGATTTCATGGAATATCCCCAAGGATTGTTAGTCCTACTCCTAGGACTAGTTTTTTTCATGAGAAAAGCATAATTTCATCAAGTTTTAGTGAACTTCTCAGAAATCTTGCAGAGGGTGAGGTGAGGCTCTRGCACAGGGTGCCCAGARCATCTGTGGCTGCCCCATCCCTGGGAGTGTCCAAGGATAAAGAACCAAAGAACTGAGACTTGGATGTCTGCAGAAGCCAAAATATTTGAGTTCTGCTTGGTTAAAGGGGTTTTTGGAGGTGTTTTGTTGGGAGCAGGCTGCTGGCTTGTGGAGGCATGGATCTCTTTTATTGACCCTTAACTCTGGTCACCTTCTGCTGTTCATCCTGGCAGGGSAATGGCTGCAGCCCTGGGAACTGAGGACACTGGGATTTTTATTTTAAGCTCTATTTGAAAAATCCTATGCAATACCCATCATTATGGAATAGCTTCTTGCAGCTGACAGAAAAGTGCAATTTCTGTATGCCAACTAAAGCTCCCCAAAGCCAGCTCAGGCTGTAAATTAAATATAATGCTGAATTCAATAATGCTCAATATTTAGACTGAAATGGAGCATTTTCTGATTCTCCTGCCTGGCTAGAGACACCTTGTGCATTATTTAGTGTTTGTCTGATGGAGATGCCAAGGCAAGCTGCAGCTGTATCTCCATTAATTGATCAATACTGTGCTGGATTTCATTTGGTTCTTTTATCTGGTTGATCCAGCAGAACCATTTGTTTGCTCCTTGGAAAACTGTGTTGTGCAGGCTGCCAGGCAGGAAAAGAAAATGGGAGAAAATCCTACAGCAGTCCTTTGGCCTTTTAATTCCACCAGAGGTGAGTTTTGCTCAGGGTCTGGGCATCTCATGGTGAGGTGTTTAATGTTGCAGATTGCTCAGTTACACAGCAGGAGAATGGGAGGCTTTCTCCAGGACAATAAATTGTAATTAAAGAGCACAATGATTACCAAATCACAAAACGCTGTTTTATCTCATCTTGCCAATACCTGCAATATCCTGCTGGGAAACCTTGATACTTTTTAAACAAGTATTTTAATTTCATCAGCAGTGAGTTTCTTGTGCTCCCCAGCACTTGGGGATRATGTGATCCCATCTGTGCATTGCTGCTCAGAATTGTCCATCTTTCTTTGGAACCCACGAGCCATAAATCAGGGAAAGTCATCYCCCTGGCAGGTTTTTGTTGTAGAGCTTTGTCCAGCTGAGCTTTTTGCAGAAAGAGCTGATGAAACTCATTTTGAAGACTGTAATCTTTTGTTCAATAGAACTAATRTAGGAATGTCTGAAGTGTGAGGCTCCACTAAAGGTTGATACTGCTCATTCATGAGATAAACACCTATTTTTGTGCTTCTGGTTAGATTGCTATTTAATACAAAGAAATGGATCAAACATTTATAAAGATAGCTATAAAAATTAACTTGAAATGAGGATATTTGAATCCTCCCCTCCCCACTCTGCTTCTGTATTGCAGAAAGCACTGCCCCCATTTTACACTCCCACAGCCCAGGTAACCTTTAGGTCAGAATATTTACCAAACAGCCACTTTCACTTTATAAATAATCATCTTTTCCAACCTAAAYGAGTCTGTGTTTCAGTTCTGTGATTGTGTTCCATGATGATCTGAAGCTGTTTCTCAGTTTGGGGTGTCAGGAGAGGCTTTTGAGTGGTGCTCGGATTCAGAACCTTTGCTCTTTTTCCCACTTTTTTTTTTTGGCAGGAATAACCCTGTGGCCTCCTCACATCTGTTCCCCCTTTTCCTTGCCTTCTCCTGGCTCTTGTTTTTCAAACCCTCCAGTATTTAAAAGATTGGTCACTTCCAACCTCCCAGGTTGGTCCTGAGCTCCTTTCCTTCCATCCAATCTGGGATTTTCACCCCTCCTCACACTTCCCTTCCCAGCATGGTGCAGGTGAGCTGACAAAGCAGATAAAACAAGACATCCAGGAAGGCAAGGGCTGGAGAGATGGGAATTAAATAATAGCCACGGGTCAGAGTCATTTTCTTTTCCATAATAGTTCTGTTATTCATGGATGATTGTTCTCAGGGAAAATGAGCGAAATTACACCGCCCTTTTCATGCCTGGTATTAAAGACCTAAATCTCTTCCTTTTGGAGCACAGAAAATGGGGGGAAATTTCACCAGAAAGTGTAAGAGGTGAACCAAAGTTCACTGTGAGTTCAGTGTACTGTAGGTCTGTCCTGACTGTACAGAAGCTCCACTAAAAAACACTCAAGTGCTGAAGGTCTCTGTGTGCAGCAGTGGGTTTTAATCTTTTGCTGGGTACTTGTGCTCTCCTTCATGATGCATTTAATTCCTTTTGAAGCTGGGAACTTGTTTGAAGTTTGAGTTGTTTTGTTCACAGTGTGGAATCCCAGGATGATTTGGGCTGGAAGGGATCTTAAAGCCTCTTCCATCCCCTACCCTTCCACTGTGCTGGGTTGCTCCAAGCCCCATCCAGCCTGGCCTGTATCAAATACACTTTAAAATTAAATAAAAAAATCATTCATCTTCCTTTTGAAGTGTCTGAAGTTATTTAATTGCCTTTCTAAAATGGTCTTTTTCTCTTCTTTTTCCTCACAGATGGGAAGGTTGAAGTGACAAAAGAGGGAGTGAAGCTCTGCACCATGGGACCTGGCAAAGTTTTTGGGGAGCTGGCCATCCTCTACAACTGCACCCGCACAGCTACTGTCAAAAGTAAGAGCATTTGAGATGTTTCTTCATCTCCTCACTTGGGAGTTGCAGCCCCTGTTAGATGTTTCACTATCTCAGTGAATTGGGATATGGGTTTTGKTGTGGAATTTGGCCACTCTGTGTGAWGRAGATGCAGAGGAAATGCTTMATTTGGTCACTCAGGTTGGTCCTACCCCATGCAGAGGAGCCTGAAGCTTCTACCACAATTTTCCTTAACAATTCCTGCTGAATCTCATGGTCATTATTTTCTTACTGCTTAGGAGAACCCTTCTGACCTGTGAGAGTCTTGAAGGGAAACTCAGTGAAGCCAAGCTTAGTTTTTGTTCAGGACAAATTAYTGTTTTCCCACTAAGCTGACTCAAATCAGGGAAAAATAAAGTCTGGATGGCACTTGATCCCCCCCTTCTCTGAACTCCCCAGCACTCCCTGTGTTCTTTTCTGAATGTTCTGGGCAAAGGCTTGGCTTGCACAATTAAGCAGAGGCAGTTAATCACATAGCTGTGTGTAAGGCTTTTGCTGAAATTCAGATGCAGAGTTGAGATATGAGGCTAGCACAGCTCTCCTTGATCTTGAGGACAAGAGTTTATGGTGGTGTCTGARGCAGAGGGAGAGATAATAATTAGTTGTGTGGTTTTAAGGCACACAGAAACCCAAACAAGAGGCACAAACTTGAATAAAGAAGCCAGTGGTGTTCTTGTGCCAGAATAATGAGCTGTGCTCAGAAGAAAGCCTTTTCCAAATACCTAACTGTGCTTCACAGAGAGAGAAAGGAGAAGAACAAATGGGCAGGAATGAGGCAGCAGGAGCAGATAAGTGGATTATTTTCTGCAGGATGTGCTGTTCTCTGKAGGGCTGAAGGATGTGACTGATGTTGTCTGTCCTCAGCTGTGCAAACCTCACCTTGGCACAAGTGCTGGGTGCCTCAGGTGATGGTGAAAAATCCAGAGTAGCAGCAGATAAATAGAGCTGGGGAAGGTGGGGAAGAGCAGAGAGGAAGGTCACATCCTAGAGAAGGCAGTGAGAGGATGGCTGTAGTTTAGTTTCCCTTAGGAAGGCAGAGCTGAAGGGCACCTGATCCCCACTCCCACCAGAGGAATCCCACATAACCACTCTGTTCCTGTGGCCTGCCTGTGCCAGGGGCTCCCACAGGGAATTACACAGCAGATTTTCCTCTTACTGCCTTCTGCACACCCTCAGGCTCCTCTCCTGAGCAAACCTCCAGACTGGCATGGAGTTGTCCCAAACCTCTTTGTCCTGGTTAAACTGGGGGCAGGAGTAAGGGCACTATTCAGAGAGTTCTCTCTAGGAAGAAGAGTCTGTGTTCATTGTTCCTCTGGTCCTTTCCCAGCAGCGCAGTGGAATTAGAGTTTTAATCCCTTCCCCAGGGCCAGCAAGGGACTTTGAGGAGTTTTCCCTCTTGTTAGTGCACACATCAGTGCCTTGGGGCTGTAATGAGCTTGGGGAGCTGCTGCAGGCTGCCCTCACYGAGCTGAGGGTGTGCAGGTGATCACATCCCCTCAGGGCATGGTGTTGGCTTAGCTGGTCYTACACAGCTCCAAACACCTGCTTATTCCTTTGGGAAATGAGCAGTAAATGTGGGAAATCCCTAGAAAGGTGAGTGGTGGTAAATGCTCCATTAACCTGGGGATAACTTGGATCATTCCAAGGTTTATTCTGTGAGTAATGAGATTTGCTGACTGTAGCTGAGAGCAGACACTCAGTGCTGGTGGTGAAGTGTCAGGGAGCATCATCCAGCTCCCATCTGGAGAAACACTCAGGGCTTCCCAGTTTCCAGGAGAGAGCTTTCCATCATCCCCAGAGTGCCAGGAGTGTGTTTTGATGTGGCTGTGCTTCATTACGAGGACATTAAGTGCTGCTTTCTGAGGATGAGGCTGAGTGAAGGATGGATTTATTGGAGTGTGGAGCTCAGCACTGCAGCTGGGCCGCACTGAGGTGTCAGCTGAGTCGACATCTCCTGCTGGGACTGGGTTTTATGTGTGCCCTGGCTYTGGTTTGTAAATAATGAAGGTTTTAGTGTCATTACTCACTGTTAGTCTCGTGCTCACTCTGCAGGAGCAAACTTCAGCTATAAATCACTGCAGGGAGGGCTTTGTCTTTGCAACAGAATTTAGGAGATGTTAAAATGTAATGATTCTGRGCTGACTCCTGTCTCATAACAACCTCTGTAATAAGGCAGTCCAGGGCTTTGCAAAGCCTGCCCCAGGAGCAAATATTAACATGGYTTTTCCCTATTATTGCAGTCTTCAATAAAAGCAGGATGGGGTTGTGTTCAAGCAGGACCCAAACCCTGGGTGTTGAGGAGCMCTGGGGAAGGCAGGGACACATCTCCTGACATGTGGCTTTCTTTTAAGACAAATGTGCAGTTTTTGACATCTGATTTTTGTTTGATTGTTCTGCAGTGTTTGCTTTACATTTCCAGATATCAGTGTGAGGGATTTGGGTTTTTTTTTGGTTTGCTTTTTCTTCTTCTGATAGAAACTGGTCAGTCTGCTCTAAGCATGGAGTTGTTGAGGCTTTCTGACTCCTTGGTGTTCACAGGTCACCTTCCACTGCACACTCAGTGAAATCCAAATCAGCAGCTGATTTCTCCCTCTCTCTGTATTGATTATCCAGAGTTCTCGAGTGCCTGCATGCAAACCTGGATGCTGCTTGCAATTCAAAGCAGAACCACAGACTTTCCTCCCCAGCTCCAACAAATAATTAGGCTCAGGATGAGGAAAACACCACGTGCTRTGGCTACACCTGAAATGATGGCTCTGATCCTCTGTTTTCAGAGACATGGTTGGAAAAAAGAGCAAAAAAAGGCAAAAAAGACAGAAATCCCCCCCAGCTGAATCGAGGTTGTGTTTAAAACATTGTGATTCTTCATTTTGATAACAGAAAAGATGTGGGAGGAAGTGAAATGAATCTGCTGTTAATATYGTGCAGCAGTGCTCGTTCCTCTTAGAGAACAATCTGTGGAGCAGATTTTTGCAAGTGATTTAGGACGGATTTTGTGGAAGGATCAGAGTCTCCATCCTCTAAGGCTGCTCTACTTATTTTAGAAGTGGTCTTAACACCTGAGACGGATTCTCTTGGGGGCCAAACACAACTCAAACCATCCCCTGGAACCATCTCCGTGCGAGGCTGAGCATTTCAGGGGAGTTACACTCYGCACCAGCCCGTGCTTTCAGGAGAACTGTTAGCAAAAAAAAAAAAAAAACAGACAAGCAGAGGCTGTAAGTTATTAAACTCTAAATTATGTAAATCCTGTAGCTGACTCTCCAAAGGCAGCACAAGAGTCYCTGAGGCTGCTGTGCTTGCCAGCTGCACTAATTGTACAAAACCCGGCGCGGTGCTCGGGGATTAGGGTGGGAACTCAGCCCTTCCTTGCCAAGCCTGGATGAGTTTGAGCTTTCCACTGCTGGTTTTGGTTTAATGGAGCCCTGTGCACTGCTGGCTGCAGCCCCAGCAATGACAGGGCTTTACCAGGAGCTTGGTAATGTGGGGAATTTGTGAGGGAAAATAAGGCAGCGGTGAGGTGCCAATTAAAGCTGCGGAGACTCGTTAAAGTTAAATCCTTCTTGCTGAAGGATGTTGCCTTCAGATGCTCCCCTCCAACAATTACAGGAGGCAGGGTAAAGTTTCTTCACTTAAAACACACTTTGGAAGTTGACTTTGCTCAACTGTTTGATTAAAATCTCTGATATTACAGGGAGATGAG
Organism: Alauda arvensis; assembly: GCA_902810485.1. Taxonomy (NCBI): domain Eukaryota; kingdom Metazoa; phylum Chordata; class Aves; order Passeriformes; family Alaudidae; genus Alauda; species Alauda arvensis. Next base: position 756,302 of record CADDXX010000336.1, read on the forward strand.
AACGCTGGGATGGCCCAGCCAGTCCTGTGCCTGGTGGGAGGTAAATGGAATAYAGATGGATGTGTCCTGGGAGGAAGTCATTTAAACTCACCCTTCCACTGCCTGTGCTTGCCTGTGACCTTTACAGGTTGTGCAAGTAATGTGACAAAATGGGATTGGATTATTCCTCCAAGGGGATGATGAGGAGAAAATGATGTTGAGGACAATGGACAAGGCATAGCAGGAGGTTTTTTTTTCCCCCCTTCTTCTTCAGGAGCATCCTCTGGATGGGCTCTCTGTGGCTTAGGACACACAGGCACAGGGATGGGTGGTCATAACTGGAATTTTAACTGAGGGACAGAGAGAAATTCCAAGAGAAATAGGGAAAACAGAATTAAAATTTTGTTTGCATTCTGGGATCATTGTGTACCTGAAACATCCCCAGGTGTGTTGGAATAAGGGTGCCCAGAGCAGCTGTGGCTGCCCCTGGATCCCTGGAAGTGTCCAAGGTCAAGTTGGACACTGGGGCTTGGAGCAGCCTGGGACAGTGGGAGGTGTCCCTGCCCATGACAGGGGTGGGAATGGATGGGATTTGAGGTCCTTCCCAACCCAAACCAGTCTGGGATTCTGGGATTCACCAACTTCCCTGGCTCTGCTTCCTTTCCCCTTTTYTAAAGCCTTAAAGGAGGTGCTGAAGGAAGAGGTGGGGCAGCCCCAGCTGCTCTGGGCACCCTGTGCCAGGGCCTGCCCACCCTGCCAGGGAACAATTCCTGCCCAAGATCCCATCCAGCCCTGCCCTCTGSCACTGGGAAGCCATTCCCTGGGTCCTGTCCCTCCATCCCTTGTCCCCAGTCCCTCTCCAGCTCTCCTGGAGCCCCTTTAGGCCCTGGAAGGGGCTCTGAGCTCTCCCTGGAGCCTTCTCCTCTCCAGGTGAGCACCTGGAAGTTCTGGCATCATGGGCAGCTTTAAGACTGATAATATAATATATAGTATCAATAAATACTCAATAATATAGCATTAATAACATTATAACCTATAATAAATCATAATAATTATTGCATGTTATTGATGTATACTATATATCAATATATTCCTTATATTTTTATTATTAATATTAGCTATATTCCCATATATATCATGGGAAAAACTTCCAGTGTTACCTCCATGCTTCAAAACCTTTTWGACCTATATGGGCAAGCAGATAAAGTGAGAATCAATACCAAATCCCAGTTTGTTGTGTCTGGTGCAGGAGGAGGGTGATCCCCACACCAGGGAGGTGAAGTGCTTCTGTTGTTCTGCAACACTGGTGGCAATAATTCTGTTGATATTCCCCATGTTGATTTAATTGCAGAGTGGAGTGGGCTGAGATCCCATCACTTCAACAGGGTTACAAGGAGATGATGGCTTTCTCTGTGCAGCCCTTGAAGAATTAGTTAATATTAACAGCAGATGTCAGATAATTAGCTCATGAGAGCTCCCACTTCATCCCTTTTTATGGATGTCACTGGAAATGCTGCTGATGTTTGAAATATGGCCAGAGCAGCTGTGAGCAATGAGGTGGCTGAACTTTGCTGTCGACAGCAGAGCTTTGCTTTGGGCAGGGTTTGATAAACAAGGGGAATTCAATGCAATATTTGCTATAACTATTAATTATTGGGCTCAGTGACACGTGGTGTTTTCCCAGATTGAAATGCAGCAGGCAGCACAGGGGCTGGGTTTGCCCCACATTTTATACAATTTCTCCTTCCAGACTCTTTCCTGGCAGTAATTTGGGAGCAAACAGCCACTTGGCACCAAGGCAGACCCAGGGCTGWCCAATTTGTGTTTCAGAAACAAAGCAACCACTGCCTTCTGTTCTCTAAAGCTGCTTTTAGAAGCTCCTTGATGACATGAAATCACCCCAAACTGCCTTTCCTGCTGYCCACAAAAGCAGAGTTTGTAAAGATTTTGCCCATCATAACTCAGTGTTTCTTTTTGAGACACTGGGTTRCTTTAAGCATTTGATTGATGGTATTGGAGGAGCTGTGCTTCCCTGTATCCCTTCCAATGAAATTCCATTAASAGAATCATTGAGCAGTGTCCCTAAAATAAGCTCTAATACAGTACTATTGAGYAAAAGTTACTCAATTTTTATTGCTTTCAACCAGGCTGTAGCAGCACCATCTCTTTGGATCATGAGGAGCCGGCTGCCTCTGCTTCTCAGGCAGCAGTGAGCTCCAGGTCTCTCCAGTCCACATGGAATGGGAGGGTTTCCCCCAATGTTAAACCTACTGCAGGTTTCATTGATGAATAATTTTAATTATTATCCCCCTCTCCCCCGTCTTTCATAGTACTGTGGGGTTGTTGTGAGGAGAAATGTGTGTGAACACCAATGCTAAAATTATTCCTTTACATTCTCCACAAGTATAGTGTCAGGGAAGGGTTCCTTGTTTTCCAGGCCTTGTAAGCTATGGCCAGGTTCAGAGCAAGGCAGGGCAGCCCTGGAAATTGGGCTGGATTAATGGAAAGTATCTTCCCCTTGTCTGGACATCCCTGGGGGAGAGGTGACAAAATCAGGGGAAATCAGAGAATCCCAGAATGGTTTGGGTTGCAAGGGATCTTAAAACTCATCCCATCTCACCCCATCCCATGGGCAGGGACACCTCCCACTGTCCCAGGCTGCTCCAAGCCCCAGTGTCCAACCTGGCCTTGGGCACTGCCAGGGATGCAGGGGCAGCCCCAGCTGCTCTGRGCACCCTGTGCCAGGGCCTGCCCACCCTGCCAGGGAACAATTCCTGCCCAAGATYCCATCCAGCCCTGCCCTCTGGCACTGGGAAGCCATTCCCTGKGTCCTGTCCCTCCATCCCGTATCCCCAGTCCCTCTCCAGCTCTCCTGGTGGCCCTGGAAGGGGCTCTGAGCTCTCTGAGCCTTCTCCAGGAGAACATTCCCAGCTTTCCCAGCCCGTAGAGCATCTCCCTGGCCTTGCTCCAGCATCTCCAGGTCCTTTTCCCTTGGGTTTCCCCAGGCTGGAGGCAGCTCTGCAGGCAGGTTCTCACCTGAGTGGGGCAGAGAGGGAACACAGCAGAGGAAAGGGCTGGGCTGCTCTTCTGCCCGGGAAGCTGATCCTGAACCCAAGGGACATGCTCTGGAGGCTGCTGCCTTTCCTCCTGAGCTCTGTGCTGGTGTGTCCTGTGGGACTGGAGGTCCCTGGAAGGKTTTTAAGGCCATAAAGGTGCCTTTGCCCAGGAGCACTTCACCCAGGAGGGGTGGAGCTGCAGCCTGAGGAGCCAGGAGCAGCAGCCGTGCAGTTGTGGATGTTTTGCAGACAGCCCCTGTGCTGATGAAAGGAAATCTCCTCATTATGCAGCATTCCAGCCCTATTGCTGCTGCTCTCGCCATGCTTTGATTGCCTCACCCTTTGATAGCAGCCGAGGGTGTCTTGTCTCCATTTCAGGGGTGTCCTTTGAAGTGGGGTTTTGTACAYGGCCCAGGCATTGTGGGGAGGTGTTTCCAGTGAGGAGAAGGCTGCTYAGGGCAGCCTGAGCCTTCCTGTGCCACAGCTCTGTTACTGCTCTGATGTCAGTGTGAAATACTGATTAATGCTGCACATCAATTACACTTACTGAGAGGAGCAGAACTCTGGAGAGGAGCTGAGAATCCCAGTGTGCTTTTGGGGGTTGTGTGGTGTCTCATCAGACTCCCTGGCCTCTTCAGCTGCAGATGCTCTGGGACAAAACAGCTGACATCTGCTCCATGGTATCAACCTTGTGGCCTTAAATCCATTTGTTTGTGGCAAGGATGTAGTAATGAATTGATGGAATAATAATAATAATTCAAATAATAAGRACAATTCCCATGATAGAGCTGTTGAGGCTGGAAAATGCCTTCAGGATCATCCAGTCCCAGCTGTGCCCCATCCCCACCTTGTCCCCAGCCCAGAGCACTCAGTGCCACCTCCAGCCCTTCCTTGCACACCTCCAGCCATGGGCACTCCAAAGCTCCCTGGGCAGCCCCTGCCAAGGCCTGAGCACCCTTTCCATGCACAAATTCCTGCTGCTGCCCAAGCTGAGCCTCCCCTGGCCCAGCCTGAGGCCCTTTGCCCTTGTGCTGTCCCTGTTCCCTGGCAGCAGAGCCCGACCCCCCCTGGCTGTCCCCTGCTGGCAGGGACTTGTGCAGAGCCACAAGGTCCCCCCTGAGCCTCCTTTGCTCCAGGCTCAGCCCCTTTCCCAGCTCCCTCAGCCCCTCCTGGGGCTCCAGCCCCTTCCCCAGCYCCCTCAGAGTATTTGCTCAGGTTTGGGRTGCTGAAGAGGGCTGTAGTTYMCTTGCATTTAYCTGAAGTTCCCTGGCAAAGATGGATTTCATRTTATTTAAGTGCTGGTGTTAAAAGCTTTTGGATACCAAATAAATTGGCCAAATTGCAGATAGGCTTTTTAATTAAAAAAAAAAAGGCACCGAACAAGTTCTCTGTGTTGCACGTTTGAAAAACTCATTATATTTCCTGAATTACATCTTCTSTGGRAATGGACTCGGAATGGGAGCACTTTTATTYATCTTTAGGCTGCAATAAAACCCATCCAGACAACAGAAATGTTGACAACTGCATTCACTCCTCTGAAGTTATTTGCAGAGCCCTTTCCTCCAGAATATCAAAGTCAGTAGTGTTTGAAATGGCTTTGGTGGAGCTGTGCCCTTTGCAGCCTGTGCTGACACCCAGCTGGAGGAAATGAGATTGGAACAGTGTCTCTTTTTTAATTAACCRCAGGAATGAGGAGCGTGGGAAGAGGCTCAGCGATGTTTTGGCAGTTCTCTGTGTTTTCAGGGCAGCCCATGGCCTCTGTGCACAGCAGAGGACACAGGTGCCATCCTAAAGCTGCCTTCTCCTTCCCTCTGATGTGTCCTGGACACCCTGGGCTGGCTTTTTGATGGGAATTGAGGTGAACTCCACTGGGATCCAAGAGCAGGGATCTGAACAAGGCACAATCCTGGCTGCCTCTGRAGGAACAGAATTGTCTTTGTTGTTGCTGGTGTTTGTTCTCCAGCTCTGGGGTTCCTCTGCCTGACTGATCTGGAGCAGAGGGCAGGAGCAGAGGCTGATTTAATCCACACAAAGCACCCAACTCGGAGCTTGTCTCATCACCTTGTGTATTCTTTAGCTGAAGGGGCTCACAGGAGCTGCTGGAGTGGGTGTGAAAGTGCCACAGTGGTGGCTTTGTCCATGTCACCAGCCCCATTTCCCGAGGGCTTTGCCCAGGTACACCTGAGAGCCACATCAAACACTGCTGGGATGTTGGGATGTGCCTCTCCTGGCCCATTTCCTCYTTGGGAAGGCACATCCTTCACTTCAAAGCTGTTTAACATCTGATTAAACTCTGTGTTCCCTGCTTGAGGGGTCTCTTGAACCTCTTCCAGAAGCCTTTTTGTTCTTTGAATTCCTTCTGCTTTTGTAATCCTTCATCATTGCTGAGCTCTGCTGTGGTTCTCCCTTTGCAGAGATCCCAAATGCAGATTTATTGCTGTCAGATGTCTGTGCTGACACAGCACAGCTGCCTCTGTTCTTGGGGAAATGGAGGGAATTTTGGGGACTTTAGCTCATTTAAGGAAACAGAAGGAGACATTCAGTTGCTCTGCCTGTGATAATAATTCTCCAGCTTTCCTCTGTGGCTTTGACCAACAGGTCTCAGCACACTGGAAGTGCCCTGACCCACAGGGACACCAGCTTGGAAAGGAAGTTACTCTTCATTCCCAACCTCAAACTCTCCAAGTGCATCTCCTGAGCATTGTCCCGAGTCAGGAGGGGAGTTTGGCAGCTCTGGGAGTGCCCTCCTGGGAGCTGTGGGGTCAGGGATCCCCCCTTTGCTCCTGCTGTTCCTGAGGAGGTGAAGCTGTGTCCATCTCCTGCTATWCCAGGGACACAGGAGCTGCTTTGGGAAGGGCTCTGGGTTAAACATTAATATGCTAAAACCCGCATTTTTGGGTGATTTTTGGCCTCAGAGTGCACTTTTCCCTGGATAAATGCTGGTAGGAAGGAAGGGAGCTCATGGGAGAGGGGGAGAGTGCTCAGGGCTGCTGCAGGGAGTGGTGACAAAACAAGGAAAAGTGTTTAAAATCCTCTTTTCATTCTGCTTTGAGGTGTTTAGGGAAGATTTAACAGTTTTGAAGTTCTCTCCTGCTTACAGGCTTGGAGCTGTTTGGCTGGGGCCCTGCAGAGCTCATCCCCATTGTCCCACCTTTCCCAGGRGATGRCATTTCCTCTTATTGGAKGGAAAACACACCTGGAGTGAAGCTCCCAGCTTCAAATTGAGATTTCTGCTTTGTTCTGGAGGCTTGATTTTGGATAAGCCCTCCCACCCTTTAGCACAGGTGTCAGGAAAACTGGGATAATTTGAATTTACACCCTCAGATTGGCAACTTCCTGGTTTATCCCATGCAATCAGCACTGTGTGGGGATTCCTGGCTGTAAATAATTATTTGTGTGCCATTGCTGATGACATTTTTCTGATGGAACAAGAAAAAAAAATCTGTGCCTGCCCCATCCCTGGAAGTGTCCCAAGGTTGGACAGCCTTGGAATCTTTAAAAATCCATTTTCAGAATGAAGGATTTTGAGTCTTCAGAGAGCCAAACACTTCGGTGTTGGTGGGGATTTTTTTTATTTGGCTGCACAAATATTTGCCYGCTTCAAATGAATTGTAAAAGCTTTATGGTGTTTGCTTAATCACTGGTGCGTTTTTAATTGTTGCTTGACAAACATTGTAGTATCTAAAAAGACTCAGTAATTCCCCAGCTTTATGGAGCACTGGGAAAGGAGATAATCTTGCTTTGGCTGCTGCTACTGTAGAGGTTTTTTTGGGGGTTTAAAAGAAATCCTCCTTCCAAGCCCAGGAAGATGGTGATGGTTGTATTTAATAGCTGATATTCAACTCCTGCTTCATTACTAAAATAATTCCCCTCAATTATGGGCAAATAAAAATGCTTCCTCACTCCATCAGCTGCTGCAAGGAGCTGGGAGGCTCCCAGGCTTTGCTGTGCCCTCGTTTCCTCCTGGTTATTAACRAAAGCAAGGCAAGACATCAGTGATAATGTGCTTTCCCCTAATTAACCCCGTGCAAACACATTGGCTTCCAGGATTGCCATACAGATGGATGTGGGATGAGCTTGCAGGCAGCTCTGGGATTGGGATACACTGCACAGGGTGATCATGCACTGCTGGGGTGCTGCTCCCACATCCTGCTGATCCAGAGCCCCAGGAGCAGGCTGGCCTTCAGCTGCTTTTGGAGCATGGCACTTTGGCAGGAGAAAGGCAGGGGTGGGCTGCTCTGTCTCCAGTGGGAATAAAAAAAAAAAAAAAAAATTAGATGTAAAGGCAGGCATGGGATCAGGCAGGCTCATTAGCACAGGGCTCCTTGCAGTGGGTTTAATGACTTTGTGTGTTTTAATGACTTTGTCATTWGTGTCTGCTTCCATCCTTGCTGGGTGCTCCTGGATCCTGCACTCCTGGGGTCACTTCCCACAAGAGCTGGTGTACCTCAGCACTGATGTGTTTGTCACAGAGCTGCTCTGTGACAATCTGTCACCCAGTGAAACCCCACAGTTCAAAGGGTTTGTGGTGGCTGTGGTGCTTTTTTTTCATTTTAATAAAATCCCAGACTGGTTTGGGTTGGAAGGGGACATTAAATTCCATCCATTCCCACCTCTGCCATGGCAGGGACACCTCCCACTGTGCCAGGCTGCTCCAAGCCCCAACGTCCAACCTGGCCTTGGGCACTGCCAGGGATGCAGGGGCAGCCCCAGCTGCTCTGGGCACCCTGTGCCAGGGCCTGCCCACCCTGCCAGGGAACAATTCCTGCCCAAGATCCCATAAATCTCACCTCTTTTAATTCAGAACCCTTCCCCTTGTCCCATCACTGTCTAACCATGGAAATTCTCCCTCTCCCTCTTTTTTATAAGCTCCCTTTTGCTGCTGAAGGTGCTTTAGGGTCTCCCTGGAGTGTCCCCTTCTCTGTGCTGGGACAATGGAGAGGTGGCAGAGATCCATTGAAAATGTGCACTTTTCAATTCCTCTGGGGAAGGTTTACAGCTGCCATCAACCAGGAAGTCTGAGCAGTTTCTCAGGCAGTGAGGTTTTTTTTTTTTGGAGGATGGTAAACTTGGAGGAACCAATCTTAATTTTCCAACTTAGCTTGCAAATTAAGTCTTCATTTCTGAGAACAAAACCAATGTTATGAAAACATCTTTATAAACAGGCTGTAACTGCTTTAATCTGATAAAGGCAAAGTGTTCCCAGCTCTATCCTCTAATATCAGTTTATCCTTCAAACAGCATATGAGCAGAACCTGGGAAAGAAATGATTCTTTCACTCATTTCCATGTTCCTTCTCTCTTATTGTAATGCTGTGTGGTGGCTAATGAACTGCTGTGGGTTTGTGTGGGCCATGAACATCCTGAACTCATTGTGTCCCTGCTCTGAGCCCTCACATCAGGGCTGGAACAGCGTTAATGGCTTTTAATCAGCACTCTGATTCCTGCTGCAGTGGGGTGTCCCAGCTCTGGGCTCTGCTGGGAACAGGGAGCTCACACAGTTGTGTGCATTCCTCCAAACCTGCCAGGCTGCTGGAATGTGCTCAGTTAATGCTCCACAAATAAAATGTCCTCATTGATCTGATTCTTGAGCCCCCAGTGCTCTGGGGCAGGAGCAGGCATTGGTGGCTTTGGGAGCTTGTGCTTGTGCTCCAGCCTGGGAATGGGGGGAGGCTCCTGTTGGAGGCATTTCAGGGCTGCCTCTCCATCCAGGAGGGTTTAATCTTGGTAAAACATCATTTATTCTCTGCAAGGTGCTGAGGTTGGAGGCTGACACATCCACATGGGTATCATGGAATCCTAGAGCAGTTTGGGTGGGAAAGGACTTTAAAGTTCCTCATTCCCACCCCTGCCATGAGCAGGGACACCTCCCACTGTGCCAGGCTGCTCCAAGCCCCAATGTCCNTGTGGCAATGAAAGAGGGGGAAATATTCCCAATTTCCCAGGTTCTCCTGTGGGTTTGGGTTGAGGGATGTGCTGTTATACCCTAAACCTGCTTCAGCTGTCTGATGCCAGAGATTCCAATATCTGATACATTCCAGAGTCTGCTGGGAACAGCCCAGAAATCCTGGGGGCTCCAGCTGGGGCTGAAAGCCACAGTCACTCCACTCTGCATTTTCTAAAATCAGGAATTTTGGGCTGTAAAGGTTAACAACATTAAAAGTCAGCCCTCCTGAGGAGCGTGGCCTGTCTGGGAGACCTTTTGTGGGTGAATTTTGTTGCTCTGTGGAGTTATTTTGCAGCTTCTCTAACTTATTTCCCCCAAATATTTGTCAGGTTGCATGTAATAAATCTGGAATAGGGCAGGCATTAACCTTTATTAACCACTGCAGAGTCTGAGGCTCGTAAGGACTGACAGGATAATTAAGGCAACATCTCAGGGTGACTTCACAGCTCCTCAAACTCCATTAATTCTTGTGACAGTGATGGATTTCAGTGCAGTAATAATTAGTTTTTCTCACTGTGTGGAGAAACATTCTGTGAATCAGTGCTGTAAATCCACTCTTTCTGAGTCCAAAGACATCTGAACCTATTGATGATCCTGCAGTTATTTCCATGTTCCCAGGAGGTTTGTGTGTATTGGAAAGGCAAAGATCCCACAGGCTGGGACAGCTGGATGTACAAACTCCTCCTGCCATGGCACCAGGGAGGGAATTCTGAATGGCTTGGGACAGGCTGGGCTTTCCACCCTGCATTTCCATCCTGCTGGAGTTCATCCTGCCCACTTACTGAATGCTCAGGCCTTGAATAACACAGATGTGATTTCCAGGTGAGGCTTTGGGAATAGATCCCTTGGGAAAGGCTTCTCTCTGCTCTCTTTGGGAACTGTTAAAAGCTGATCCATGCAATTAATCCTCTCAGAGCTGTGTGGAGTTCATGAAGTCTCCTGAGCTGGAAGGACCCACAGGATCATCCAGTCCAACTCAAGGCCCTGCACAGACACCCCAACAATCCCACCCTGTGCATCCTTGGGGTGAATCCAAACTCAATTCCTCTGCATCTGATTAACCAGGAGCATTGCAAACCAAGGGGATGAACTGTTTGAGCTTTTCAGTGCATTTCCTGTCACTGTTTCGACATCTTTGTTCCTGGAAAATGATATTGCAGGGTTACCCTTCTTTTTGGAGCAACAAAAACATTCCTTGTGCAACACTGAAAATTCCTTGCCATTCATTGGGAAAGCAGGATTTAGGGATTTTCCCGTTCATTGGGAAAGTGCCAGTGGAACTTTTAATTTCCCCTGCTATCACCAAACTTCCTCTGTCATTTGCTGCTTTGGGTTTTCCAGGGATTTGGTGAGATTTTTAGGGACATCTTCTCCTCCCATCACCTTTGCCTGCAGTTTCCAAGCCCCTGTGAGGTGTTTGTTGGAAACAGAAGGGATGGCTGCTGGGGAAGGAGGGTTTTAGGATCTGTGGAGGGATTCCATGTGTAGGCAAGCAGCAGGAGAGCCCCAAAGCTGCCACAAGTCTGAGCACACACCAGCAAAGGGTTTTTGCCTGTCTGGAATAAGGCTGTGAACCTCCAAGGTGATGCAATGCAGTTCCAAGTTGGATTTGCCAGAGGAAAGAATTCCTTGCTGGTAAAACCCCATGGATGGTCCCATGTTCAGTCTTGCGCGTGGATGTTGTGTGCAGGTTATTTTATGTTTTGTGCTGAGAGAGTTGGGATTGGGCAAGAGGAGCTTTGGGGCTGCCCCTGGCAGTGCCCAAGGCCAGGCTGGACAGGGTTTGGAGCAGCCTGGGACAGTGGAAGATGTCCCTTGGCAGGGAGTGGGATGAGATGGGCTTTAAGGTCCTTTCCCACTCCAGCCTTTCCCTGATCCCATAATTCATATATAACATAAACCTATACCTTTTTGCCTATGCAGCTCTGCTTTTTAAAAACAATTTTCCAGYTCTGAATTGATTTTCCTAAACTCTCTACAGAGCCTCTGTTTATAAAGTGGGTATTAAAATGGGCTGAAAATTGTCTGGTCACAAAGTCAATGCTCTCAATTCCCATGCAAATGGTTCATTTTATTCCTCAGGCTGTTATTTACACACAGTGGTCTGGGGATGTTTATGTGCAGTGGCAACTCCACAAGTGCTGGGAAGGAGCTGGAATCCAGGAGGCTCCAGTGAAACTGTGTGGTGCAGATTTCACAGCAGATTTGGTTAAAACCATTTTTCCCCATTTAGTCTGTCACTACTGGCTGCTTTCACTAATTACTTTTTTTGTCTTGAACAACTGCTTGGAACAGCTCCACAAAAGCCAATTTGTTGTGTTCATCGTGCAAAATACGCCACGACCAATTACACTGCGTGAGCCCATGGATTTAAAATCCAATCCATCATCAGAACACAGAGCAGGATTTATTTCTCTGAGTGCACAAAGAAATTAATCCAAGATTTCCATGGTTTTATGGCTGTGCCAACTTCCTTTGTCACAGCCTCATTGCCTGGAGAGGGGGAATGGGTTCAAACTGGAAGAGAATGTGTTTAAATTGGATTTTGGGAAGGAATTGATCCCTGGCAGTGCCCAAGGCCAGGCTGGAGCAGCCTGGGACAGTGGGAGGTGTCCCTGCCCATGGCACTGGATGGGCTTTGAGGTCCTTTCCAACCCGAACCATTCAGGGATTCTGTGATTATCAATCTGCTTGTGCCTCATATTGGCAGCAGTGGGAATGGTGAGGCACCAGGGAAGTGAAGATGTGAGAGGAACAAAAGGAGCAGAGGGAGCCAGGTGAAGGAGTTKGTTAATGGGAGCTGGATTTTCCCTGTGCTCTGTGCCCAGGTTTTAAGCCTGCCTCTGTAACACACCCAGCTCCGTGCTTGCCTTCACGCTTTAATTCTTTAGCTTTGCATCCAGCATCTCTCCAGATGATCCCAGTGATTCATTTTGGGGATGACAAACGCCGTATTTTTAGCAGTGCTGTCCCAGCTGCTGCTGGGATAAGTGCTGGGAGCAGAGGGGGCTGCAGCCAGTGATGCACAGAGAGGAGGAGCCCAGCCTGGTCCCCCTCAGTGGCTCTGATGGGTTTGTGGTGCCAGCAGGTACACTGCAAAATGATCTCAGTGACACAGGGCTGCCTGGTAAACTCCTGATCCCAGGAATCCCAGGAAAAACAATATTTTGGAGCATGGGAGCTCACCTGCTTTCATCTGTCCCTTTTACATGTGTTTTTAGCAGATTCCTGATTTGCCAGAGCATCCTGAGGCCTGCAGCTGGGCTGGCACGTGGTGGGAAGCCCAGTTTGTCCAGCCTGTGGGTTATTTTGGTATTATTATTAGTTTATTTAGTTTTATCTCTCCTCCTGTTGGAGATGTGTGCATGGGAAGGAAGCAGAGGAAATTGGGCCACACAGACCTGGAGCCACAGAAAAGACCAAGCAGCTTCCCAAGAGCTTTCAAAGAAAAAGCAAGGGCAAGAGGGAGTTATTTGGGAAGGAGACCTGAATAGGAGTCTTTTTCATACATGTAGGACAAGAGGCTCARAGCCTGAGTAGGAGTGTGGCTCTGAATCCCCTTTGGAGATGGGCACTCCCCCAGAGAATTCCTGCTCTGACGGACCCTCGTGCCCTCAGTGGGATGTGTGGGAATGATGGGAATGAGCCACAGATCAGTCTCTGCAGTGGGGTGTGACAGCAAAATTACCACAAAGAAAAGCTGGGATGGAGCAGAATTCCTGCTTCAGTTGGTGTTGTCCCAGCTTTTGCTCCCAGGCCACCCCCTGTTCCTCTGGGGCTTTGTCCTTGTGTGTGAGTGCAGCACCTTCAGCTCCATCTGACCCAAAGGATGAGCAGAGGGATGGAGCAGCTCTGCTGGGAGGAAAGGCTGGCAGAGCTGGGAATGTTCATCCTGGAGAGGAAAGCTTTGGGGTGAGCCAGCTGTGGCCTTCCAGGGCCTGAAAGAGCTACAAGAATGATGGAGAGAATTTTTTCCAAGGGATGGAATGACAAGGGAATGGGTTCCCAGTGCCAGAGGGCAGGGCTGGATGGGATCTTGGGCAGGAATTGTTCCCTGGCAGGGTGGGCAGGCCCTGGCACAGGGTGCCCAGAGCAGCTGGGGCTGCCCCTGCATCCCTGGCAGTGCCCAAGGCCAGGTTGGACATTGGGGCTKGGAGCAGCCTGGCACAGTGGGAGGTGTCCCTGCCCATGGCAGGGGTGGCACTGGATGGGCTTTGAGGTCCCTTCCCACCCAAACCATCCTGGGATTCCATGAGGTYTCTGTGCTGGTGTCTGGGTGTCCCACTGGGCTTGGTGACAGTGGGACCTGGCTGTGGCCCTGGGGACCAGCACAGAAGATCCACCCTGGAGCACACTTGATTTGCACAGAGAATCAATCAGCCACTTCCTGATGCTGTTGATCCAGGGTGATCCAAGCTGGATCACCTGATCCTGGTGTGCAGCTCAGCAATGAGGTTTTGGGGACACAGGATCTCCCCTGTTGAGAAAGCTCTGTCCTCCTTCCCATGGTCACATCAGTCTGGGAATTCAGTTTCCATGGGGAAAAGAAGCCAAATTTCCATTCCTGCTCAATAAACCTCCAGTGGCCTTGGTTCACCTGGTTTCTTTTCCTTTTTTGCCTCAGCTCTTCTAATCCTGTTCATTAAGTATTTCATTAGTTGCACTGATCCCTCAGTTAATCTGTTAGCAAAAAAAGATAATTGAATTTAACTTCCCAGCACAACCCACCTTTAGGTGGATAGAACTCTASGCTAATGACTTGGTTTGCTTCTGTTAATTTTAAGAATTCCTRTAATTAGRCTGAGAATATTCTTCTGTACATGAGGTCTAAAATATTGCTCATCCCAGGGAAATATTTTTCAARTAGTGCAAATAAATGTGGTGGTTGAAAACAGAACAGGGTTGAAATAGGAGGGGATTTGCTTGGTTTGAAGGCAGCTTGTGAAGAGAAAGCCTTTATGGAATATTTTGGGTGTTCCATCCCTGTGTWGCTGAGAAATAGGGTTGTATTTAGAGCTTTTGCAGTAAAGAGAAAGCTTTATAAAGAGAATTCCCCCTAAACCATTGCTTCCAGCAGTGAAAGGCTTTGGGAATKCAGCAACCTTTGATGTGGGGACTTCATATTGCACAAAGTATTTCCACTGCAGGCAGGTAACACCAGATGAGGGGATTCTGCTGAGTGAATGTGTTGATAAATGAGTGATGGGCTATTAATTGAGCAGCTTTAACCCTGTGTCAGTCCCTAAGGGGTGACCCAGATGATTTGGGGGAGAAGGCAGGAGGGGAGGAGCAGCTCAGGGTGCTGCAGCTTGGATTTTGTGGAGCTGTGTGGAGTTGATTCACTAAGAACAACTTAAAGTCCCTCACCAGCTGAATTTTCACCAATCCTTTCAGCTTCCCCAGCAGCTGAAATCCCTGTCCAAATCAGCTGTTCAGATCCCTCATGGGAGCTGCAGAAATCTCACTGGGGATACTTGGTGGGTTGTCCTGTAAAACCAGTGGGGTTGCTCAGAAGAGACCATGAAGTGCTGTGTAATCCCTTTTCCTGTGGGGAGGACAAACCCCAAAGCCTAGAGCAGCCCAAACACAGACCTGGGTTCCTGTTGTTGTGTCTCCCATCTCCAATAGCAATTGCACTTYCTGTTTTATCCCAGAATCTTGGAAKKATTTGGGTTGGTGAGGACCTTCARTCTCATCCAGTCCCAGCCCTTGCAGGAACAGGGACATTTTCCACTATCCCAGGTTGTCCCAAGCCCCATCCAACCTGGCCTTGAGCTTTTTTATGTTGGAAAAGAGATAAAGGAGATGGGGGGAAACCTCCTAAAGCTTTTGTTGGTTAATACAGATTTCAGTCCCCACTCCCACTGAGCTTTCCCCTTCCACACCCTTTTTACAGCCATGGGCTTCCATTTCTGTGCAGCACTCAGGGAACAGGAACCCCTTCCATCCTCAATTTGATGGTTTTTACAGGAAAACGGAAGCGTGGGGATTCCCCAGATTTTCCAAGCTCACTGTTCAGAAAGAAAAGGTCTTGGGAAGGAATTTTCCACTTACTTTCAGGAAAAAATTCCTTGTATCCTCCTGGAAGTGAGCGGTGAGGATGRCTCTTTGATTTCTTATTTCCCAGGGAGATGGGTAAAATTCCTAAATCTGAAAGATGAMCATTTTGGAAATGGAAGGAGTGCAGTAGGAAGGGAAATATTTGTATTTTTGGGCAAAGAATTTGCGTGTTTTTTGGCAAAAATCTCCTGGCTGCCATTCATTGAAATGCCCTGGACTGGTGTGGATGAGTCAATCTCTTATGTCAGAGATAGGCTTCAGGATGGAGAGGCAGCTTTGCCCCAGGAATATCACCCTAAAGGGAATGTTCCTTCTCCCTGCAGGGARTGAATCCAGATTTAAAAAGGAGCAGAGCAAATACACCCCTGGGTTTGCACCCCGGGCTGTTCTAGCAGGGGTTGTGCAGGTTGTTCATAAATCAGGATTTGCAGCAGGAAGCACCGAGCTCGGGTGGTTTTATTTTGTTTTGTTTTATTTTATTTGCAGTTGTGCCTTTGTTCAAGTGGGGCTGGCAAAGAAATGGAGTCTTCTCGTGGGGCTTGCAGCTCCCAGCTGATCTGTGCTGCTGTGGGACAAGTGCCACCCTTGTCCTGCCATGGGCAGGGACAGTGACAGCAGCCCCGGGGTCACCTCATTGCTCCCACAGCTT
>CADDXX010000336.1:795561-811740 GCA_902810485.1 Alauda arvensis
GAACGCTGTTCATTAGCTCAGTGTCTGTAATTAGTGCTTATTACCTGCACTTAATTCCCTCAAGCTTCTCCCTCTTTTTTCCCTTTTTCCAACTGATTCCCTGGTAATTTAGAATATTGCTTTGTTCTGTTAAAGCACTGAGGAGAGCAGAGAGATGAGAGAGCATGAGCACATCTGAGTTGCCCAAAACCAAACCAGGATTTCTCCTGAAATTCAGTTGCCAAAGTCCCAGCCCCACCTTTCCCAAAATTTGACACTGAGGAGCAAAAAGCACAGTGTCCAAGTGCCTGCCTGCATCCATCTCCTCTCCCTCTCAGGTGGGGGTTTTAAACAGCATTTTCTGCTATCACACCCCAAAACAGCACAACTCTCTATTTGCAGCTGGGCTTGAGGTTTTTCAATTTTTTTGCCTTCCTAAAGTTACGTTCAGCTGGGCTGCAGAATCTGTTTTGGAGATTTACTGCATAGTAGAAATTATTTTAGGCATTTCTTTCTTTAGTATTTCCTCCTGACAAGCAAACACTTGTGTAATTTCTGGGTAAACTCTGCTRCGTTTCCTTGATAGTGAAATATTTTAACTCCTTATGCAGATTTTGTTGAATTCAACCTGGCTGCTTCCAAGAAAATTTCCAGGGGGTAAAAATTCATTTGTGGCAATTTTTTTTTTTGCTGTAGCTTGTTTAAAGTGGGGAGTTTAGGAATTATTCTTTTCACCCAATTCCCAACCAACAAATTCGCTGTCCCTGCTCTGTTTGCATTTGTCAGTCCATGAATGAGGTGTAAACAGGACATTCCATAGTGATAATCCTCATTTTCTCTCCCCTTCCTGGGGATGCTGAATTGCTCCTGGATCCGTTGTGGGTTGTTGGTGGAGCAGGGATGTTTTGGGGTAGACAGTGGGATTTAGGGAATGACCTGCAGCAGCTCCAGAACCCCTGGGAATCACTGGCCAAGCTCTGCCTGGTTTTATGGTCACAGCTCTGCACTTTAGCCCTGCTGAATTCCAGCTGGGAATTTCCTGTGTGCCAGCACATGGGAGTTCCTGGAGCAGCTGGAGAGCRGGGATGAAGGGAGTGAACAGGGATTTGTGCAGGGTAGCAGGAGCTCTGCCCAGGGGTGCATTTTGTTCCCTCTGTGGCTGAGATAATTTTGGGAACTCCAGTGTCCATAAGGTCATCCCCACCAGGAATGGTTTTCCTTGATAACCTCTGGAGATCTGTACCAGAACCCCTCCCAGGTGTGGTGTTGTGGATGAGCCCCTTGTCCTGGAGCTGCTGTTGGATCAGGGAACTTGTGGCTCCCTGGAGAGGCCAATCTGAGTGAGAGCCCTTCTCCACTCCAGTGCTGAATTCGGATGGAAGTGGAGAGGGGCAGTTTGTTCTGCACTGTGCAAAAATTCCACACAAATTCCCCARGGCATCGAGGTGCTGAGAGTGAGGRGAGRCTGAGGGAGMTGGGGAAGGGGCTGGAGCCCCAGGAGGGGCTGAGGGAGCTGGGCAAGGGGCTGAGCCTGGAGCAAAGGAGGCTCAGGGGGGACCTTGTGGCTCTGCACAAGTCCCTGCCAGCAGGGGACAGCCAGGGGGGGTCGGGCTCTGCTGCCAGGGAACAGGGACAGCACACGGGCAAAGGGCCTCAGGCTGGGCCAGGGGAGGCTCAGCTTGGGCAGCAGCAGGAATTTGTGCATGGAAAGGGTGCTGAGGCCTTGGCAGGGGCTGCCCAGGGAGCTTTGGAGTGCCCATGGCTGGAGGTGTGCAAGGAATGTGGCACCTGGGGACAGGAAYCAGGCAGTGCTGTTGTTCTCCATGCTCCTAAAGGCCTTCCTTTTCCAAGGAACCAAAGAAAACACAGGACCTAGCATGAAGAAAGAGTTTTTCCCCCAAAATAGGGTGTAATAATCTGAGATTAAAGGAGTGCAAAGACTCAGAAACATTTTAGTGGAACTCTTCCAGGACAAACACGGGTGAGGAGCAGGGCAGCTGCCTCGCAGAGCATCCCCCATCCCACCMCTCCAGGAGGGACAAATCCCTGCCCCATGTGGGAATTGTGGGTTRTTTCTTGCTGGGAATTTCTCCCAGGCCCCTGCCAAGCTGCTGGGAGCAGATGCTTGTCAACATCCCCCCCTCTCTGCTGGCAGCTGTCAGCAGATTTTCATCTCCCCCCCACCACAAATGATTCATTTTCATCTCAGCAATAGAAAAAAACTCAGAAGTGCAGCCTTGCTAGGTCCCATGAATTATGTAAAAACCATTTCAGATGTCAAAACTCCAGTTACAGTTCCTTGCAGCTCCCCGGTGACTCCGGAGTCATCGCTCTTGAAAAATAACCCAAATTATATTTAATAATTGAACAGCATCTACTTTGGTGCTTCTCTATCAACTCTTGGAGTGACATTTTAGTGCTCCTTAGAAGGTGCTTGGGGTTGTTTAATCCTCTGTCATGCCAAGAGTCCTGAACGTGGAACATGTTGCTTTTAATTGCGTTTAGATTTGATTACAAAAACGCAGTAAATCACTCAGGAAGGGTCAGATTGTTCCATTTGGCCTCAAGCTGTTTTGCTTTTCGCAGCAGATATTTTATGTGGCAATCTGGTTCTGCGTGTGAGGGGAGTTCTGAGACRGAGCTAATGCAAGGTGAAGATCAAGGCAGGATTGTGGAGTTTGTGACTGTGACAAAACATTTTCAGGGCAAATTTCAAAGTTCAGCCTTTTTTTTTTTCCTTTCATGACCTAAAATAAATCTTATCCAGCCCTCTCTGCTGCCAGAAATGTACCACACCCCATACTGTATGGATAGAAAAGAATTCCTGAGTGGTTTTCTTCCTGTCCCCTTCTCCCTCTTCTGTCTCTGGGAYTGCAGAAGTGGAACATTTTATTTTCGGTTAATTGGCGACAGGACCTCAAATGCTGCTTAATTGGGTGGAAATKAATGACCCAGAGAGGACCTAAATGTCCTCTGCTGTGGGAATGGYGAGGCCCTGGGATGGATTTCCCAGAGCAGCTGTGGCTGCCCCTGGATCCTTGGAAATGTCCAGGCCAGGTTGGGGCTTGGAGCAACCTGGGATAGTGGAAATATCCCTACCCATGGCAGGGGTGGGATGAGATGAGCTTTGAAGTCCTTTCAATCCTCAAATCCAAGGCTAAATGCAGCATTYTCCAAGGCAAAGATGCCCTGAGAGTTTGAGCATCCTGGCATTTTATATCCCAGTTTTTGGTGGGTTTAAGATGCAGYGCAGCAAAGTAGGAATGTGCATAATTCTGTAGTTCCTTTTATCTCCAGCAGGAGTTGAATTATTTAGCATTTATGACAKGAAATCCTTGCCTTTAGACCTTTCAGCTAAAAAAATGTGATGGCCTGCAGTGAGTGTAAATCCCAGTAACAAACCAGTGCCTGAGGAGGGGGAGCAACTGGGAGGAATGGAAATTCCATGTAAATTCAGTTGTGTTTGCACTGGGAGGTGCTGGAAGTGAAGAACTGGGACAACAAACCAGCTGTTTGGAATCTGTGCTAATCAAATTTGCATTTAATCTTCCCAGGACTTTGATGGATTTGGGAGGTTCTGCAAGAAAGAGCCCGACTAATCCTGAACCTTCAGAAATGTTGTTTTCAGTGCAGGGTTTGAATGAGTCAGGGTCAAAAYGAGTSAGGTTAAAATCCCAGAGTGGTTTGGGTTGGTGGGACCTTAAATCCCATCCCATGTCACCCCCTGCCAAGGGCAGGGACACYTTCCCCTATCCCAGGTGGCCCCAAGCCCTGCCCAGGGTTGGGAATACGGAGTTCAATGAGTGAATTGAGAATTGAGAGCAGAATTGAGCTGTGACTGACACCAAGCCCTTGGGTTTGCCTCCAGGCAGGAAAACTCTGCTCCAGCAATTTCCATGCCCTAAATATTCCACTTTTTTTTTGCTGCCTATGGGGCAGAGGGGATTCCCTTCCATCCCTCCTGGATTTGGTGTGTCTGAGAGTGCCCACAGGGGTTTGCTGCTTGAAACAAACMCTTTGCCCTGAGTAAATCCTGCTGCTTTTCCTTTGCAGTGCAGTATTTTGGGAGGTGTGGGCTCCAGAGGCACAGATTTTGGGAGGATGCTCATCTGGGATAACTCCAGCAGRGCCTGCAGAGGGGGAACTGCTGGCCTGGAAAACAGGCTCGGATTAGGGAATGGCAGCTTGGTGGGGTGTCCTGAAGGCARAGGGAGAGGAAAATGATGGCAGCACAAACAGGAGCAGTTTGGACTCCTTTTGATGTGGGCTGTCAGGGCAAAACCAGGAGATTTGGGATGGGAGTGGGGAGAAAACTGATGTTTTTGTGATTGCAGCAGGCCTGGGAATGGATACCCAGAAGCTGCTCACAAATCCCTTTATGGTCTGCACAAGTCCCAGGAGAGGGGGGACAGGGATGGGAAAAACCTTTTATTGCTTGGAGGCAGGAAAATGTGAGTCCTGGGAGTTTTGTGTGAGGGGATTTTGGGGTCACTCTGCCTGGATTTACAGCCCAGTGTGGCCTCTCCTGGAAGCTGGGAGCAGTGAGAGGCTGGGCATTACAACCTGATCACCAGGAAAGAGGGAGAGAAAAGATTCTGGCATCATCTGCAGGCATTTATTTAAAAAACCTCTTAAACAGAATCCAAATACACACACAGGAGTGGAGGAAAGGGTGAGACTGAAAATAGAGTGTATTTAACAAGGTGTAAAAATTAATTCATCATTTTGGTCACACCCTCACCTGCAGGACAGGGGATAGCATAAAGAATTAATTACTTTCTATTTCCTGATTGAATTGGCTGTGGAGCACAAATTTCACCTTTCAAACAAAGGAGTCCTGTGTTGCTGGTGTTTAATAATTTTACTTTGTTATCATTTTACAAGAAATGCTATCTGCTGATGGGCTGGGGTGAGGTTAATGGGCTCCTGAGGTGTGGGAGGGATCCAGCCTGGATTTGTCATGGATATTTCAGGACACAGGCAGGGCCCTTGCTCTGATGTAGAGGAGTTCTGTGCTGCAATTGGATTATGGGTTAATAAAATCAGGGAAATGCAGAATTGAGGTGGTTGTTGGAATTGGTGGGCCTGCCTTACCAGGAAAGGCACAATTCCTGCAGGAGGAGAGGAGCCCTGAGCTGAGCTGCTCAAAATGCCAGGATTTCATGGAAATAKATCCATGTTTTCTTCATGTACGTATATTAAATGTACAGCTAGATGGATACATAAATAAAATACAAATTTCTGCTTGGATGGGGCTCTGRGCACCCTGRTTCTGGTGGAATCCCTGTCCAGGGATTGGAATTGGAAGGAAAATTCATGCTGGTGTTGTGTTTTTCCCAGATGTGCCACACCTCTGTGCTTACCCTGAGCTCACTGCTCAGGTAAAGTGCACTCAGCAGGAAAAGAATTGGATTTACAGATCCCAAACAGGACATGAATTACCTCTAATGCTTCCCAGATCAAATTGAAAGGTACTTGAACTCAGAGTTTCTTGGCTGGGGTGAGGTTGTGATGGGGTTGGAAGTGTCTGGTGATGAAAACTGGTGATGATGAATCTCCTGTCCCAGACCCCAGGAAATCTCATCTTTAAATCCCCCACTGGARATAAAGCCAGGACAGAGCCTTCCACCCAGAAGGAAAGGGAATTTTGCTGAATTGAAGTTATCCCTAACTCCAAACCATTAAATAATTGCCTCATTTTTGGGCCAACTGAAATCTCCTGTGCTCTTGAGTTCCTCTGCTTGAAATCCCACAGAATTCAAGGTCAAGCTGTGGGGTCTCATGGAATTTAGGGTTCTCTCTTGACACCTGTAACTTTTTCCTGTAGAAAAAAGCAGAGCAGCAGCACTTTCAATCAGGAAATCAATCCACTGGACGTGCCCAACAAATCATATTTAAGGTATTTACCACTGATGTGGCAGTAGATTAAACCCCTTCTGTCTCAGCTGGGAACTGTGGGTATTTTCACTTGTAGGAGCATTTCCAGCAGGAAAAATGGTGCCAGGGTGTTGGGTAAACTGGAGATCTTCTTAATCCAGGAAGGATTGGGATCATCAGGATTGAGGCTGAGCATCYTCCACCTCTGCTGAGTCCAGGAGGCATCAAGAGGTGTTGGAACACAGGGTTGTACCCATGGAATGATTGCCTTTTCCAGAGTTATCCTGGGATAACTTGCCATGGCATCATAGACTGGTTTGGGTTGGAAGGGACCTTAAAATCCATCCAGTCCCACCTCCTGCCATGGGGGCCCACAGGAGAGCTGGAGAGGGACTGGGGACAAGGGATGGAGGGACAGGACCCAGGGAATGGCTCCCCAGTGCCAGAGGGCAGGGCTGGATGGGATCTTGGGCAGGAATTGTTCCCTGGCAGGGTGGGCAGGCCCTGGCACAGGGTGCCCAGAGCAGCTGGGGCTGCCCCTGCATCCCTGGCAGTGCCCAAGGCCAGGTTGGACATTGGGGCTTGGAGCAGCCTGGCACAGTGGGAGGTGTCCCTGCCATGGCAGGGGTGGGATGGGATGGATTTAAAATCCCTTCCAATCCAAACCTTTCTGGGATCCAATGAGCTGGGTTTTGCCTTGAAATCAGAGCAAGCTGGACAGGTTTGGAGGCAGGCAGTGAGTACCTGGGATATTGGTATGCTAATAATGAGGGATAAACAATCCATTGGGAGGCTGAGTATGTAATCAACGTTATGGCTTAATTACACCACGCAGCTCGCTGTGATAATTTGCATTTCTGGGAAATTGATAGCAAAGGATGCAGCTTTCTGAGGAGAGCCAAGGAAGGGCTGACATGTGGGTTACAGAGGTTTTCCAGATGTGCCAGTCTGGGATATTTGCATAATAACCACGGAATCCCAGAGGGCTTCCTGTGGGAGAACCTCTCAGGGGAGAATTTGGGATCAGTGTTGTAGGGATTTGGGATTTCAGGTTACACCTGTTCCACTGAGTTTGGGGTCAGTCCAAACCCAGGCTCCTGGCACCAGTCACAAATTTAAGACCTTGGAGTGATTTTTGATTGATTCCCAGATTTAGGTCATTGGATGCTGCACTGACAAAAAGCAGTGATGTGGCCTCAAGTCCATATCCTTGGTGTCTTTAATGAGATTTGCACATTTGGCTGAACTCAAATGAGTTCAGAAAGAACCAGTTCAGCTGCTGRCAGCTCTGGATTTGTACAAGTGGAGCTTTTCCTTTAGGGGATGGGAGTTTTTCCTTTTAGACATTGTTCCACTTGGGGCATCTTCATCACCCCCAGCCCCCATAGCTGCTTTAAGAAAAAATAAATTATATTTGAAAGGTAAATTGGAATATAGCTGTGGCTGCCCCTGGATCCCTGGCAGTGCCCAAGGCCAGGTTGGACACTGGGGCTTGGAGCAGCCTGGGACAGTGGGAGGTGTCCCTGCCCATGGCAGGGGTGGCACTGGATGGGATTTAAGGTCCCCTTCAGTTCAGACCATCCTGAGAYTCTGGGATCCCATCTGCCAGTCTCTCCTCCCTCTGCCTGTCCCAGGGTTACCTCAGTTTCTCTGGGTTTATCTAAGTTYACCTCAAGCTCTCCTGAGGTTTAGCTAAGCCTGGTTTCCCTGTGAGGGCCCCCTCTCCTTTGCCTGCTCCTTCCCAACTCCAGTCGACCAAATCCAGCTTTAATCCCTATTTTAAACCTCCACTCTCATTAGCTCAGACTTTCATGTCTGTTTTTCCTCAACAGCTGGGCTAACTGCTGGCTCTCAAAAAAYGAGAAGCTCCTGAACAGCAGCACTGGCACGTGATTCCCTCCAAAATCCATGAGCACATTTTCCAGGGCAGGCAGATTTCGGTGTGCTTTAACTGCTGCCTTTGGGATGCAGCAGCAAGTGTTGTGTGGATTATGGAAACTGGCTGCTGGCTGGGGACTGCAGGCATTTAAAMATAATTAATAAATGTTATTAGAGGCAGGAGAGAAGCTCCTCAATATTCCATTTTCCATGTGATTTCTGAGCATTCCAGCTGGGACACCAGCTACCRCGGTCAGTGCTCAGTTAGCAGCGCCTTCCACCCGAGTCAGAGCCATCTGGAGTGATGGAATGATGGAATGATGCTGCTGCATATCAGCAAAGGATTTTTTTGTATTTGACACATGTATTAATCAACAGCCACAGCAGCAYTGTGCCCCTGAACCACTTCTGTGARTTCGTGGGGARTATTTTTTATTCCAGCTGTCCCTCAGTGGTTTTCAGTGTTTGCTGAAACCCC
Source organism: Alauda arvensis (assembly GCA_902810485.1). Taxonomy (NCBI): domain Eukaryota; kingdom Metazoa; phylum Chordata; class Aves; order Passeriformes; family Alaudidae; genus Alauda; species Alauda arvensis. The sequence goes on from CADDXX010000336.1 coordinate 803,774, forward strand.
CCAAGCTTCCCTGGTGGAACACACGGTGTTATTTCTGTTGGTGTTATGGATTCAATGGTTTGGAAAAGCAGCTCCTCATGAATCCCATTAARCCCTCTGGCAGCCAGGGAGCTCCAGCTTCCCCCTGCACTGCTGAGGGGCTGCTTTGAGGAGCTCAGGGCAAGGGGGCAGAGCTTTCCCCCAAATTTGTGCTTCTACCTCTGAGGGAACAGTTGGGGTCCCCTCTTCCAGGTGGGATCTGAGTGGGAAGGGACCCGCAGGGATCATCCAGCCCAGCTGCTGGCCCTGCCCAGACCCCCCAGCAATCCCAGCCTGTGCYTGGAGTGTTGTCCCAGTGCTCCTGGAGCTCTGGCAGCCTCGCTGGGGCCTGKGGAGGTGTTGTGGGAATAGAGGTGGAAACCTCCCTGTGCTGCCGTGGCACAGGGAGTGAGCCCACCCTGGCACTGGGGGGAATTCATCTCCCAGAGGAAACAAATCAGGCAAAAAGAGGAATTTCCARTTCTTTCTGTGCACCCTGGGGCTGTTTTCCCAGCCCTGGGAGTTGTGCATGGCAAAACCCCCTGCAAATGTTGCCCTCATTTCTTTAAATCCCCCTTTCCCTCTCATCAGAGAAATTCCTGATATTTATCTTTTTTCTTTTGCTCTTTTTGCCCATAAACAAGGGGATTTCAGCTGGATTCCAGCAAGCTTTGTGCTTTTGGCACTGCCAGTGGCTCTGTTTAGTGGCTGAGTGGTGGATCTGGGCTCTTGGTTGGACTCCATGGTCCTCCAGCCTTAGTCATTCCTGATCCCATCATTTTAGGACTCCATCTGCCTCCCAGTTTGGGCTGGAGCAGCAAACTGGTGGTGGTGGGAATGTCCTTCTTGTCCCCACTCTCCCTGTGTTGCTTTACCACAGCAAAGGTTTTGCCACATTGGATTGGTTTTGGTGGGGAAGCCCCTCCCAGAGCTCCCACCATGTGTGATCCATGTGCTGCTGGATCCAGACCCTCTCCTGCCTCCCTACAAAGCCTTCCCATGCTGACTTCTGGAGCAGACACCCCAGAAAGGCTCTGAAGTGACAGGAGTGCCACCCTGGGGTGTCACAATTCCCTCCTGTGATGCTTTATGGTTGCCCTTTCCCCTTTCCCTGCTCCTCAGGACCCAGTGCTGCTGCTCTCTGTGCAGTCACAGGAGCAGGGACAATCCCAGGGATCAGCTCACTGCAGGCAGAGACAGATGCAGGGTTGGGAATAAAAAGCCAATGGGCTAAAACACAACTGATGTCAAACCTGACACGATACTGAGSCTACACAGGAGCAGAACTGAATTGGGATTGTAGAATCCATARGGCTGGAAAAGACCTCTAAGCTGGMAGTGCCCAAGGCTGGGTTGGACAYTGGGGCTTGGAGCAGCCTGGGACAGTGGRRRGTGTCCCTGCCATGGCAGGGGTGGGATGAGATGGGATTTAAGATCCTTCCAACCCAAACCAGTCTGTGACGATCCTGTTATCCCAGATCTCCTGTGGGGATGGGCTCTCCTTGGCTTTGGGATTTGTTGGATAGAGGAAGTCCCCCAAGCCCCAGCTTTTCCCCTGGGCACTGGGTTAATGCAGCTCTCTGCACCTCCTCCGTGCTATTTAAGCCCAGCAGATCCTTTAGGACAGAACTTTCCATCCCAGGGATAAGAGCCCAGGGATTTCACAGGATGGGACAGGTTTGTATCCGGTGTGGAAAACAGGGAGAGACAAATCTGAGTGTGGGTTGTTTGATCATTGTGCAGGAAATGCTGCTCTTGGGAAATAAAGAAAGCCTGGAAACACGAGGAATTACTGCARAGTTCATTTAGCTGAGCTCATTTAGCAAAGTTCATTTGGCTCTTTTTAATCACACCCAGAGTCACTGGGGCTTTGTGGTGCTTCACATTCCCTGTGTGACTGCTCTGTGGTTCCCCAAATATTGGGATTGCAGCTCCGAGCTGGGGCTGGGCTCTGTTTGCAGCTGGAGGCAGTGCAGGGATTCTGCAAGCAGCAGAGCAATTCCTGCCTTCCCAGAGCAGTTCCTGCCCCACCTGGGCATTCCAGGACTCTGGTTTCCATGTTGGGGATTCTGTCTGAGCTATTTTTTAGTTGCCTTTTAGTGCTGYTCTTCCTGTTGCCTTTGTAATGGTCCCCCACATCAACTTCTCCATTTATCCACACCTTCCCTTCCAACACAGGGCTGTGTTAAGATCCCCACTTTAATTGGGRATATTCCTTTTCTTTGGGATTGGAGCTCCTGTAGGCAGCGAGCTAGAACTGATTTGTGATCTGTTTTAGATGTGAATTTCTTCCATTCCTCATCTCCTGGTGTGGCTCTTGGCATCCCAGTGAGCCAATTTGTCCCAGGCTGAATCTCCACCTTCCAGGAGAGATCTGTCTTGTTTTCCTCTTCTCCTCCCCCAAAGAACTGSAGACATTTTCCCTCACCCCATCCTGCATCCAGTGAATTAATGAGTTCTTTAATTTGGGACTTCTGACCTGCCTGAGAGCCTTTTTGGCTCCCCATTAATCTCCCCTCACACATCACCCTCCATCACCCTCCAAACAGGATTTGCTGGGTATTTCTTGTGGTATTTCCAGCTCGTTCTTCCTGAGTTATTTCAGCTTYCAGWGYTCAGGACTGAGGGAGGTTTCTGGAGCAGCCTGGAGCTCGTGCTTTAATTAACAGGGGTTAATTAAAACCCTGGGCAAAGCTCTGTGGTGCAGGGATGTGAGGAGAGCAGAGCYCCAGTGGCACAGCCAGGAGGAACAAGAGGTGCCAAGGAAAGGTTGTGTAAAATAACAGCTTTGCAAAGAGCAGATCAGGAGGGGYAATGAGCAGGGCTTGTAGTACAAGGGGTTGGAAATTCCAAGGAAAATGCCTGGTGTCACTGAACACTTCCCAAATTAATCCCTGCCACCACTTCTCATTGAGGCTGAGGAGTTGGGAGGAGCTGGGGGGGACAGCAAAGGCTGGGAATGGTGTTAGAGAAAAACAAATGCCAGGGAAGTACCAGTGGATCAGATCACCCAGGGTGAGGTGATTCCTGAATAACTCATCAGGAGTTTTCTGTGTTGGGACAGGAGGCTGCATTACTCCAGGAAAAATCCTGCACTGTACCTGCTCCAGCTGATTGTGCTTAGCCCTGGCTGATAGATGTTGTCASATCTGTTTAATTCTGTTCAATTCAGTGGTTTCAGGTGCCTCTCTAATACTCTGTTGTAGGAAACAAAGAGATAAAAGACTTGCACAGACACTGAAGGGATTGGGAGCCTTGGGAGAAGCTTGGGTTGGTGTGATGGGAGGGGCACACAGACATTAAACAGAGAAATCACAAACTTACATTCCTAAAATTGCCAATCAGGGCATGCTTTAGATCAGTAAGAATCTGTATTAGGATAGGGAAGGGTTTTATGGTGTGATGTGACTTTMTAGAGTGAGGTAAGGGTTGAGATGYTACAATAGGAACACGTGTGTGTGTGTGAGGGAGCAGAGCTCTGGCTGAGACAGAACTGAGCAAAGGTGATAGCTTAGAACAACAAAATAAACTCTGTGCCGACTTCCCATTGGATGGAAATGTTATGTATGGCCTTGTCTCAAAGAAACTTGTGACTGCTCTTCCCCATGACCAACTTGTTACTTCCCTTGTGTCTCACAGCCTTTGAGGCTGGTGTTTATCTAAGTCAGAAATTATCTGATAGCTCTAGTGGTCCCATCCCTTCACTACAGCTCCAGTAATACTCAATTTATCTTTATATTTAATACTCAATTTATATTTAATACTCCAGGTGGTTTTTGTTCAAGAGCAGAGTTTGGTAATGACATTTTCCCTCTGCTTCTCTCCTTGGTTGTATCTGATCTGTTCCAGGCAGGTGTTGTTCCTAAGCAAACCCTAAACACTTCCTTGGAATCCTGGGGTTCCTGGAGCTGACTGCAGTGAAAGCAGAGCTCCCTGGAGGTCCCACATCCTTCCTGCTTCCTGTCCTCCTCCCAAAACCTGCGTTTGTTATTTGTCACCTCTGACACCAGGGGTGGAACAGCAGCACAGACATTGCAGGTGTGGGGCCTTGGGCACTGCCAGGGATGCAGGGGCAGCYCCAGCTGCTCTGGGCACCCTGTGCCAGGSMCTGCCCACCCTGCCAGGGAACAATTCCTGCCCAAYAYCYCATCCAKYSMTGCCCTCTGGCACTGGGAGCTCTTCTCTGTCTGCATTTATCCTTGGCCAAATTAAAATGATTCCTTCCCTACTGACARAACCTCCCTGGGCAATAATGGGACAGGCACTTACTGGAAAATGGGATGTCAGGATGGAGTCGTCCTTATCTCACTGCTGTTGTTAGAAACTTGGGACAGAAACAGCTGGAGCAGGAATAAATYCATTTATTCCCAGAAACACCCCTCCATGGATGCATCATCCATTGGATGCATCCTCTCCATCACTCCATTCTGGAGTCTGCTGGGATTCCCAGAGTGTTTGGAGGGATAAAGCAATTCCATGTGCTCCTGCTGTTTAGTTCAGTGTGTGCTTTTACCATCATTTCATACCTTACCATTCCAGAAGGAGCTGGGAATGGCTGTGTTTCCCCCCGTGGTAATTCCCACAATATTCCCTGCAAAACCCAGCCCAAGTGGGAGGATGGTGAAATAGGAGTGGAAATTTGATGTTTTGTCTGCCCAAAAAAAGCCCTGAGGACACAAAGTTGCTGCTGTTCCTTTGCCTGAAGGCAGATAAACAAAAAGTTTTTTGGGATAAAACAGCCCCAAAGCCAAAGTGAGCTGATGAATTCCAGCTTGGGGTGCAAGGGAATAATAATTTTCAGGTCTGGTGACCCTGCCAGCAGCACTTGATTCACCTGGAGATCCTTGGGAAAAACTTGGGAAGGCTTCAGTGAGCACATAAAAACTTGGGGAGGTGCTTAAAGCATGCAGGGCCATCTGAATATTGGATTTCATTTAGGAARGAATGGCCCTGCTGGCTGCTCTGATGTCAAGGATTTTTGTAATATTCAGGGCTCCCCCACCTATCTAACATAAAATGKAGAATATTAAATAACATCATCATGTTTAGGTTGCTCTGCTGTAAATATTTAACTCARAACTTTGCATTTCCCCCTTTATTTCACTGCCTTTTCACGTGGTGAAGGGAAAAAGGAGCTGATGATATTCAGCTCTGGGTCCACAAGAGGAAATGGAACAAAACAGCCCAAACTTGGTCCTTTGGCAGGCTGGGGATGTGCTGGAAGCATTGGAAATAAAGAGAATTAATGCCTGGGGAGGTTCAATAATGAATAATCCCTGTTATTTAGGGCTATTCAATCTGGAGAAGAGAAGGATGAACCATTTGGGGGAAAATCCCAGGCTCTGGGCTGGACTCTGCACCCCTCTGCTCACCCCKTTCAATTGGGATGTATTTTCATGGGTTCCCAGGTGAATAAACAGGAAGAAAACTTTGGAAATAGTTAGTTCTTTTTGGAAAAGCAGTTAGAAATTGTTTATTGGGTTTTTAGATTTGCCCTAATCAGGCGTGTTGATGGAGAGAGGGGTTTGATTCACTTGCTGAAATCATTGATTCACATCATTTCAGTCAGCTTCAATCAGAAATTAGGGCTGAACCACGGCAAGCATCCCAAATTGAAACTTTAATGATGACTCCTCCACCCCCATCCAGTTGTGACCCAGCAAAGCCTGATGCTTTTGCCTCAGCTCTTCCCTGTTTGTGCAGCACCATTTCCTTTGTCTCCAGCCCTTGAACCACAGCTGGAACCTGCCACAAAGCATCACAATTCCCATCAATCTGGTCTTTCCATGTGCAAATTCAAATATTCTCTCACCTGGAGAGCCCCTRCAGCTGCAGCCATGTAGAAATCACAGGTTTGGGCATCCCTGTCCAAACTCCTGGTGGGTTTTGGACCAGCAGTGATTTTGTTCTGTGCTGTTCCAGGTATCAAACAGAGCAAGAGAGGCAATAAACTGAAATTGTAGCATCTGATAGCAGCTCTGACTGCAGGATGGTGTTTTAGGTTRTTGAGAAAGGAAATTCTTGTTGCAGATACAAAGTTTTGTTTCTCATATCCCTTTCTGGTTGTGCCTGCTGCACTCAGGGAATATTTTATATTTTACATTTTACTTCTAGCATCTTTTTTTTGCTTTTTTACATATTTTACTTACAGGCTCTGTGGAGAGGGATGGGCCAGGAAATCTCTGTCTGTGTCTGCTCTAATTCCCAGGGGATGCTGAACTTGCAGGACACATCCCAAAGATGCATTTTTCATCTCAGGGCACTCCTAAGCAGATAACTCTGAAGTCTTTAAGAGCATCAAATGCCACAGAATCCCTCCTGTTCCCTCAGCACTGGCAGGGGTTTTCAGCACAACAGGAGATGCTGCTCATGCTGATTGGAGGGGTCCTGCTGACGTTTAAATCTCTGCCCTGATGAGCCTTCAGCAAAGCAGCTGCTTGTCATTAAGGAGGGAGAAATGAGAATCTAAGGTGTGATCAGTGGTTTAATTAATCCACAAGTGCTTTGGCTGCACTTTGCAGAGTTCCTGGGCTGCATGGACCTTGGGGGGGCTGGTGTTTAATGAATTTATTAAAATATATATGGGATGTGATGGTGTGTTATGGCTGGAAAATGAGAGAACAGCAGCTCTCCACAATTCCTGATGGGTGCTCAGGCTCTGCTGCCAGGGAACAGGGACAGCACAAGGGCAAAGGGCCTCAGGCTGKGCCAGGGGAGGCTCAGCTTGGGCAGCAGCAGGAATTTGTGCATGGAAAGGGTGCTCAGGCCTTGGCAGGGGCTGCCCAGGGAGCTTTGGGGTCTCCATCCTTGGAGGTGCTACTTTGATTGTAAAACTAAAAATGCTTCTCCAAGAGAAGCTTCTCAGCTGAAAACCAGAAGAGGCTCTAAAAGCTGTTCTGCAATTGGAGAGGAAACCTTTGAGTTTGCACTTAGAAGGTTTTCCATGTTGCAAATGCAGTTAGGGGTAAAATCTCATTAAGGAGGAGGGTTGGGAACTGAAGGACCAGCAAATCAAAGCAATTCATTTCATGGGTCTTAGCAGTGAGAGTACTTGTAAATATTTTGCTGAAAGCCTCTTTGCTTGGTGCTGTTTCCTGCAGTCAAATGGGGGTATGGGGATGGAATTTATTGCATTTACTCTCTGAAAAAAAAGCAATTAATATGAGTGTAGAGGTCTGGGGAATAGTTTTAATCAAACTGTTTCTCYAAGGAGAAGCCCTATTATAAACTGTATAAACTCAAGCATTTATGCAAATGTCTCAGGCACAGCTGAGATGAGAACTGGACCTTTTGAGGTTCTGCTCTCTACTTTRTGCACTGGTGTTCCCTGGTTTTACAATTTTGCCTCTGAAGAATAGGATGTGATGCTTGGTGAGTAACTCAGAGGCCTTGGAACTCAGCAGGGACCCGAAAAAGTGGAGTTGGGAAAGAATGACTCAAAATCTCCCCAGCTGGGAGGTGTTTGATTATCAGAGTCTAACAGGGCTGGGGGCTGGGAATTTCCCTTGAGGTCCAGGAGGAATTGGGGAGCAGGATGRGACCTCAATGGGTTTTGCTGGATAATGGCACTAAAAATGTCCCGAAATCACCCAGGTTGTGCTGAACTGACCCCAAATCCCTGCTCACCTTTGCCTTCCTTGATTTCTSCCCCTCTCACAGCTGCTTTCAGGCCATCATCCCAAAACCCCAAACCAGGATTTCCCCAATCCTTCCAGTGCATGTTTCCCATCCAGAGGCTGAGTTCCCTGGCTTGCAGTGCTCCCCATTCCCCTGCTCCCTCCCCACTGACCTYGTTTTCCCTCTGCAGTTCACAACAGGAATCTGGAGCGTTTTTTCGCTAATGACATTTTCCCCTTGTCTTGTTTTTTTTTTCCAGCTCTCGTAAATGTGAAACTTTGGGCTATTGATCGGCAATGTTTTCAAACAATAATGATGAGGACTGGCCTCAT
>CADDXX010000336.1:818665-829769 GCA_902810485.1 Alauda arvensis
TTTTTTTGCCATCATTTACTCATTCTGCCCACAACAAGAATCACATTTTACTTTTCAAACCCCTGCAGAGTGGGATCTCAGGTACAGATGGACCAACAGGGAGGAATCACTGGTAACCCAAGTGTTCTGAGCTCCAGGCTGTGACAGGGCTTGGGATTGTTTTCTGCAGCTCCAGCTCTTCACAGCTCAGTGCAGAGCATTAGGCACAACTGGAGATTTATTGAGCTGCTAGGGTTTGTTGGAAGTCGTTCACCCTTTCCAAATGATCATYTGGGATTGAGATATTGGTGGCTGTGCATGGTAAAGGGATTGTTTTGTGTTGCTCACTAAAATGTAGAGAAGGGTGGAGGGATGGGAGGGGTTGGAGTGAAAAGGCTGGGGCTTTTACTGCCACTATTAAAGCAGATGCAATTATTACATATTTTGATCCCATTACAGAGTGAGTTGAAATACAGGGCTCTGAAAATGGTGTGATCTCTGAGCTGGGATCTGCAGCCACACCCTGCATGGCTTCCTTGAGGTTTCCCTCAGAAGGGAAAGGAGTTAGCCCAAAATAGCGGGCCAAGATTTGTTTGGGTGTTATTTTGCTGAGGATCTCTGGAGCTGTGACCTTTCAGCTCCAGAAAATGCTCAGGGGCAGTTGTTCACTCCCTGGCTGGGGCAGAGGAGAGGAGGACAGCCACGCTTGGTACTTAAGTATTAAAAATGATAAATTGTGGTGAGTTGTGAAGGATGAGACATCTGGAATACAACAGGCTTTACCCCTTAATCCATAAACCAACTGTTGGAAAGTTTTGATGTTCATCCCTCACTGTTATGTCCCCAGGTTGTCATGGTCCCCTCGTGCCCCACACACAGCGTCCCTCAGGGTGTCACCAGGCTGCCTGAAGAGCTGAAGGACCTTCAGCTGCTGCTCAGTGACCAGTGTTGGGTTATAAATCATTCATCAGTGGGTTGGAAATGAAGGTGAAAGCATGAGCACAGATTTAGGATTGATTGCACCTGACTCTCCCAGCCTCAGCAAGGGCTGCTCACCTCAGGCAGGATCAACATGATTTGGAGATCCAGGTCTGTTCCTGAAGCTTCTTTTTGAAGTTCCCACACCCATTGAACTCTCCTTGCTCTGGGGGCTCCAGAGGTGTTTTGGGACAATGTGCAACCTTTAGATAATCACAGATACTCCAGAGCTTGTCCTCGTGCCTGACACTTCTCATGAAAAGCCCTTTATTCCCCCATCCAGCCTGTTAGCAGGCAGACAGTGCCTATTCTTGTGTCCGTTTCCATGCTCACATATCAAACAGATCCCTCCCAAAGCAGCTGACAGTCCCCTCTCCTCAGAGGAGAAGGATTTCAGCAGGGCCAGGAGTCGGCTTGGAGATATTTTGCTTTTTGATCAGGCCAAGTGAGGGACTCTTCCTGCAGGGGCAGAAATGCAGCTGGAGSCTTCCAAACTCTGTTTCCTTTTGCCTGGCTCGTAATCACATCAGCTCCTGTGTGATAAGAGGATTATTGTCTTTGTCATTAGGGTTATTATCAAATGAGGGAGGAACCTGAGCATTTCTTGACAGGTGAGAGGCTGAACTTCAGCTTCTCTCTTGTGTTTTTTCCCTCTCTTCTAAGAAGAAATGCCTAAATTTCCCTGGGTTGCATATTGTTAGCCAGGGAAGGCCATGGAAATAGAAGTGCTCCTGTGGGAATGTTGGGTCTGCCAGGGTCAGAGATGCCTTTGGGGTGGTGTTTTTTGGGATTTCTTCACCTTCCAAAATTGTTCATTGTCTTGAGTTTATAATGGAGCATCAGCTGAGCTCTCCAGTATAATAWTTTAGAGAATTCCAAAGGAAACTGGGCTGAAATATGTTAAAATCCGTGTAATGTTTGGGAGAGGAAGTCATGGAAAAAGGGCCTTTTTCTGCACAGCTGGTGGAAAAGTTTGAGCACAGCCTAATTACGAGGAGGATGTCTCAGTCTTCATGTTTGAAAACTGTCTCCAAAATGCCTTTGGAGCCTAATGAAAACTCTGGAGTGTGCCTGCACATCCACAATGCCAGGCACAGCCGCCTGGAGGAGCATTAATTTGATGGAAAACGCAGCTTTGGGGCTGAATAAATCACTGGCAGACTGCTTCAGAAATGAGACATTTCACCTCTCTGGSTGCTGGACTCCTCTCAGGATGGAGAGGCTCTGAGGAAGAGGGCAGAGCAGTGGTTTGGGGTCACACAGGCTGGGGACACTGCTGCCTGCAGCACTTGGAAGCTGAGGTTGGATGCATGGAGGATTAAATGGGCTGGGATTTGGCAGGGCTGGCAGGCCTGGAGGGGGGAATTAACAGCTTTGGTGTTTGACTGGTGCCAGGGAGAAGCAGAGGGTGGTGGGGTTGGTGTGAGGCAGGTGCTCCACATCTCCTCTCATGCTGCTCAAGGCCACACCCCTGGGGCTCTGTCCAGTTCTGGGCATCCTCAACTCCCTCCTGGGGCTCCAGCCCCTTCCCCAACTCCCCTCCCTTCCCTGGACATGCTCCAGCCCTTTGTCATGAGGAGTCCAAAATCAGACTTCCAAGGGATGCACCTGAGGACCTCGCAGTGCCACCAGGGCCCAGAGTGAATGTCCAGTGTTTGATGAGTTCCTCAGCTGTCCCTTCTAGCTGAATTCGCTGAATTCCCTGAATTCCTGCCTGGGATTACAGCATTCMCAAAGTCTCCAAGCCTCAGGTTTGAGTGGAGGTGGAAAACCTCAGATCCCAGCAGGAACTGCAGTGTCCATGAACTTAACAAGTAGTTAACTTGGGGCCCTCCTATTTCCATGAAGGATTCATTGAAGTTTCAATTTGGTGTAAAGCTCTTTAGGATTCCCTGAGTGGGTTTTTAGTACAAAAACCCCCAGCATTTGGCACATCCAGAGCTTCAGGGCTGCTGAGAACAGGCTCTGCCCTGGCTGCTTCCTCCTGGCACCAATTCCCAGGGAGTTCTGTGGTGGTGGCTGAAAACACCCTTTGGGATCTGTCAGAAAGGGGGATTTAGGAAAACAGCTCTGAAATGAATTCCCTGGTCTGAAACATGGGTAGAAGTCCAATTGCCATGGCTGGGGAAGAAAGGAAAACTTGGGATAAGTGGAATTGTGCCCACAGAGTAATGGAGTGCTTGGGGTGATGGCAATTCTTTTGAGAAATAAGAGAAATACCAGCACCTCCTTCATTGGCCATGGCCACCTTCCTGTCATGGGCTCAGTTAAAAAAATACATGACAACAGCCAATGGAAGGTGTGAGTCCTTCACTTGGTCTAACTGGTGGTAATGGGCTGGAAATCAGAAAGCTCCAGGGCAGGTTTGCTGCTGTCACTTAAATCCACTTAGATTAGGAAGAGGTGGGGGTTTCTCCCTGCTGGAAAAGGCTGGCTGGGAATTTTGGAGAGAAGCACAATGAATAATGAAGGCTGGAGCCTTCATTCCATCTTTCCTTAGGGRTGGCTGACAGTTATCCCATTGCCCAGCTAACCCAGCCATGGGTGAGCAGCAAACTGATGGAAAAATGGAAATTGATGCACCACTTGTCCCTGAAATGGGTTTTTTATTTTATTATGKTTTTTTTTTTAATATTTATTATTAATTTTTCCATTTTATTATGCCAAAGCATCGTGAAAAACATATTTCAATAACAACAAGGATTTCATCTGTGAGTCTGATGAGCTGTCACTTCAGTTAACTCTTAACAAGCACAGAGCCCTGGAGACGTGTGTTGGGATGAGGATGGTGGGATCCTGGTTTTGCTGATTGGAATCCTCTGGGGAGGGAGACGTGGACAAGCCTCTGTTTGATCAGGCAAAACCCTAAATAGCAGGGCCTGGCTCTGAGGGGGGAATTACTGCTCCCCCTGCAGAGGGAGTGCAAAATGCATKAATTCACCCAGACTCTCCTGACAGAAGGATTTCAATGTTTGTCAGTGATCTGGGTGAAACAGTTGCTGAGTGCAGCCAAATCTTGGCCCATATACAAAGCAAAAAAATCCCAAATCAAGAGGAAAAACTGGCACAGTGTTTGGATCCACCTTGTTTCAGCACAGGACTCTGCACTGTGGGGTGTGTGAGAGTCTGAAGGCCAAACTCAGCAAAGATCCGGGCACAATTCCAAGCTACAAKCTCATTAACTCCAGCCCTGTGTTGGCTTGACCTCTGGGATGTGCGTGAGGACACCCCTGGATGCTCCTTGGCAGGGAACTGGGAGCTGATTTTGGCTGTGATATTCCAGCATGAGAGAAAGCAAAGGAAAAGGCACTGCTTTGCTGTTTGGGTGCAATGCGAGGCGTGAGGGAAATACTGTGGCAATATTTGCTCACATTCACAGGATCACAGCGGTGATTCACGAGGAAATGGGGTAGTTCCTGTGTTTAGGTGGTATTTGGGTTGGATCTCTGCAGAATGTGCAGGCTGGAGGATGTGTAAATGTGGCATTAATGCAGTGGGTTGGTGTCTATACAGTTTGGATCCTGCGTGTTGCTGTCTTGGAATGATTTGTTTTGCATGCYTGCAGCTTGGTGAGCTCATCAATGGCTAATCTGGCAGGCAAAGCAAGAAATTTGCCTTAAACAAGTATTTTAAATGATTCTCAAGGTGGTTTAGGGAGCTTTCCCTCTTTCTTTGCTCAGAGTGGCAGGTTCTTTCCTGGTGTTTTCCTGGAGAAAACCTCTACAACCACCTGCARTTTCTGGTGGAGCAAAGGGAGGGTGGCAGATCATTCCTGATTGAGGTTTTTCCTCTCAGAGTTTAATTATCACCGGTTTTCATTATCTGCTCTCTCTGAATTGCTCTGGGGTTATCTCTGTGTGGTGTCAGAGCTGCAGGCAGCTGGGTGAGAGCAGTGGGGATGTGGTGGAGGTGTTTTTAGAGGATGATGGATTGGTGGTGGCTCCTCCAGCTTGTCCTCCCCTCTGCCCAGCTGCTGGGGTGGCTTTTGTGTCCCTCTGTGATTTGCATCATTCCCAATATCATCTCTATAATTCCCTGGAATTTCAGACAAGGTGAGTGGGAAGTGAAGATGACTGGGTTTGTTCTCTTCCTTCAATAACCCAGGGCACAAAATTGCACTTGGATTTAAAAAGGCAAATCTCCCCCTCCACAGTTTGCAGTTTGTTCTGGCACAAAGCAGTAGCCTTTACCAGGAAGAAACTCCATGGGGAATGTTGTAAAGGTGGGATTTACATCTGTTTCATCCAAAAGCTGTAATTTCCAAACCGAAAACAACCCATACTTTAATTAAAACTCATCCAGAGTTGCTCAGGAAAGTCAGGAATATTTGTTTCAATATTTATCACATCAGAGCTGTGCACTTTTGACCATTCCAAAACCACTTCTGGGTGCTCCCAGGGTTTGCCAGGTGGATTTGTTTGGAAGATGTGTAAATTGGGTAAATTCTTGTTTCTGTGCTTGAAGATTAGAAACGATTCCGTGTGTGCACATCTCCAATCATCTCTCCTGAGTGAARTACAAATGCTTTACCTGGCAGCTGTTGTGCTTTGTCTCAGCAGACAGAGCTGAGGCACAAAGCCTTTAATGTGATTACAGAGAGCTGTTTAGATGTGCATCTCATTATGGGCAGGCTCTGGCAGGCTCCTGTCCCCACACCAGCTCTGCTTTCCCCTCGTGAAGATACAGAAATGTTGATCTAAAGATGGGCAATAATGATTAGCACAAAAGAAGATGTTGCAGGAGGTAGCCCCTGGCAGTGTTGATAGGGGATCTTGTTCAGAAGCTGTTGTTGAGCATGAAATCCCCACTGATATGATCACTAAATGCCCACAGATGATAAGTTTGGTACATTTATTCTTTTGTGCCCCTAACTCACAGTGGCTCTCGTTGTGTCTCAGAAAATTCTCAGTGATGGGAGGCAGGAGTTTGGTTCAGCAGCTGAGCAGGACAAGGGAAAGGCTTTGAATGGAAGAGTCACATTTGTGTCGATTTGAGGGAAAGAGAGAATGGGGCTCCTCTTTGGGAGCTTCCAGCTGAACTCACGCTGGGAGGGAGTGCAGGAACCTTCACCAGAGTGGAGAGGAATGGAGCTCTGCCCTTCTTTCCATCTGTTTTGAACCAAAAATTAAGGACTTGTGTCTGGGACTTCAAGTCCTTTTCTCACTCTTGAGCTGCCCTGAACCTGCTGCTCAGGGTGGAATGGCTGGAATCCCTGGCAGTGCCCAAGGCCAGGCTGGACACTGGGGCTTGGAGCATCCTGGGACAGTGGGAGGTGTCCCTGCCCATGGCAGGGGTGGCACTGGATGGCCTTTGAGGTCCCTCCCAACCCAAACCATTCCATGGATTTCTGCTTCCAYGACCAAGGCTGGACCCCAGGACTGTGGAACCAAAGTCAGTCAGTTCTGAGGTGGGAAAAGGAGGAATTTGTAAGAGTTCCCTCCTAGGAGAAATTAATCAGTGTGAGTGAAAGATGGATTTTAATTTCTGCATCTGGACTCAATCTGGAGAAGCCTCCTGGGAGTCTGGAGAGGAGTTAATGACTCACAATGTGCTTAATTACCTGTAAAGTTCCTTTGTGCTGAGCASACAGAAAGTGAGAGTTGGGCAGAGTGTGATGAAAGTTCTTTTGGCCGAGGCAAAAATGGAAGAGGAGGGGAAGAAGCACTGTGGTTCCACAGGTGTCAGTGGCAAGAAAAAAGGTGGATTTGTATAGAATCAGAGAATCCCAGAAAGAATTTAATTGGAAGGGCTTTAAATCCCATCTCATTCCACTCCCTGCCATGGGCAGGGACACCTCCCACTGTGCCAGGCTGCTCCAAGCCCCAATGTCCAACCTGGCCTTGGGCACTGCCAGGGATGCAGGGGCAGCCCCAGCTGCTCTGTGCCAGGKCCATGGRATGGTGGTTTTGGTTTGTTTTTATTTCAGGGAGTTAATTCTGCTTTGACACAGGAGCCACGCTGTTGTTAACACTGGAACAAAATGCCATTTTTGAAGCAAGCCTTAGTCATGCTGCTAATGGGAGCATTTTCTCTTCAGCACCTTTAAAAGTTCACTAAATGGTGCCATTTGTACTCTGATATCTTAATGTTTTTTATGTCCAGGCAGAGACCRGTCTGGTTTTCCTGCACAGAGTCCATTTGCACATCATAATGATCGTTTTATGCATTTGTCCTCTCCTTGCATGGGATGAATTTTTAATGTGCAGGCAGAGGGTGACATTTTTATTGCTTTTACGGGCACCAGGAATGCATTTTAAATTCAATTATGTACTGTCTCTGGAAATACCACACAAGTGACTCGCCAATAAATACATCTCATGGATTACTGGAAACTAACTGGGACAGGTAATCACTGGAGTGACTTCACTGGGCCAATTTTTGTCACTCCAAAAAAAACCAACTTAATGCATATTAGGAGGAATAATTCAGGCTTTGTATAGACGCTGATAAACCAGCATAATTATTTCTGGAAGGAGATGAAAAGAGTTTGTGCAGCTCAGTGGAGACGAACTCAGGATGTGCAATTAGAAATCRGTGTTTTAAAGGGTAGGGCAAGTCAGAAAAGGGCACTCCATGAACAGGAGCTCAGAGAACTCGCAGGATTTGTGCTGTTGGATTGAGCTGGAGATGGAGACAAATCAGGCTTAGGCTGAAGTGTCCTCAGAGGGATGGTAAAAAATCCTGRAGCTGTTAATAATTGAGCAAATTCCAGCTGACCCGCCGTGAATCAGTGTTCTGCTAAGCTGCTGACAAGGAGGGGGGAGCAGAACCAGCTGGCCAGAGCACACCAGGCATCAATCAGGACCTGCTTTAACAGGGAAATCCAAACCGCTGGAAAACTGGGAAGATAAAATTCAAAGCWAACTGGGAGGTGTGAGGGCAGGCAGGCACATCCTTAGGCACAGGATTTGCAGTGCTTTGTAGGGAGATGAAGGGTGGTGTTGGAAATAAAACAATGTCACTTGAAACAAGTRATTACAGTGTYAGTCCTTRTCCAGAGRAGGTAAATGCAGSAGGAATCAGCATTTGCTTCCAGGGYRTGGAAWAACRGAGTGGTTCATGTTTGCAGGACCTTGTGYTCCCCTGTGTTTGAGTTTCCAGGTTRAACTGATGTTTCAGTAAATCCCARTCYTTCACCAAGTGTTCCCAGGYTCCRTGAGGCTCTAGATCYAAGGGACAATGGATAAGGGACAGTGCCCCTGAGCCTCTGAGCTCCACTACAGCCCCCACTGAATTTTGGCTGGAGAAGGGTAAAAGCACCTCTTGATCCCACCACCACCCCAGAGAAATCTGGAGGGAGCAGATGTCCAACCCAGCCTCTACTCCTCTGCAGCTGTAGGATGGGAGATGCTCCAGCAGCTCCTGGATCCTCTGAGAAACCAGGATTGTAATCCATGACATGGATTTTCCTGTCCAGGCTAACGGGATTTACCCTTCCAAACAACACCAGGAATCCAGGACCTTCTGCTCCCCTCTGTTTGAGTTTCCAGGTTAAACTGATGTTTCAGTAAATCCCAATCCTTCACCAAGTGTTCCCAGCACTGTCTCCATAGGGTTCTAGATCTAAGGGACAACGGATAAGGGACAGTGTCCCTGAGCCTCTGAGCACTACATTTTTGTTGGAGAAAGGTAAAAGCGCCTCTTGATAAGAAAATATCCAGCCTTGTGTCTTTGGCTCCCTCATGGACAGAGCTCGCCCCACATGGGGCTGTTCCAGTCGTTTCCTTATTGCTGGAAATGGGGGAACAAGACAAAAAACTCAGTTTGTGGGATGTCTAAATCCACTGGACTTCGCCTTCCTTCACCTGCAGATGATCTGTGCCACCTGATCTTCCTCCCATGTGGGTAATAACCACTCTGAATCCATAGCAAGTGACAAATGTGTTATTCCWATGACATTTAATGGGATTTTTGGGGGATGTTAGTGGGAACAACCTGGCTGCTGTGTTTTAAATCAATCCCTGCGTGCCCACCCTGGTGCTGCTGCCCTGAGCTCCAGGCCTGGTCCAAAACTGAGTTGTTGAGCATGTGTGGGCCATTAGAGGGAATTTTGTTAGACATTAATCACCCCAGAGGAGTAAACTGAGTCATCTGCAAACATGTGGAATGATCACCCATAAATCAGGAATGACAGGGARCCAGGAATGGATTTATGGAAGTGCTTTCAACACCTGTTGCTGGCTCCTTCTTAACAGYATTTTGATATCTGTCAATGAGTCAGATTTTAATCTGAAGTGTTTCCTTCCAAACACATTGAATGGTGGTTTTAATCAAGATGAAATGTGGCCTTGCATAAATCAATGTACAGAAARTAAAATCAGCAAGCCAGCCATAATTGTATCATGATGACCTTCTTTCAATGAAAAAATGAAATGAAATAAGGCTGACTGRCATAAATTATATTTTGAAGTCACTTTTGATGGGGTGGTGGAGCCACTGTTGGATGAGGATGGGCTCTGGGAACAGCCAGGCTCTTGGATGCTGATCTGCTGATCCAGGCAGGGCAGGATATCCTGGATTACAGGGCTCAGGGCAAAAACTCAGCACCAAAACTGGGTTCATTCCTTTTGGATCCATCTTCCCTGTGCTTTCCCCTTCCCTGACCTCCTTGTGGGCTGATTTGGGGTCAGTTTCCCTTCATGTCTGCCACTGAAATCCTGGAATTCTGTCCTGCCTTTTATTATTTCTCTGCCCAAATACCAGCCAGGGWGCCTGCACATATTCCCAACCACTCCATTTTCAGGATTGTCTTCATCGCTTTTGGAACAGGTCAAGAGGAGAAGGTTTGGAGGTTCAACCATGGGCTGTGAGGGAATGACAGAGCAGGGTGCCAGCAGAATTCCCTTCCTGGAATACAGAGACAACCCTGTCACATGCTGACCTTTTGTCATCTGCTGAGCAGCAATTAATTAAACAAATTGGTGGAATTTAGTGCAGCTTTCATGCTGCAGTGGAGAAAATAACAGGAAAGAGAAAATGCTGGAGAGAGCAAAATTAAATATCTGTTTCGATTCAAGCAGGGACAGATCCAATGTGTGTTGGATCCAAAGGAAAAGTCCCCAGGAATTTCCCTCTAATGGCAGGACAGGGGCTGTTCCATGGATCAGGTGACCCATGGCTGGTCAGTCTCGCTGGTGACCACTGACCAGAAGGTTCCTCCCCTTTTCCAAACTGCTTTGCACCTGGAATGTTGCATTTCCCCCTCAGGGATCATCCAAACCCCAGATGCTCCAGCTGGAAGCTTGGGCGTCCTGCTCCCAACAGGACTGGGATGAGCCTGGGTGTAGGAGCAAGAACTGAGGGTTGGATTTGGGATCACCAGCTCCAGATGGGCTGTGATGGAAGACAAAGCCAGGACTGGGATGAGCCTTGGTGTAGGATGAAGAATTGAGGGTTGGATTTGGGATCACCAGATGGGCTGTGGTGGGAGAGGAAGCTGGAACTGGGATGAGCATGGATATAGGATCAAGAACTGAGGCTTGGATTTGGGATCACCAGCCCCAGATGGGCTGTGATGGAAGACAAAGCCAGAACTGGGATGAGCCTTGGTGTAGGATCAAGATTTGGGGTTGCTTTTGGGATCACTGACCCCAGATGGGCTGTGCTGGGAAACAAAGCCAGGACTGGGATGAGCCAGTAGGATCAAGAATTGAGGGTTGGATTTGGGATCACCAGCCTGGGAGAGGAAGCTGTGAGGGTTTGACAGCAGCAGAACAGAATTGTATGGAATTATTGCAATTGACTTCCCAGCASAGAGGRGTTTTTTTGTTTATTTTGGGTTTTTTATTGCCCATTATGCTGCTTGCCTGTCTCTAATATTCCCAAGATTATGTTTTCATAAACAATTGTATTTTTGAGCTGTGTGTGGAATCTGTCAGGCTTTATTTGATTATTTCTCCAATACAGCCCAGGCCCCTTGAAAATCCTCRACCTTTAATTCATTTTCAGCTGYRGAGGCTTTGCTGTGCATAGGAAATTTTGGCCTCCAAGATTAAAGGGAGAATCAATAGCGTTGTAAAGTCTGGGATTAAATCATCCTTCTCCTTTCTTTAATTCAGTAAAATACTCAGGATTATCCCAGAGAAAGRGATGCCCCAGCTATGGCTTGAGAGGTACTTTAGAGGTATTTGGGATTCTRTGCAGGTAA
>CADDXX010000336.1:832933-857155 GCA_902810485.1 Alauda arvensis
ATGCCACCTGCTAGACCCAAAATCATCCCTTAACATCCAACAAGGATTGCAGCAGGAGCAGGCTCCCTCTGTAGTTGTTCGGGAGCAGCAGAGTGAACCCTGTGCCTGGACGTGAGCAACCAGAACTGTGCCTGCCCAGACTTCACTGGGGTCCCCACAGTGGTGGCTGCTTCTGCTGAGCCTTTGAAGCTCYTAGGGAGCAATTGTCCTTTCCAAAATGAATCATCCTGAGTGAATTCATGTGCAGTGGGAGGAGGGGGTTCACACACCTGCTAATTACTCTCCCTCCCTCTCATGCTGACAGCAACAATGGAACTTTTCTTTTAGATCAGTCCCAGTGACTGCCGAAGGAGATGCAGTGGGAGGGCTCTCGGTGATAATGAACCCCTGTCAGGGAGAGGCAGGGATTGATAGGAGCAAGGCAAAACACTCCTCCAGAGTTCCTGATCTGCCTCCTGAACACAAACAGAGCCTGGGCCGAAAGAGGGKCCCTGGAAGTGTTCAAAAGCCACAGAGATGTGGTGGGGAGGGACATGGGTTAATGAGGGACATGGCAGTGCTGGTCTCTGGCTTTGGAGCTGTGTCCAGCCTTAGTGATTCTGATCCTTTTGAGATCATTTCACATTCCCCTCGGGGACACTGAGAGTCCTGGGCTCCTGGTGTCAGCAGACCCCTTGGCATCTTTGGTATCCTTTCAGCACAAGAGGAAAAAATGCAATTCTTGGCACTTGCTTTACTTSAGTGTTTGCCCATCAGGGATAAGACTTCTGCTCCTCTCCCATTTTCCTGTGTGTCCTAGGGCTCAGGATATAACCARATCCCTGAAGACAAATGTCCCACAACCTCCTTGCAGGATTGTATTTCCCTGATAAGGGCTGTGTAATGAGTGGCAGAGCGTTCAAACTGTGGCTGTTCCATTTTCACCCTCTCCAAAATGAGTAATTGTGAATTGTTTGCTGCCTGTGTGGCTTCAGCACAGCAGATAAATCAGCTGCAGCACCTGCAGAGCAAATCCGTTCTCTCTTCCTGAGACTTCTGCTCCATGATGTGCTACCAAGGCCAACCCAAAGTGAAATTAATGGGAATGTGAGTGGCTGTCACCCTYCCTGTCCCTTCCTCCTGGTTCTGTGATGTTCTTTGAGGTGTGTCCTGTTCTGGGACACACAGAGAGTCCTGGAGGGGCTGGAGCGTGTCCAGGGAAGAGAATGGAGCTGGGGGAGGCTCAGCTTGGGCAGCAGCAGGAATTTGTGCATGGAAAGGGTGCTCAGGCCTTGGCAGGGGCTGCCCAGGGAGCTTTGGAGTGCCCATGGCTGGAGGTGTGCAAGGAAGGGCTGGAGGTGGCACTGAGTGCTCTGGGCTRGGGACAAGGTGGGGATGGGGCACAGCTGGCACTCCATGGGCTGGGAGGGAATTTCCAGCCTCAGGGACTCCATGAATCCAAGCAAAGCACACGGGAAATTGCTGCAGGAAAACCAGCCTTGCCTTAGCAATCACCTGTGAGACTGGGGAGGGACTGAGATTTTTGGGGAAATAGATACACCTTTCCTGAAATGAATTCCTGCCACTTTTCTTGTGGGTGCTGTGAATGAAAATAACCAGCAGTTGATCCTCCAAACAATATTTATTAATCTGACAGAAAAGAGGAATTATCTTTTGATGCAGCAGTTTGCAACACAAAAGGAAAAACACCTGTGAGGGTGGGCAGGCCCTGGCACAGGGTGCCCAGAGCAGCTGGGGCTGCCCCTGCATCCCTGGCAGTGCCCAAGGCCAGGCTGGACATTGGGGCTTGGAGCAGCCTGGGACAGTGGGAGGTGTCCCTGACATGGGAGGGGTGGCACTGGATGGGCTCTAAGGTTCCTTCCCATCCAAACCACTCTGATTCTATGAAATTATACCAGGACCATGATGGAACCAGCATTCCCTCCCTGACACAACTGGGAGCCCAGTGGGARGCTGCCTGTACAGCTTTGAGTTGTCCAAAACACCATTTTTCTGTGATACCCCAAATCAGGGATCAGCTTGGGCTGATCAGATGTGACCTCAGTTGTTCTGGAGCTGAGACAGAGCTGTGGGAGCATCCCAAGTGCACTAAGGAAGGACATTTGCAATTTTCAGCCTTCATTCCAGCYGGGTGCCAAAATAGTTTCAGGGCACTCAGGCTTTAATTTCCTTTTACTGGAGTGTTGGAGTTTGGAGCTCTGCTSGCCCAGGGCTCAGAGCAGTGACAACAACTGCAATTGTGATGGTGCCAAGCAGCAACAGGAGAGGCTTTGTTCCAGGCTTAACCCAGGAGAAACATCTGCCACCGCCCTGGATGAGCACCCTCACTGAACACCCTTCACGAGTTTGGGAACTGAAAGGGATTTAGGGAGTGAATGGCAGCTTTTATAAGCTGGAGGCAGAGCAGAGCCAGGAGGGCTGTGGTGCGTGGCAGGAGATAAATGTCCTGTGGGAGCTGGCACCGGGCACATCTGAGGCTGCAAACAACGCCTCGGGCCACAGCCAGCACTGCCTGCARGCCCTTGCTGCTCCTCCAGGAGCCATCCCCTGGGATGGATCAAAGCCTGCTTCGTGGGGATGGTGCTTCCACCTGGCAGCTGAGAGCAGCGTGGTGACTGCATCCCCAGGGATGGAGCCGTGACCTCTCCCACTTCCTGTGGGCTGGGGATATCGCTGCTCCTCCGTGGGGACAGGGATGCAATCCATGGATGTTTGAGCACAGCTGCTCTCCCTGGGCTTGGCAGCTGGCGCTGGGCACACTGAGCTCTCTGGGAAAATGTGTCACGTCTGGAGGCAGGCAGGATCACAGACAGGGAGCAATTCCCCACGGGAAATCCTGCTGGGTGTCCAGGGGCTGCCATCCCTGCACAATGTCCCGTGGCTGAGCAGWGGGGAATGCAGCCAGGAAAATGTCACCTCTCCTCCTTGCCCTGCTCACTGCCCAGGGGGGCTGCAGCAGGTTCCTCACCCCTGGAACTCACACTCTCCTGATGAAATGCTGGTTGTGGATGGATTAAAATCATCCAGTTGATTGCATTTGCTGTTAAAACTCAAATCCYTGGAGCTAAGGGTCTGCTTTGCCTCTTTGTCTGCTGCCTCTGTTGGGTGGCTTTAATCCTCCTGGGCTGTACTTTTGCCAGGGGATCCTATCAAAAAGGCATAAATAATTTGGTATCCATACTTATTAACTCCCATAGCCCCTTCAAGGGCTTAGAGGAGCAGAGGGGCTGCAGGTGAGCAGGAGGTCAGCTGTGARCTGCTCCATCCCATCCCCAGCTGGATTCCATAACCTCATCCAGGGAGTGGATCCAGGGCAGGTGGAGAAATGACTCCTCATGAAGGGGAATAAGCAGCAGCTGGAGAAAATCCCTTATTAAGAACTGGGTAGGCAGAGCAGAAGGTGCCCTGTGGTGCTGGAAGAGGTTGGGTAGCTGCTCTTGTTTTTTTGGGTTTTTTTTCTACAATCAAATCACTAAACTGGGAAAAGCTTCCAAGATCATCAAGTCCAGCTTTTCCTGGGCAAAGTGGGAGATGGCTGTAGAAAAAGAGGARCAAGTGAAGCCCTTCCCTTGTGCTGCAGGTAGGGAGAGGAGTCTCAAGTTTCAGACTTTGCTGAGGAGTTTCAGTGCTGCATACCAGAGTATCTGTTTTTGTATTGTAACTCTCTGGAGTGGGTGTTTAAAAATCTTCATTATTGATGGGATTTAAGGAGCAGTGAGAGGARARCTTGTTGGAGGGAGTCTGGGTTTGTTTGATGCTGCTTTGTTGGGCAGAGCAATCCTTCCCTGAACAGGTGGAGCAGTGTTTGCTGTGATTTCTTCTTCCCTAAACACATCCCAGCTCAAGGGATGAGTGTTTGCCCTTCCGTAGTTCCAGCCTTTTTCACACAGCTGTAGGAAGGGCAATACAATTTCCCTGCCTCTTGCTGTGGTGATCAAAGATTCCCTGGGAGGTTTTCTGCTCCCTTTTGCCTCCATCCTGTGTCTYCTTCCACTTGGAGCAATTTGCAGCTCAGCTGTTTTGCTTAAGGCTCTCCCTGGAGAGCCGAGGCTCCATTTGCCTTTCAGGGCAAGTGCCCACCTGGAAATAATCATGGAAACACTCCTTTTGTACACAAGTGCTTCAATAATCCAGGCAGTTCTTGGAGGGAATCAAGACTCTGTTTTATGAATCCATTTAATATCATCCTGTGGAGAGTGAAGAGGGATTTTTATTGACCTAAGAATCAAGTTTTGCTCTCTTCTTAGCAAAGAAATTCAAATATTTGGCTGTTTTGTCACTTCTGGCTGTTCAGGGGAAKTCTGGCCTGCCATAAATCCCCCTAAATCTGGGTGTAATGGTGTCATTTCATGATGTGATGGAGTTTGTTTTATCAACAAATTGTTTTTCCCATTGTTTGCTCTATTGCAGAGCTGAAGTTTTAGGCTTTTCTCATGGTAAGAATCAGAATTTGTTAAGAATTTATGGCATATTTCCCTGTTTTTTTAATGGATTTGGTCTGTAATAGATGTCTTCCACTGTGCTCCCTTGGATTTTACTGGCACAATTATCCATTAAAARATACCCTGTGGTGGGTTCCCCCCAGTTTGGGAGTTTAAGGGTGCAACCACACTCCARCCTGACTGCTTCTCCAAGGCTGTTATCTTCTCCCATAASTTCATTCCTCAYTTGGGAATGCTGGAATTGATGTAAYRAACTTCCATTTTATGCTTAGSCCTGTCTGTCAYRGAATTYCTGTCCWGCTGTTTGCTTGCTCCTGTTACAATGTGCTGCTCCCACTGATAAAACTACTCTTCCTAAGGAAAAAAAGCTGTTATTGGGAGCATGACAGGTGATATTTTTCTGCATTTATCTGCCCAGGTTTGTCTTGTTATCATTAAATGGATTCAACTGAAACTATTTTTTAATTAAATAGAAGGGTAAATGATGAAAGAATAATTTAGGTTGGAAAAGAAATTTAAGATCAAGTCCAGCTGTTCCCTCAGCACTGCTGAGCCCCACACTGACTCGTTTCCCCAAGTTCCATGGCTGTTTAACCCTTCCAGGGATGCTGATTCCACCTGGGCAGCCCCTGCCAAGGCCTGAGCACCCTTTCCATGCACAAATTCCTGCTGCTGCCCAAGCTGAGCCTCCCCTGGCCCAGCCTGAGGCCCTTTGCCCTTGTGCTGTCCCTGTTCCCTGGCAGCAGAGCCCGACCCCCCCTGGCTGTCCCCTGCTGGCAGGGACTTGTGCAGAGCCACAAGGTCCCCCCTGAGCCTCCTTTGCTCCTTAAATCCCACCCAGTGCCACCCCTGCCATGGGCAGGAACACCTCCCACTGTCCCAGGCTGCTCCAAGCCCTGCCCAACCTGGCCTTGGGCACTGCCAGGGATGCAGGGGCAGCCCCAGCTGCTCTGGGCTATGGTGTGTTTTGGGTTAAATTCTCATTGTGTCTGTGTGTTTCATTCAGCATCACCTGGGAATATTGATGGAGCTCAGGTATTTATGGGAAAGTGAGGATGAGTGAGCAGAGTGTGGCACATCACAGGCTGGGTGAGGATGGGAGGCACATCTGGAGGTTCTCTGGTTCAGGCTGCCCTGGACCATGTTCTGGTGGCTTTAGGGTCTCTCCAAGGAGGACAATTCCTCTCTGGGTGGGCTGTAAGGCAGGGGAGATGCAGCTTCAAAGTCAGGATGCTCCCTGGAGGTTTGGAGAGCCAAACTCGTGTCCCCCATCCTGCTGCAGGCTGATTTGGGTGCAGTCCTGTGGGCCCTGGCTCAGGGGGCTCCTTATGGCTGCATCCTCCTCATCCCTGCCTGGCCTGGGCAGCCTTTGCTGGGGGAATTGCTGCCAGAAAAGTGGCAAAGTCACCTTTTAGCCAAAGAAAAACCACAAATTTGTCTGAAAAACTGCCAGGGAGGTGTTCAGAAGCCCCCTGGGGGCTGAGTGCTGCTGAGCTCTCTGTTCTGCCCTCTCTCCATCCAGGTGTGGTTTCMCTCTTTTATCTGGGGCTGCTTGGAGCTGATTTTCCCTGCCCTTTTTTGTGCTGCAGTTTATTTCTGTGGRGCTGAGGCAGAGCAGGAAGCAATCTCAGTAGGTTTGTGGCACACAGGCGTTCCAGTGGCTCCTGGATGGATCCCAACTGATCACCAGCCTTAGGGGTGGCTCTCCTGAGGTTTATTCCAGTGCTCTCCCATCCTCACCAAACCCATCCTGGCTGTTAGAAAAGGAGCTTTTCCATTCTGGCATTTTTTTTGCTGTGATATTTCTGTGCTACCTTTTTCCTGTTCAGCCCCAGAGCATGAAGGAAAAGTCTCAGGAAGSCAGAGGGRAGGGAAGCAGCTGGATCAGTGCCCYSTGTGAAGGGATCCATTAAYGGAGGTTTSTTTTGTGTTGCAGCGTTCCCACATTCCAGAGCCTTCCCGAGGAGATCCTCAGTAAGCTTGCAGATGTCCTGGAAGAGGTAAGTGCTGTGGATTTTGGGATTTCATGAGTTCAGAACTTTCTGCTGGCAATATCCAGATTCTTCTTCTTCCCCCACAAAGAGCAGCTCCCCAGCTTGGCACCCATGGAGGCTGTGAGAGGAGTTGTGGGGAAAACAAATCCAGCTTTGAACAGGGTTGATATATTTTATTAATTGGGTTTTTATCCACTTGGGGAGTGAATCAATCATTTCCTGTGGTGTCCTGAAGGGAATGAGCTTCTCCAGCCCCTGGGTGAGTGGTGGGGATTGGGGGAATGTGAGAACCTGGTCTCATTTCAGATTTGATGGGACACTTAGGTTGGAGGGTGTTTTAAAAGTGTCATGGTGCTCTGGGAAGAGTTCCAGCAGTGTTGAGATGTTGGGATGGGGTTGGCCTTTGCCTGCCTGGCTTTAACTGGGGCCTCATCAGGGTCAGGCTTTTAATGAGTCTGTTTAAAACAGCACAGAAATCACTCACAAAACACCAACCAAAGAAAACCTCGGGGAAAAAAATGACAAAAACCCTACAAATCCCCCCAAAAATGCAAAAAAACCCCCCCAAAACCCTAAAAAAGCCTAGCACCCACCCAAAAGAAACATCAAACCCCCCCAACCTTGCCCCATAAGCAGATGTAAAATGGATRTAAAATATTTGGGTCTGCATCACAATTCCCCCCCGTATTTTATTCCCATGACACTCCCTTCTGGGCCTGAGGAATTCAATATCCCAGCAGGTCATTAATAAACCCTTCCAAAAGGTGATTTAAGTTCAGGAAATGTGTGTGTGGCAGTGATTTATTTCATCCCTGCTCCCTTCTCTTCCCCCACACCCCTCCATCAGGGAAGATGTTCCCGTGGATTTGGAGGAAAAGCGCTGCTGCCATCGGGGTTGATTTGAATTCTCTTTATCCCGAGCTTTGCTGGGGTGTTTTTCCTTCTCTGCCTTTTTATTTAGTGCCCAGATAAATCCTGTGGCTCCAGCAAATCAGCTGTTTGTCACCCCGAATAATTGCATATTCACAGATAAGCTTTATTCCCTTTRCTGCCAGGGAATGCTCTGATTTAGGGGGAAAAAGGACATGAATGCCTTCTGCTGTAAATTCTGTCTGCCTGCCTCACAACCCCACTGCCAGCCACARTTTGCTGGGATCACATCACCAGCATTAAGCTCCTTATCAAGAGTTGAGGAGGAGAATAAAGCCCATAAAACTTCTCCAGAAATGCTTAAAGTTTCGTGRCAAGGAGGAAAAAAAAATTCTTTATAAATACCAGTGAAGAAATTAGGCAGGAAAGCAGCATTTGTTGGGGAATAAATCTGGATTTTTAGGATGGATGCTTGCAGTTTCCTGCTTGGAATCAGCATTATTTCCTCTGGGTTTGTCTTGAGTAGGCTGTGTTTTGCATGAATTAAAAATAAAAAGTCACTCTCAGGTCTGTATATTTAGATTTTAACTCCCACCTGGCTGCAGCCCCTTTTCCACAGGCTGCACCTCTGGAGTATTGGAAACCCTCTCTGTTAATTGTTAATATTACATGGAAAATCGTGTCTGGTGGCTCACCAGGGATTATCTGGGTGGCACCAACACTGCCAATAATTTCAGTTTTTATGGGTAATTCCATTTAGCAAATGGAATTAAAGTCCTGGAGGGAGTAGGATGGGGAGTCTGTTCCTGGCATGGCTGAGGAGTGGGATGAGCTTTTGGTGGGCATGGGCAGTGCTCAGAGCTGGCATTTCCTCCTCCCCTCTTTCCCCCCCTTCATCTTTATTTGAGTTTTGTGGCAAAAATCGGGATTTATTTCCTGTCCTTAAGTTGCTTCACATCCTGGCAGAGTTGTTCCTCTTGAAGGTTATTCCCTGTGCCACTCAAATGTAGAACTTGTAGGATTTCCATCTCAAATCAGGTGTTCAGGTGCTGATAGATGTAATTAAGGTTCCTTGACTTCTTCTCCTCTGAAGCCACTTCCAGGTTCTTGTGATTTTGTAATTTTTYCATTTGATCTCAAATTCTTTTTTGTGCCTACAGCTGATTCTTCTRAATTTTGTTCCCCAGCTGCAAATCCCTACTCCTGTTTAAAGAAGGCTCCCTTTGCCTGGATGTCAGGGATGGAGCTGTTACCTGCCTGAATTTCTGTCCCAACTCCACTGAATTGGGTCGGGTTTTCAGGGCAGGGGAAGGAGCAGGAATTCAGAGAGCTGGGGGCAGCTGCAGTCATTAATCCCAGACTGCTTTGGGTTGGAAGGGGCATTAAGGATCATCCCATGGGCAGGGACACCTCCCACTGTGCCAGGCTGCTCCAAGCCCCAATGTCCAACCTGGCCTTGGGCACTGCCAGGGATGCAGGGGCAGCCCCAGCTGCTCTGGGCACCCTGTGCCAGGGCCTGCCCACCCTGCCAGGGAACAATTCCTGCCCAAGATCCCATCCAGCCCTGCCCTCTGGGAATGAGAAGCCATTCCCTGGGTCCTGTCCCTCCATCCCTTGTCCCCAGTCCCTCTCCAGCTCTCCTGGAGCCCCTTTAGCCCCTGGAAGGGGCTCTGAGCTCTCCCTGGAGCCTTCTCCTCTCCAGGTGAGCACCCCCAGCTCTCCCAGCCTGGCTCCAGCCCTGGGAGCAGCTCCTCCTCTGGATTCACTCCAGCAGCTCCGTGTGCTGTTGGTGCCCCATTCAGAACCATCTGAGATTTAAAGTTCTGTGGCTGCAGACTCACAGGAGGAGACTGAATTTWGGTCTCCTTGGCATTTGCAACCCAGGTCTTTTCATCTGCATTTCCTAATCCTGTGCCCTCGCTGCTCCCTGGCTGTTTGGGATTTAGCCTGGTAATCCATGGGAGATGTCAGAGCTGCCTCAAGTTCTGGGTACATTTTTGTGTGTGTATATTTATAGGTTATTGCTGGGTGTATGGAAATTTWAAGTGTTCCTGGGCAGGGCTTGGAGCAGCCTGGGATAGTGGGARGTGTCCCTGCCCATGGCACAGGGATGGACTTTMAAGTCCCTTCCAACCCAARCCATTCCATRATTCTCTGACAATACTTTATAACACATTGAAATCTATAATGTTTATCTATCATAGTTGCAGTGTATRTAGGTATTTCAATATAAATATGGCTAATTGCCCTAAATCCAGCACTTCATTAAYTCATCCTGGGTTAACAGGAGAGCAGTACAGCTGGGAAGTGCTGGGAGTGCCATTCCCACATCTCCCAGGGTGCATTTTGGGAATTCTTGCACTGAAAGCATTCCTATTCAGAATTTTAATTTCTGTGGATGCACTGCTGAGATCCAAGTGCCAGTGATGTTTCCTGCAGCCCCAGGCAGCCTGGCCTTGGCTCCCAGTGACTCCTTGAACAAGCAGCAGAGCCAGACTGAGGGGAGAGGCAGAGAAAAGTGCTGAACCCCACAGGCAGAGGCTGCCAGGGATGGAAACCCTTCCTGCTGCTCTGGGTGCTGAGCTCTGGGATCCCAGCTCCTGCCTGCCGTTTGTGTGCTGAGTGTTGCTTGCCAGCCTTTGCCAGTTCCYTTACTTTTATTTTAATTCCAATGAAAGACTGAATTTCAAAAGGCACAAATGTTAAAAAAAAAACAACCAAATAATAAAACACAACCCATAATTCTTTCTGGAGCTCCTGTTGTGGCTCCTGGTGTGGAGAGAGGGATCTTGGAGGAGATTTCATGGATTAATTCAGCTGTAAGAGCTGGCCTGGGCCTTGCTGCAGAGATGCCAAGCATCCTTCCTGCCCAATTAGTATGGATCAGAAGGATGCCTCTGGTTAATTAACAGAGGCTGAACACAGTCCTGCCTTTGTGGGATTGTGTGGCAACAGTGAATAGAAGAGGGAGAATGTGCAGAATTATTTAGCTTTCTAAACAATCAGTGCTTTTTTGGCTGATTTAGGAGTGAGGATGGCTCTTGGGTAAAGGGAACCAGGTCCATCCTGCAGGCTCTGCCAGCACCAGGCAGGTACTGATGGGATACAGAGCCAGAAATCACATTTAAGAGAGAATTTAAAATATTCAGAGAAGAGTAAAATGTTTTGGTTAAGAAAAAACATGTTATTGTTATTATTTATGTTTTTTATCAAAGGAAGGAGCTGTGGGATAGGGTAATGCTGCCTGTGGAGACATCAAACCAGATTCAGTCACTGACCATCACAAATGGACAGCATTTTAACTCAAGTTGCACTTCCATTAATTTTTCAGATGGTGCTCATGAGAACACAGCTTTGGGCTTGCAGGTGCACCAGGAAATAAAAGCTTTTTCTGGGGGGAAAGAAATTAAAAAATAAAATGCAGCTGGAAAACCTGGAGTGCAGGAATACAGTGGAGTCAGTGGCAGGAGCTGCTCCAGCTTTGGGTTGGGATAAGATGTGTTTTCTGGAGTTGAGTTTTCCTTTTGATGTTCTTTAATGTGGGCATGGACCACGTGAAGGGAATTAAAAATAATCTCCTGCTTGTGTTAGCACAGGAAAGGAGTTCAGTATTCCCTAAATTTTGTGGRTTCTTGTCAGGGAYGTGGTGGTCCCTGTGTGTGTTTATTGCCCATCCTCTCTTCTCCTGCAGTGGTAGAAATGGGGCAGGATTTGGGGWTTTTCTTCCMCAGTTCTGCAGGACTTATTGTTAGRAGGTGATGCCAGTGGAGGAAACCTTTGGGACTCTGATTACTTCCTAATGTCCCTGGCACTGGGAAGCCATTCCCTGTGTCCTGTCCCTCCATCCCTTGTCCCCAGTCCCTCTCCAGCTCTCCTGGAGCCCCTTTAGCCCCTGCAAGGGGCTCTGAGCTCTCCCTGGAGCCTTCTCCTCTCCAGGTGAGCACCCCCAGCTCTCCCAGCCTGGCTCCAGAGCAGAGGGGCTCCAGCCCTTGGAACATCTCCCCATCCCAGATCAGACCCCCCACTGCAGCTGAGGCCTCTCCAGAGGGGTGGAAAATCTGTTGCCATTTCTTCCCATTTGATTGAGCATCAAATCCCTTCTCCTTTTCCCAATGAAATCCTTGTGCTGAACACACAGGAAGGCATTTCCTGGAGTTCACTGCTCTTGGCACACGTGGGAGCTTCAGCTCTTCTCCTGGTGGGTTTTTGTGTCAGGTGCAAGGAGCAGCTTCTGGCCTCTGCTAAATGCACCTTTCAAGCTTTTTAGCAGAGATTTCTGAAATGAATTTAGAGACCTCTCAAGAAGCAGCTTTTGTTCGGGCTGAAAATCCCAGTGGTGTCAGAGGGATCTTTTTCCAGAGGCTTTCCACGCGAAGCTGGATTCTCTGGAGACAGGGAGGTTTATTAACATCTCATTTACTGTCAGGAGTCCCCCTGCCCTTGTCCCTGGGCTCCTTTGCTAAACCCCAAGCAGAGGAGCTTGGCTGTTGGTTTTCTTTCAAGTGTGTGTTGTAAAATCCACTGGAGTCAGGCCAGGGCACCCCAGCTAGGGAATTACATCTCCTCTGGCTGTCCAAAACACATGGATTCATGGAAATCTCCACGASAATCCCAGGGACACTCAGAAGGATGGGAGTTGGGAGACTTTCTCAGCTGTCAGAGAAGAAATTGAGAGCTGGGGGTGCTCACCTGGACAGGAGAAGGCTCCAGGGGGAGCTCAGAGCCCCTTCCAGGGGCTAAAGGGGCTCCAGGAGAGCTGGAGAGGGACTGGGGACAAGGAATGGAGGGCCAGGACACAGGGAATGGCTTCCCAGTGCCAGAGGGCAGGGCTGGATGGGATCTTGGGCAGGAACTGTTCCCTGGCAGGGTGGGCAGGCCCTGGCACAGGGTGCCCAGAGCAGCTGGGGCTGCCCCTGCATCCCTGGCAGTGCCCAAGGCCAGGTTGGACATTGGGGCTTGGAGCAGCCTGGGACAGTGGGAGGTGTCCCTGCCCATGGCAGGGGGTGGAATGAGATCATCCTTAATGTCCCTTCCAACCCAAACCATGCWTCCTCCAGGAGGGTTCTGTAGTTCCCTGTTTTCCAGCTGCCTTTCCAGCACTTTTCCAGCTTTTCCCCATTCTTTGGGCACCTCCTTCTCCTCATCCAACCTCCCAGAGGTGGGAAAAGCCACTCCAGCAGTGCCATGGTCACCAGCAGGACACGTGGCAAAGGCAGTGTCAGACAGAAAAAATCTTCCTCAGATTTGCTTCATCCCTGGATTTTCTTTCTTTAATTTATTGCCACTATTTTTGGCARTGGTGCATTGAGTGAGTGATCAGGTTTTCAGGAGGTCACTGATAAAATGTTCATTTCTAAAGCTGCCCCTGTCAGGTTATGCAGGTGTTGGGATTTAAATATTCCCCATTTCCAGCTGGATTAAACCTATCTGGGAGATATTTTTGTGTTCTCTAAGCAGATTCTCCAGCTGATCCATCACAGTTATGAAAGAAAGGAAACAAGAAAAACAAAACATTATTTTTTGCTGTAATCTTAGATATTTTCCAGGGTTTCACAGATATGAAAAGAAAGGATTTAAGCAAATCCATAATTTATTATTTGCCCTGGAGGATTTGCAGGCTCTGTGAGGGACACATGGGATGGATGTTGATTTTTTTTTTTTTTTTCATGGCACCTGGGACAACAGAGAGGTCACAGGGGGACAACTCAGGAGCTTCAAGTTGTCTCCTCCCTGATCCAGCCTTGTTTCTAATTTCCCAATATCTGTTTGTTTACTGCTCCCAGTTTCCAGAGGCTCTAAAGCAACACTGGGGCAAGGAACCCATGGAATCTGCTTTTGCTGGCATTTTCTTTGTTGCAGACAGGTTGGGATTGATGGGTTGGTGGCTGTCCTTCACTTCCTGGGTGGAGAAAATCCAACCAATTAATTCTGACTGAAATGTAATTAAGATTTGGGCGTTGGAGGAGGTTTTTGCTGTGGTGGAGGTGGCTCAGCTCAAGCCCCTCTTCCCAAGCAGTGYTCCTGACAGCCAGAGCTGAGTGATTTTTGGGATGGATCCTCCCCGTGGATGAGGTTCCTGTTTTGTGCCCAGGGCTTTGCTTTCAGTGCTGGATTCTTTGGGAGAAGCTTGGAAGGAGAGCATGTGGCTGTCTGGTCTTTTGGGCATCTCCTGCTGGGAATTCATTCAGCAGTTCTCAAGATTCCCACATATCCCTGCTCACAGACAYGTGTGGGCAAATTTTGGTGGGGATGAACTCCAGAACAAAAATCCAGCCTGGTGTTTACCTGAAAATATTCCATGATTTCCACCCTTCAGCCCTGGAGAAGTTAACACAGACAGTGCTTTTTGATCTGTAAAAACAAGGAAAAACTACAACCAGAAGTTATATTAAGGAAAACACAGATATTCCTTACCCTGATGAGTGTTTTCCCTTTGATTCCAACGYTTCCCTCGCTGGATTTTCCCGTTGTGTTGCCCACAGTGACACCTGCTGGAATCGGGGACAAGGTTGGCTTGGAGTGGGATTAATTAGGAAAAAACAATGAAGGGAACACTTCCACGTGGTCATGGAGACACCTGAGGCCATCCAAGGAATGGCCACCAGGCTTGGAATGCTGGGAATACCAGCTGGAGAGCCTCCTTCAATGGGATCAATCATTAAAAACCAGCTTTAAAGGTCAAATATTGAGATGGGGAGATCCTCTTCCCCAGACTTACTCAAAATATGGCTGCGTCCTTTCCCAGGGAAATTCCAAAACTCCTTCAGCAGGGCTTTTAAAAACTCTGAATTCTCCTCGGAATGACYTTCTGTGCAGGAATTTGGGAAATGSATTTACAGGCAGGGGGATTTTGGGTTAAACCTTGGATTTAATCTTGCCTGGTTAAGGAAAGRGCCAGCTGTGCCTTGTGCTGTAATTCTGACCTAAATTACATTTCCCAGCCTTGCCCTGCTTCTCTTTTCAGGACTGATATGAGAGATGCTCCCAAAAAATCTCCTCTAGAGCACAAAATAGCTGGGGAAAGCCCAACATTTCTGAGGGGGGGTCATTGCACAAGAGATTGATGGAGGTGCTGCTGCTGCAGGGACAGTTCTTGATGTGCTTCATCCTTCAGAAATCTCAGCTTCCACCATCTTCTGAATGCAGGATGGGATTTATTGCTTYCCTCACACCTTCCCCTTTAGTTGCCAGTTGTCCCAAATCCTGGAATGAGTTGGAGGCTGTGGAAAGGTCCTGTAAGATTTTCCTCCAAGCAAAAATAGGCTTTCTCCAATGAAATAGCCTCATGCCTCTCCAGCCAAGTCAATTTTAGCAGCAGAGTGTCTGCTAAACAGTGAAAAAATACTGATTTTTGTGCTTAGGGAGGAGATATTTTGCATTTCTATTATAAAACACAGGTTTTATCCAAATTTTCCCAGTTCTTTTGTCACAGAGATGGTGGCAACCCAGGTGAGGGGCTCAAGRCAGCTCCTTTCTCCATTGGGAAAAGTTATTGATGTTTCAAAAATGAAGATTTCAGCTTTTCCCAGTTTATAGAGAGTGAAAGTTCACTTGCTGCTTTAATAAATACATTGGAGGCAAACACTTGATTTCATGCAAGTGTGAATTCCAGAATTCATTGTTGTGCAGACTGGGAGTAGAGGCTGAGTTTGTGTCATGGGGGTTGATAAAACTCTTCCCTTTTTGGACCTTTTGGAGAGTGGATKAGAGAAATCAAGAGAAAAGGAAGATATTTTCCAGCAACAGGCAAAATCCATGGGGTTATAACAGGGAATGTGAACTGAGAGTGTGTTTAATTCATCTGCCAAGCTCAGGGCTGGCTGTCACCTGCACAGGGCCCTCAGAGTGGAAGCAGGTGGTGAATTCAGGGCTTTAAACTGGGAAAATGACCTGTTCCAGCAAAAGTCTGTGGAGGATGGTGGATAAATCCAATGCTTTCCATGATTTCCCTTCCAGTGAAGTGGGTTTCCAGGGATAATTTGAAGGGCATTTGCATATGGAGATGTAGAGGCTCCTCTTTTTGTGGTCTGGACCACAAAAAGAAAATACATTTCATAGCAGGTGACTGGAAAAGTGGCTGAATCTATTGAATTAATGTGCTTTTTTTTATTCCCCATGATTGATTCTGAAATGAGTTKGGATCCTGGTGGCAGTGTAAATACCTGGGGTGAATAAGCATGYAAAATTTGGAGGAAGTGAAGGAAAAGAAACGAAACAAATGTGTTGATTGAAGTTGTTTACTTCCAGTTTTATTTTGGCAAGGAGTTGATTCCCATTCTAATAACTGCGGAACAGACCTGTGGATTTAGGGATGGCAGTGGGATTTCCACACACATTTTTCCATCATGAGGAGGGGAAACTAAATCAGAGGTATTTGGGAAAGGATTGGAGAGCTGCTCTTTTCTTGCATTTCAATGAAATTTAATTAAACCCCCACGGACTTGAGCTGCTGGTGATTGGAGAGAGGTTCTATGGTGCCATCGTGGGGTTCTGTTTCTGCTTGGATTTCTCTAAATTCCTGTGTGGTCATGTCCAAATGAGGCTGGGAATGTCATGGAATTATAGAGATTTCAGTCTTGCAAAAGCCTAAAATTACATGGATGTGACTGGCCCAGGGCACACAAACATCTTCATTTTTTATTTTTATTTGCATTTTTATTTTTGCTGAATTTTTTTTGTTTGCTAATTTTTACCCAGGGTGACTGATGAATTGATTCCACTCTGTTGCCTGGGGATCCTTTTTCTAATTACTGATTCTCAGCTAATTCTCCACATTTCACAGTCATTATCTGTGAATCTGGTATTATTTAAATTGCCAAGCAAAGCTTTTTGGGGTTTTGACCCCAATTTGTGGCTTGATCTGTGGCCTAATACCACTGCTGCCTTTTACCCAAGTAGTCTGTTATCTAATATCTCCCCTGGGAATAAATCCTATTTTTTTTTCCGTATCAGTTCATCTTGTTTTCCTGGAAAATCTTGTTGCTGAAGCTCCTCTCCCATTTCTCCTGACCCCGTGCTGCTCTCACCCTCTGCCATCTCWCTGCTCTCTTAATCCTTGAACTCCTTCAGTTCTCCCTCTTGATCTTTGAGGTTGGTCTTGACCTTTTGCTTTCTTCACCCCGCTCTGTATCTCTGAACTTCCCAGCTTTCTCAGCATCCTCTCCTCCCCCCATTTCTCATCCTCCTCAAACTCCTGTTTCTTCTCAGTGGATGGTTCTTAAAAAAGAGAAGAGTTTGAAGCACAAACCCTCACCCAGCTCCTGTGCATCCAGGAATGGCAGGAGGAAAGGGCCAGGAGCTCCTCCCATCTCAAGCTCCTTTGGAAAGCAGGAATCTGGGGCAGCACTTGCCAAATGTGGTCCCTGATCCACCTTGCTGCCTTTTAATTATCCCTGAAAATGGCCCTCAGCAAGTGTTGGGTTGAAGTCTGGTAGGATGTAAGAGAAAGGGGACAAAAATCACAGCAAAGAGAACAATGTTGTGTTTTTCATGACTAGGAGATGAAACCATTGAGGTTTATCCCTAGTTCATGTCCATCTCCTTAGTGCTGCTTGGTTTAGGGGGCTGCTGAGATGAGCAGTGTTTGTTCTATGGCAAACCCAATAAATCCTGTTTGATTTATTATATATATGCATACGTATAGATATATATCATAAATGCTCCTGTTTATCTATCCACTGTTAATGGGCATGAGGAGAGCTTTGTGAAAGCTGGGTGTTCTGGTGTAAAGACCTTGATTTTGGTGTAAAAGGAACCCAAACTGCTCAGCTGTGTGCTCTGGGCCAYGGAAATGCCAGGGATGTGGAACTGCTGCTTCTTTCCATGAGACAAGTCAACCTTCAGGCAGCTTTTGAATTACCACAATGGTAGTGCCTTGTTTAGAGCTCAGTGCAAGACTTGAATTCCTGGTGCAAATTCAGCCTGGCTTTCAGGAGTTTCACCTGAGGAGTTGTCAGAGTTGGAAAAATCCCAGTTTGGAGATGGCCTTTGGCTCTAAATTGGAATGTGTGGAGTTTCTCTCTCCCTGTTTCCATTTGTATAACTTTATTCCCTTCTCCTGTCTTGTCCCAGCAACTCAGCTGGGAGAGGGCTGGGTCCAGCTCAGTTTGTGGAGCTTTTTCTGCCTTTGGGAGGAGGTTTTGAGAAAAAGGAAGAGCAGGAGGGATGCCAGCCCTGACTCCTTCCCTCCTGCTCACTCTCAGCACACCACAGGGAAATGCAGACACAGGAAACAGCAGTGCCAAGCACCAAAAGAAACAACCAGAAATTAAAGCAATCATTTAACCAAAGAACTTCAAATTAGGAACATTGCTCACATCTTTGCATTTCAGGAACAGCAGGGCCCTGTTGTTTATCCCCTTTGGTTTATCCATTTCAGTGTGTATCCTGTGGATTAGGTGGAGGCTGTGCTTGCTTTTGCTTCAATGAAATAATTGTTGGATACCCTTTTTTTTTACTGTCCCCATACATCCTTTTAGATTCCTTTTCCCTGGAGCAATCCCTGTTCCTGAGTCCTCAGAAGCACAGATAATATCTTGATAGAACACAGATTTTATCTTTGACCTCTGTTGRGGACAGATGAACTCATTGTGGGCAGTCATGTCTTAAATCATAGTTAATTTTAAGCAGTTACTCTTGGACCAGGGGTTTGGATCAATAATCCTCATGTGTCCCAACTGTATCCAACCCTAAGATTCCAGGATTTATGTTCCATAAGCTGTGCTGTGTCCATGCACAAACAGCCCCCTTAGGAGGTGTGKTAAGAGCCTTGCTCAGGGATGGTTTTGCAGGAATTGGAAGCAACCCATGMAGTGCAGAAGGCCCCACAATTGGAGGAGACAGCCAGAGTGTCCAGCTCATTCCCAGCAGTGTTCTCASTGCTGTCACAGCCCATTAAGGAGCCACAGGGAATCTGTGCAGAGGAAACGTTTCCCAAAAGGATTGGACAGGGAGACAGGCTCCTGTCACTGTCACAGCACAGCTTTTGCTCTRAAATACATACAGAGTGCTGCTGGGAGATCAAAGAGCTGTCTCTTTAAGGAGGAAGAGTAAGTTTGTAATCCATCAGTATGAAAAACAAAAACATTGCTGCAGGACATGGCAGCTCAGTTAGAGCCAGCTGAGTGAAAATCACAGGATGCCACAATGGTTTGGGTTGGAAGAGACCTTAAAGCCCTTCCTGTTCCACCCCTGTCATGTGCAGGGACACCTCCCACTGTGCCAGGCTGCTCCAAGCCCCAATGTCCAACCTGGCCTTGGGCACTGCCAGGGATGCAGGGGCAGCCCCAGCTGCTCTGGGCACCCTGTGCCAGGGCCTGCCCACCCTGCCAGGGAACAATTCCTGCCCAAGATCCCATCCAGCCCTGCCCTCTGCCACTGGGAAGCCATCCCCTGTGTCCTGGCACTCCAGAGCCTTGGTAATAGTCTCTTTCCATCTTTCTTATAGGCTCCCTTCRGRTAYTKTAAGGCCACAKTTRRGTCCCCTTCCTCATCTCCTGACTCAGTTCTGTGCTCTGTAATTATTCTGGAATTAAGGGCATGAGTTAACCCTCTCTTCCCCTCATCACTGCATCTTCCTCCTGTTTTCATTTCCCACTTGTTGCCCTCTAGTTAAGCTGCTGCTTAGGYACTGAGATGTCTGAAGTGTCAAAAATTAGGGATAAATGGGGAAAGGACCACAAAASCATAATCTTTCCCTCTGGCTATTTCAAGCAGCTACTTTTTTAGGTAATCCCTGGGATAGACACAGTGTAAAACCAGGGAAACATTTCTGTGTGGTTCTTAAAGAGTTCAGTACTGAAGACTGATATTTACCTGCTTGGGTTTGCAGCATTTTCAGCAAGTAAAYATATTTTTCCATTTTATTTTGTTTGCATGGCTGTTGTCATTTTAGGATGTTTGAGGCAGCAAATCCCAAACAGGAAAATAAATCTTCTAAAAGATGCTTCTGTTTGGAGTTTTGCTGACAGTTCTGCGAACATTTTTTAAGGCACCAGCAAAATAACACATTTAGGTTATTTTTATTTSATTTTAAAACCCCCTGGATGCAGTGGGTGGAGAACTGTCATCAACCCTGTGTTGCCATCGCTGGTTTTTGTGGTGCAGAACTTTGAAGCCCTCGTTTCAAAGCCACCTTTGTGCCTCTGCTCCCCCGAGGGCACCCTTGGCGCCGTGGGTCGCGGAGCATTCCAAACTCCCCAYTTCCCASCTYTTCCCAAACATTCYCAGCATAAACACGGCAGTCAGAGGCATCCAGGTGGAGGGAAAAATGAGCTGTTCTCAAGTTTAACTCTTGGGTTGGTCCCCAGAGTGGAGGTTTCTCTGTGAGGCCTGGTCCAGCTCTCAAACATCTCATTTTTAGTCGAGGTTTCTCCAGGAGGCCTGGGCAGGCTCTCARACATCTTGTTTTTATTTGAGGTTCTCCAAGAGGCCTGGTTGGGCTCTGAGACCTCAATTTTAGTTTCTCCAGGAGGCCTAATTGAAGTTTCTTCACTAAGCCTGGTCGAGGTTTCTTCATGAGGTCTGGTTGGGCTTTCAGACATCTCAGTTTTGGTGGTACTTGGGAGCAGAAGCTCCAGTTGAACTTTGTGACTGATCAACCAAGCTCAGTGGACCAAAGTCCTCAGCCAGATGTGAAGTGTGAAATTGTAATTGTTTTTTTGTGTGGTGGGCAAGATGTGCCCTGATGTGTTGGGGAGAAATTATTTAGCACATTTAACTGTTCTGAGATGGATGGATTGGGGGTGGTCACTGAAATATGGWTTGTACATTGCTTTGCTTTCTGTATCTGTGGGAGGTTTTTGTCCTGGGGAGCACTGGGACTCAAAAAAGGAGTTTTTTAAAAAATCTTGGTGCTATTGGGCCCCACTGTTGCTAATTTTGTCCATTTTCAGTATAAGTTGGTCTCATAAAAATCCAGTCACTCCTGAAGAGAACTTGCATTGGGTATTTCTCCACTCAAAGAAATGTCCATGTCCACTCACTGACATTCTGCACAGGATGAGGGATTTCATCAAATGGGATGGTTGCCTTTTTTAGAGCATGATCTGACTCTTTCACAAGGTTGGTAGTTCTCCTGTGGGGTGCCTGGGGCAGGTCATGGAGACCTATCCCTGTTTTATCTTCTCAAACCTGCTGAGCATTCTTCCCACCCCCCACCCCTCCCTTTGGTGCTGCGATTTTTTGGATCATTTTAAGTAAAATTGACAATAGAAGTAAAGGAAAAAACCCCTGGTGTTTTTATAGAAGCTGCTCTTACTGGACAAACGGGGATCTCCATGGTGAGGACTTGAAAGGGAGAAAGAGCTTCACTTTTGTTCATTTAGGTTGGAAATGCTGTTTTGTGAAATATTCCAGCTTCTCTGTATGCTCAGGGACAGGATGAGTGGAAACAGCCTCAGGCTGGGCCAGGGGAGGCTCAGCTTGGGCAGCAGCAGGAATTTGTGCATGGAAAGGGTGCTCAGGCCTTGGCAGGGGCTGCCCAGGGAGCTTTGGAGTGCCCATGGCTGGAGGAGTGCAAGGAAGGGCTGGAGGTGGCACTGAGTGCTCTGGGCTGGGGACAAGGTGGGGATGGGGCACAGCTGGCACTCCATGGGCTGGGAGGGATTGCCAGCCTCAGTGACTCTGGGATTCTGTGCACTTTTGCCAAAATGCTTCTTCAGGATGTCTGAGGAGGTACTGCTGCCTCTCAAGCGGGGCTAAAAGCAGGAGYCTTGTCTTTATTCCCACTTCCACGTGCCCTGAGCGAGCCCCTGGGCACTTTGCCTGCCCAGGATGGTGCTCTGAGACTGGACAGACAGCAGGAGTTCCATTAGAAGGGCACAGCACACGGATGAGCTGATTTGTGTTAGAAAACAAGGGTTTAAGAGCAGGAGCCTTGGTGAAGGATGGGAAGGATGGGTTGATTCAAGCACGAAGAATTGCAGGTAGAATTGGCTGTGAAAGAAATGGCTTGGAATGCATAAACATGAGGATGTGGGTGGCAGGAAGGGCACGGAAAGAGGCACCAGTGAGGAGCAGGTCAAGCGAAATGGAAGCACTGGGCACTCAAGGAAGGACTAGAGGAATGTGATTGGAATGTTGGAAGAAGGACTTGGCTGAGATTAGAGCTCARTTTGAAAAAGAAGAGACAAAACACGCTGAAGTGCGAGGCAGCTTTAGCTGCTTTGAAGCTCAGATTTGTGTTCCTTCCATTCCTGTTGCAGAGTTCTGGGTGGGAAGTTCGGGAAAACTCATGGATTGGGAAGAGCCACGTGTGGGCGTGATTGGGAAGAATTAGGGAATAGTTGGGTGGAATTTATGGGTTGGAGAACTAGTGGATGGGAATTGGTTACAGCAGAAGGACTGAGACTCAGTTCTGCAGTGGTTGGTGCTGGTGGTGGCTGGTGAGCAGGACCAGAAATGGCCTTTTAGGGAGCAGGTTTATCATACTGAATTGCCCAGAAATCATATTAAAATACCATTATTGTATCTAATGAATATGGATTACTTGTTGTAAATTTGGAAGCCATTAGCCCAGTACATTCATTAATTAGATTTTTGGATGCCTACTTGAGAGGCCTGATCCCAATACCTCCTAAAATCAGGCCCTTCCAAGGAATTTTACCTGCCATGGTCAAAAATGTGCACCTTAAATCWGCTCTCCACAAACACCCAACAAAAGCAGTAAAGCTCTACCAGTTTGTGTCCAGGTCTCCTCCAGAGTTTTTTTTCCTCCCTCTTCCCACTCTGGCCCATGAAAATGGGAAAAGCTGGGGGTTCTGTTATCAGTCTGTAAGTGATAAAAAGATTGGGGTGTAAAGATAAATAAACAAACTCAGGTCAACAAAACACCCTTGAAAGAAAACATCTCAAGYTTAACTAAATCTGAGGATTTGGATTAATTTCCCCATTTTATCTCCAGTCCCTGCTGGTTTATACATCCTTTGGGATTAGAAGATCTGATGGTGAGTGCAGGGTGTTTTTGGGGTGATTTTGTCCCAAATTTGGGACAAAATACCTCCAGCTCTCATGGTCATGGTTGGAAAAATCCARCAGACTTTTATCCCAAGGGAGATGCAGGAGAGGTTGGATGGGAAGCTCTTGGCATCCCCCACCCTCCTATTGATGGAATTTGCTGGGGCAGGGCGTTCTGGAATGAAAATTCCAATGTTTGGGGGGTCTAAATATCAATTTAAAGCCTTGATTTAGGAAGTATTTGGATTTTTTGGTGATGTGTAAATGCACATTGCTTTTGATGGGGTGACACAAGGGATGAAAGTATCCTAACTGGTTCAGATGCCAGCACTGATAAGCTGTGACATGAATTTAGCAAGGACTGTTCCACAAAATAAGGCAAAAATGGACAGATTAAACTMCTGTAATAACAGGAGAAAAGCAAAACTTATTTGCTGAATAAAGCCCTTGCTAGCAAAGCTGGAAAACCACCAAAACCGACATGGGAAAAAAAAAAAAAGGAAAAGAAAAAATTTACACCAGACTTCATATTGCAGTTTAGTTTGTGCAGAATATTCCCTGTTGGAAATTCCTCTGTCTCGTTGACATGCTAAAAATGGATTTAGGCTGTGAGAATAATTCATCTGGGCACTGGCTGGCACCAGCACAGCCAGAAGAAAAATGGGCAAGCCACAAATGCTTCCAATTTAATTATTCTRTTCCTTTCCACAAGACAATCTTTAAGTCACAGCCAATGTCAGGCTGGGATAAGAGGGGTCCAGGGTGATGTTCTTGCCAAGATGCCAAAATATGGGCGTGGAGAACTTTTGTTGTAGTGCTTTTATTTGTTTATCTTCACGTGGTTCCTTTGCCTCTTGCAGACTCACTAYGAGAGTGGAGAGTACATCATCCGCCAAGGGGCTCGCGGGGACACCTTCTTCATCATCAGCAAAGGAAAGGTGAGTTCACACCTCCCCAGGGCAAGGGGCTGCCAAAATCCCACTCCAGAGTCTCTCTGTCCCTTCCCGAGGCACAAATGTGTCAGCTCTTGACATTTAACAGAGCTCCTTGGCTGGGTCAGGAAGGAAGAGTGGCCTGAAGGGCTGGAAATGCAATCATGGAAATGRAAACGTGCTGGTTTGCACAGGGAACACTTCGGGGTGGAAACTGTTGTTGAGTCTCTGTGTAAATGACCACACAACTCACATTCTTTGAAATAAATCCTACAATACCCCATGRTTTCGTTGCTGTGCATCCCCCTTCCAAGGCTGGCTTCCAGGCTTCATTCCCATGGCTTTCTCTTCCCAGATTCTGCAAATAATAGAAAGGCAGGCATGTCTGAGCTCTCTCCACGGGGGAAAAAAAGGTCTAAGTTTCTCTTCCACTGCTCACAGGGAAAATATTTTTGACCTTTTTTCCCATAAAATGCTGATGGGATTTTATAGACCAAGTTTTTTCCTTCTATTCAACAATTATTTATAATTTTTGTAGCTGGCCTAATACACTTGAGAGACACTTGGCTYCYTTCCAYGTAGCAGGATGGAGATTTGGAGGGWATATGCAGTGWTTTCCAGCTGCCAACTCRTTTTCCACCATCATCTTCCACTTCCTGGGAGCCAGTCTTCATTGCAAGGCAAAAAATGATCTTTTTCAGATCCATRAGAGTGTCATGGAGAAGTTTTTGAAGTGAAGTTAATGACAGCCTGCAGAAATCCAAGTTTGTTGGTTTGATGCCCTTTCACTTCCCTTCACCCAGAAATAATATTCCCTCTTTTCTCAGATTATGGGCAATCATGAGCCAAGCTTCAAATCCTTTTTCTTTTGCCATTTTTTTCATGGGCAAAAATATTGGGATGGTGCATCTCCCTCCCATGCTGAGTTTRGAGCTGTGTTGGCCACTGGGGCATTTGCCCCACTTGATCAGGTGGATCCCATCCCTTCCCAGCAGCACAGAATCCTGGAATGGCCTGGGTGGGAAGGGA
>CADDXX010000336.1:870392-920921 GCA_902810485.1 Alauda arvensis
TGTCCAACCTGGCCTTGGGCACTGCCAGGGATGCAGGGGCAGCCCCAGCTGCTCTGGGCACCCTGTGCCAGGGCCTGCCCACCCTCACAGGGAAGGATTTATTCCCAAYATCCCATCTAAATTTCCYCTTTGTCAGTGTGAACCCATTCCCCTTGTCCTGCCCCCCATTTCCTTGTGCCCCATCCCTCTCCRGCTCTCTTGGGTAGTGATAACAGTGTTTATTACTTTTAAATGTTACCSCTCTCAGGGTGGGTRTTCCCARCCAGCTTTGCTGATCTCCAAGAAGGGAAGGATTTATTMCCAACATCCCATCTRAATTTCCCACTTTGTCACTATGAACCCATTCCCCTTGTCCYRTCCCCCCWTTCCTTGTGCCCCATCCCTCYCCASCTCTCCTGGAGCMTCTTTAGGCACTGGRGGGAGCTCAGKCRGTGATACCAACCTGGGAACAATGTAGGAATAATCCTGATTTATTTATATTTGCTRTTCTCCTCATCCTCCCTCCATCAACACCCAGAGTTTCATAGGCTGAGCACTATTCCTGTCCTGTATATATTCCTATTTCTTTGCAGCCATCACTCTGCCAGTGCCCTGCTACGAATTTAATGATTATTAACGTCAGTTTTAAGTCTCAGAGCAGATCTTTTACCCATGCCCAAACTTGGCACAGGGACTGTTTATCAGGCTCCAGCAGCTCCCCTTTCAGTGGCAGCCTCTCATCTCCCTTTGAGTTGGCTGTTGATACAAAAGATACACTTAAGCTTTTAATTCCTTGGTGCATTCCAGCAGATTCTTGTTGTCCCTGCCTGTCC
This sequence comes from Alauda arvensis, assembly GCA_902810485.1. Classification (NCBI taxonomy): domain Eukaryota; kingdom Metazoa; phylum Chordata; class Aves; order Passeriformes; family Alaudidae; genus Alauda; species Alauda arvensis. The sequence continues at coordinate 871,205 of CADDXX010000336.1, forward strand.
CTGTCCCTGTGCAATGTCACTGTGACTTCCAAGTGGGGGCTGGAGCCAGCCTGGCCCAGCTTGGAGATCAGCAAAGCTGGCTGGGAATGCCCACCCTGAGAGGGGTAACATTTAACAGTAATAAATGGTTTTATCACTAACCAGATTTTGGTGTTAATTTAGGTGAGGGCACAGCCTGAGTGAGAGGCAGTGCTCCAGTGCTGGGGTTGGTGTGAGGAGCTGGGCTTACCTTTGGGTTTGGCTCCCACAGCTGGGGCTGTGGGGTGGTTTTTGCTCTTAGAACCTGTTTTTTATTGTMAAGTCCATGTGGGGGAGACCCAGGGTTCCTTTTTGCTGAACACAAAGGGTTGGGGTTGTTTGTTTAGAAGTGCTCCCCTTAGGGCTTAGTGATACACTCAGGTTTTGTTAGGCTGAACTGTGCTGTCACTGATCCTCCTGATGCCTTGGAGTGCCTACCTAGAATAGAGGCTAGACAAGATTATGAGAATAAGAGTTGGTATTGATTAAAGGTCTTCAACAGGTATAACTTGGGCAGTCAAAAGCCTCCAAGATGGATGATGTTCATGAGTTTTTCAGACAGTTAAAAGTTTGGTCCATTGACATACCAGGAATTAATCCTCCATTTCCAGCTTCAGGTAATGAAGTCCTATTCCCCCAGTTTGCTCCCCCCCAATTCACTTCTGTTTATACTTTTTGGGGGCCTGAAGCTGTAGGGTTTCCTTGGATCTCAGGCCCAGAGGGATTGCTTTGTCTGACCAAAATGTGAGGACAGTTAACACTTTGTAAGGAATTTAGAGTTAGGCACTAATGCAGTACAGGATTTGAAAATATAAAGGYTAAAATCTTAAGGTGTCACTCCAAATCTCCACTGGAGGCTCAAGCTTCCCATTCCAGGGAGTTGAAGAGGGGAAACATCTCCAGCTGTGCCAGCTGTGTGTGTGAACAGATCTGAGCCTGTGCTGGGCAGCTCCTCCCTCACTGTCAGAGCTGGGACACTGCCAACCCCTCCCACAGGGCTGGGACAAGGAGTGGRCACTCCTGATGCCTTAAGTTTTATCTTTCCTGTGTTTCAGACTCTGTGCTGCCTCAGGTGCAGCTCTGAGCTCACATTCAGGSTCACTCAGCTCTGCACAGAGCAGGGACACAAAACAAATCCTTTCCCTGCTCAACACCAAGCACAACTTTCAGGCCCAAAARCACAAACAAGGCTGGGCTGAGGGGAGGAACAAGAAGGATGAGACCTCACAGCCTGGAGCTGSAATKGGACAATTAAACCCCAATGTGCAAATGRRCCCAAACTGATCAAAGTGTCAGACCTCGTGCCCAGGGCTCCATTTTGGGACCATTCTGAGYCCACCTTGGGTGCAGCCCTGGCCAGGCTCTTGTCCTGCCCAAGGTGTATCCTGGAGCCTTTCAGTAAATCTCTGCTTTATTCTCTGGCTSTGCCCAGTCTCTGTTCCAGCTCAGCCTTCCCAAGGCATCACTGGGGCAYKCCATGGGCAATGCTGGTTATTTCCAACCAGACACTYGGAATGGATATGGGAGCCTCAGGCACTGCTGTGAGTGTAGGTGAGAGAGGACCCTCAGCACTGGAATTAACCATTGGTTTTCCTGGGATTTTTGAGATAGACTGGACAGTGCTGCCTTCTCTGTGAGTTATCTCTTTATTAAAGCCTGGCCATTACACTGATGGGCATCTGGCCAGTGGAGAGYAGCCCCTGCTCCCCTGGGAGCTCTCCTTCCCTTCCCATTGCCCATCTTCCTGTCCCAATTCTGCAGCAGCTGACTCTCTGCAGGTTCAAGGCACCAAACCTCCTCTGTCTTCTTTGTTCTCCACACACAAGGTCCTTATCCCCAGATCCACTTGTTCTTATGCTGCCAAACTGTTCTGGCAGGAATCCTGCAGCAGGCTGATTTCCTTAATTGTGATGATTGTCTTCCCCCTCCTGCCATCTCTCCAGCTCAGCTGCAGTCCCCCAGCCATCTTCTCATTCCCTGACCATCATTTGGCAGCTTTTGTCTCAATTCTCTGGCCAAGATGTCCCTGCTTTTCTCTTTCCAGTGAGAAAATGGACAAGTTATGGTTCTCCTGAGGTGTTGTCACATCACAGAATCACTGGGTTGGAAAAGGCCTCCAAGATCATTGAGTCCAACCCAGCCCTAACACCTCAACTAAACCATGGCACTGAGTGCCACATCCAGTCTTTTTAAAACACATCCAGGGATGGTGACTCCACCACCTCCCTGGACAGACCATTCCAGTACTTTATCACTCTTTCTGTGAAATCTTTTCCCTAATACTCAACCTGTATTTCCCTTGGGGCAGCTTAAGGCTGTGTCCTCTCCTTCTGTCAGTGCTGCCTGGAGACAGAGACCAACCCCACCTGAGCACAGCCACCCTTCAGGGAGCTGTAGACATTGATAAGGTCAGCCCTGAGTCTCCTTTTCTCCAGGCTGAACAACCCCAGCTCCCTCAGCTGTTCCTCACAGGGTTTGTGTTCCCAGCCCCTCACAGGGTTTGTGTTCCCAGCCCCTCACAGGGTTTGTGGGGTTCCCAACCCCTCACAGGGTTTGGGTTCCCAGCCCCTCACAGGGTTTGTGTTCCCCTCACAGGGTTTGTGTTCCAGCCCCTTACAGAGTCTGGGAGGTTTGTGGGGTTCCTAGCCCTGCACAGGGTTTTTTGGGTTCCAGCCCCTCACAGGGTTTGTGGGGTTCCCAGCCCCTCACAGGGTCTGTGGGGTTCCCAGCCCCTCACAGGGTTTGGGTTCCCAGCCCCTCACAGGGTTTGGGTTCCCAGCCCCTCACAGGGTTTGTGTTCCCAGCCCCTCACCCCTCGTTGCCTCCTCTGGACCTGCTCAAGCCCCTCAAGGCCCTTCCCAAACTGAGGGGCCCAGAACTGGACACAGCACTCGAGCTGTGGCCTCACCAGTGCCCAGGGCAGGGGCAGAATGAGCTCCCTGCTCCTGCTGCCCACACCATTCCTGATCCAGCCCAGCTGCCTTGGATGGAACAGACATTTTCAGTGGTTTAGCTGTGTTTATATTCAATAAAAAAAGGGAAGATGTTCATTTTAAACTGCTAAAGCTGTGGGCAACCTTCATCTCAATTTAATCTCAGGTTTGTTCAGGCTGAAAAAGTGGTGTAGGTTTATGTGGCAGAACTTCTCTAACGAAGCAATTTCACTCTGCCTTCTGAAGGGGCTGGCAGAGATTAAAATTCATCAAAAATTTTTATATTTAATTTTTTCCCCCTCAGTCCTTGGGTTTGTAAATTCCAGTTCATTATTCCTGAATTCTAAAGCTCTAAATGACACATCCTTAAGGCACCTGCTAAATTCCATTATGTCCACAGCCAGGCTGTAATTAAATGAAAGGTTGGCAGTTGTAGAACTGAGAAGAAACTGGAAGGTTTTAGAGTTTTATATAAAACAGATCTTATAAAGATGAAAATTACTATTACAGGATGTTACTCAACATTTGTCCTAGGTGCTGGTTTATTTTCTCATCCAACTGTATAATTCTGAATATAAAATATTTGGGAACTTCACCCCAAAAAAATTGTCTTAAAAATTCTTAACAAAATTAAAATCTCTGGGTCTGAGATGATGACAGGGAATATCAGAATCCTGGAATGGYTTGAGTTGGGATTAAGGATCATCCAGTTCCACCTCCTGCCATGGCAGGGACACCTCCCACTGTGCCAGGCTGCTCCAAGCCCCAATGTCCAACCTGGCCTTGGGCACTGCCAGGGATGCAGGGGCAGCCCCAGCTGCTCTGGGCACCCTGTGCCAGGGCCTGCCCACCCTGCCAGGGAGGAATTCCTTCATAATAAACGAGCTTCTAGTCCTGGATTGAAGCCTTCCAAACCATCTTTAGCCTTTTACAGCTGAATAGGTGGGAAAACATTTTTCCCAGGGGGAAAAAATTAAAGGGAATTAAATCAGGGAGAGAGGAAGGGATGTGAAGTTCCTGGGCAGGAAGTTCCTGCACAGTGTGAAGGGGCTCAGCTCTTCCGTGGTACTGCAGCTTTGGGCAGGGGCATCTTCTCCATGCTGAAAGGAGAGGGATTAGGAAGGTAATACTTGCTGGGAATATTTGGGAGTTCAGTGGAGCAGAGGGAATGTGTCAGGCCGTAAAGAGGCTTGGGAGATTTTGCACCAATGACATCCAAGCCTTTATGCAGAAGCTGCAGAGTAAATCTTGCATCAAACAACCAGGACATGATCCCAGTTCCCCACTGCTGGTAAAGCTTCCTGGGATTTTAACACCCTGACCTTGGACACTTTGAGACATCCTCCAGGAATCTTTGCAAAAGGAGATGGAGTTTGAAAGCCACTGCTGCTCATTTCTGCAGCTGGGTATTTCCACAGGTTAATGCAGTGCTTGTAAGCATGGCTCTGGCTGGGATTTTCTCCCCTGTCTTGCATCTAGAATTGGCATCTCAAATTCTCCCAGTGCTCTTTTCAACCCTTCTGGGGTAAATCTGCCTGAAGGAAAGCTGAGGTGGCACAGGAAGGTGTTTGCTTCTTGTTCTTCATGGGACATGGAGCTGGGGCTGTGGTTTTTAGTCTGGGACATTTGCAAACAAATTGGATTTGCCAGAGAGAATGGGCAAGTGTGGGCAGGAAATAGAGACAGATCACCTGAATATTGGCCAAAAAAGAGCTCCAAAGATCCCCACTCCGATTTTCTGCTCCAGACAGGGATGTCCCAACTCCTGGAGCAAAGTCATCATTCCCTTGTCCAGCCTAATCTTAAAACTCTCCAAGGAAGGAGCATCACCCATTGCACTGCTCTAGGTTTTCCTGAAGTTTTCCATCATGTCCAAGCTAAAACGCCTAAATGACAATTTAGGAGCTGCTTTAAAAGAAATCCTGAGGGAATAAATCCCAAGAGAAGTCATTTAAATAAGGAATCTGGCATTTACCTGGGATTATTGCCACTGTTTGCTTCAAAAACCTCTTGAGCCTGGTCTTTATTGTCAGGAAAATGGGAATATATCTAATCTCCATGGATTTGGGGGTGTCCACAAGAGCACAGGATTAATCCATAGGCATTGCAGTGTATTTTTTTAATCTTCCATCATGTGTCCYTTCTGGACAGGCTCTTAGAGACTTAGAAATAAGAAATAAGAAATAATTTGGCAGTTTGAGTGAGATCTCTCCACCTGGGAAATCTGGGAGAGCTGAAACTCTTTGGAATGGTGGAAAAGTCAGAGCCTTTTGCATGTTGGTTGATTGTCCTGCTGCTGCAAAAAAAAAAAAAAAAAAAGAGGAAGAATTCTGATTTTAAACTCACTCCCAGCGTGTCCTTGAGCAATATCAGATATCTTATGGAAAAAGCTCCCTAAGCAGGACATCTCCAAGGAATGCTGGCTCATTCAGGAAATGTTTTATCATTTGGAAACTCTTGATTAAAGGCCTGTAATAAAGTATTGGAGTCAACTTCGTGGCCTTATTTCTCCTTTTACGGCTGCAGAAGATACTTTTCCCATGTGGAGATTCCAGATTAAGGATAGTGAGAGAGTGGAAGGGAAGGATTTTAATTGTCAGGAGCTTTGAAGTCACAATGGGACAATGACCCTGTGTTTGGTTTTGCCTGGCTTTGAATGATGGGATCAAGGCTGGCAGTTCCTTACACAGGGTAGGTCTGCAAGGCACCTCGTTTCACAAAGCCTCCAGAAACTCTTGTGATTTATTCAAGTATTAATTGATTTGTCCTTGAATGGGATAATTAACATTTAATATATCTGAAAGATGCTCTTGTCGCCCACTGGCTGATTAAAACAGCAATGGATTGGGGTGTGGTAGGGTTTTATTTCACTTTAATGAAAAWGTGCTAATTTCTTAGCCCTGGGTTGTTTCACTTGGGGAATATAATTAATTACGGACTAGTGAGACTGGTTCATTACAATAATTCTGAATAAATTACATGAGTAATTGGGTTGAATCATTAATGGGTTTGGCAGGCAAGGTGGTTCTCCCATCCCAACGTGTCAGCGTTGGGTAGCTCAGATTTGGGTTTATCTGTCACTTCAGACTACACTTAAGCTGCAGTTTACCTACAAATACCAGTTTTAATTTCTATAGAATATTCCTGTGGCTGTGTTTGCTCTTCCCTGCCTTTCTGAGCTGTTGGAAACACTGTAGTAAGGTACATCAACATCACTGAGGGTTTCCTGGGAGCAGTGGGAATGCTGGGCCCTCTGGGAATGGTTTTGCCATCAGCAGAGAGGGATTTCTGAGCCTTGTYCYCACCTCAGCAGTGGSAAACACCAGTGGGTTCCCTGCRGGGRTTAAAACTGTGCACTTGGGGTCAGGGTTTATGGGAGGACTGGGCACTGTGGGGTGAATGGTGGGATTCGAGGATCCTACAGGGCTTTCCCAACAGTTCTGTGATTCCTTGCTTGTCCTGATGCCACCAGATCCACCCACAGTGGGATGGGTGCAGCTACAGGGCTTTGAAACAGATTCCGTGCAGGACTTGGAAGCATGGATAAAGGATGAGATGCTCATCTCTTTCAGCCTCAAAAGTCAGCAGCAATAAGAATTTCAGCTGGATGTGGGAATACCTGCAGTGTGTATCCTCACTGTGCTGTGGCAGCTCTTGGATTTCACTGGAAATCTCTTCCCAGGCAGTTGGATTCCCCGAGGGGTGGCACAAATGGAGTTTCTGTGCCCAGAGAAAAGAGCAGRGGCTGTGACAGATGGCAGCCCACAGGTACTGGAGAAGGCTCCAGGAAACCTCAGAGCCTCCTGCAGGGCCTAAAGGGGCTCCAGGAGAGCTGGAGAGGGGCTGGGGACAAGGGATGGAGGGACAGGACACAGGGAATGGCGTCCCAGTGGCAGAGGGCAGGGCTGGATGGGATCTTGGGCAGGAATTGTTCCCTGGCAGGGTGGGCAGGCCCTGGCACAGGGTGCCCAGAGCAGCTGGGGCTGCCCCTGCATCCCTGGCAGTGCCCAAGGCCAGGTTGGACATTGGGGCTTGGAGCAGCCTGGSRCAGTGGGAGGTGTCCCTGMCATGGCAGGGGTGGGATGAGCTGATCTTTAATGCCCCTCCCAACACAAACCATTCCATGATTCTCTGATTCCCAAGTGTTCCCACCCCAGCACTGCCAATAATCCCTCTGTTTGCCTGGAGGATTCAGCAAAGCTCAGTGGAATGAACAGAGGTGGAAGTTCTGTTTTGCTGAAGTGGGATTTGTGRAATGGATCCTGCTGGCTGTGGGCAGATGTTTCAGGAAAGGCTSTTTGGCACCTGSAAGTGTGAACACCTGGGTGGAAACTGAGCTGAGGGTGCCTCTTTGCACAGGTGTTCAGGCAAACATCCCAAATCCATCTGCCACTTTCCATCTGCCAGCCTCCAGCTTCTGCAAGTTCCAGTGTGACTTTGGCTCCTGGCTCATCCCCAGCAAAGAGAGAGCCACAGGGAATTGTGTTCCCCTGGGGTTTGCTCCCTGTGAGTTGTGGATCTGGAAAGTGCTATTTGTCAGGAAATAAATAATTATTATTTTCTTGATGTATTTTATATATATAGGGACTATCAAACCCAAATATCAATCCAGGAAAAGTTTGGGATGGAAGGGACTTTAAATCCCACCCAGTGCCATGTCAGGGACACCTTCCACTGTCCCAGGCTGCTCCAAGCCCCAGTGTCCAGCCTGGCCTTGGGATCCTTCCTTGAAACACACATTTGGAATGTGAATACTCCCAGAGGGACAGAAACTTTTTTATCTAAAACTTCACTTTGTCCTGAATGCACCAAATTTCCCCTTTTTTAGGAAACTAATTGAGGAGGGATTTGATTCCCATGGAGACTCTGACATCCCAAGGACACCCAGTGCTCCTTTCTGCCAAGCCTGAAAGACCCGTGGGACATTCAGGACAGAATATTCATATTCATATTCAATATCAGAACATTCATWAGGAAAATACAATTCTAGATTTCCAGGTGACTTTCCCAGACTATTCCAGTGCTGTTTTTCAAAATCCAGGGCTATAATTCAACTGGGCTTTTTTCCCCATATATATTTTATATAAGCTTTGAGTTTTATTTCCTCTTTTGACAGGCATTTTATTTTATAAAAAGGGGGATTTAGTTTTGTTTTGGCACATAAAACCTTGATTATTTATTTTTGCTAAATCAAGAATGGGCAGGTGGTGGCTGCATCTCCCACTCTGCAGCTATAGGCCAAGATACAGATGAAGTTACAGAAATTATATACAAATAAAAGGCAATCAAAGCTTTAAAAAGACACTTTTAAGTCTCCAGGTAGGCAAATCCCTCTTTTTAAAGGGTGGAAGATCACCAGATTTGGGTACCACTCCTCAAAATACCTCATACAACTGATTCTTATGTCCCACCTGACAGTGATGTTGTAATCAGAAAATACCCAGTAAAGTAAAGGTGAAGGTGGAGATGCTGGGCTTGGAGCTCTTATTGCCAAAATCAAGCTAATAAYTGATTTTTCCCATTTTTCCCTCCATCTGATGTGTCTTGTCCTAAATGCTTTAAATCAGCCTTATTAAGAATATTGTAACCAGGTCAAGTATGCCGTGCTGGAAGGTGGAAAAATGCATTAAAGGACTCAAATAGCAGCTGCAGAGTCCTGTGGCACCATTTAAAACCCACCAGGGAAGGCCTCACTTTTTATGTCTGAAAACCCTCATTAGCACCATTCACAGGTGATCTCAGCTCTCATTTCCTGAGGTCCCTCAGGAGGAGAGGTTTATCCCAGGCAGCAGCAGCAGGTTCTGCAGAGCAGCCACCAAGGAGCAGGCACTGACCCACCTGCTGTGGGTGTTCTGGGAGGTTCCTTGAGCCAAGAGATGGGGTTTTATCCTCATTTTTTTAGGGAAGGAAATKGTGAACATCAGGAAACAACTGGATGTGGCTGTGTCCATGGGGTCACAGAATGGTTTGGGMTGGAAGGGACCTTAAAATTCATCTTATCCCACCCCCTGCCATGAGCAGGGACACCTCCCACTGTGCCAGGCTGCTCCAAGCCCCAATGTCCAACCTGGCCTTGGGCACTGCCAGGGATGCAGGGGCAGCCCCAGCTGCTCTGGGCACCCTGTGCCAGGGCCTGCCCACCCTGCCAGGGAGTTGACAAAATGGGGGTCAGTCAAAAACTGGACTTGATGACTTTGGAGTTCTTCTCCAAATTTAATGAATTCTGCATCCCTCACCTGGATCTGCCTGATTTCCATGGGGGAAAAACCATCCCACACAGTCTAAAGCTTGGCTTTCCAACCTTTCCCCTTCCTGGGAGCCCAGCATCCATTTGCCATTGGCTTTGAYATAAAAAGACATCACTGGGATTAATAAACGCAGCGTGCTCTGCTAAACTTTTATGGATTGTAATGTGAAACTAATAAAAGGTGCCACTGGAAAAAGCTGCACTTGGAAAGCCATTTCATAAAAAATCTTGTAAAAGTCCTGTCAGGCATTAAAATCTCACTTCCTAAAAGGGAATGAAATACAACAGGAGGGATTGGACTCCACAGTACCCCAGTTTGAGGACATGTAGCAAAAACCCCATGTGTTTTAAACTTCATGGGTACTGGGAAAACAAAACATTTCTTAGAGAGCAGTAATTCAGCTCATTGAGCTTCAAAAATACTATTTGACTGATATTTTACTCAATACAAGGAAAATGTACAACTCTGCAAATGGAAAACGTACCAGCTCTCTCTAATACTTTGTTTTATGCCTTGTGAACAACTCGTTAGCACTTACTGGCTGCTCCTAAAATGTATTTCTACTCCCAGTGGCTCCAGCTGAAAGGTTTAAGCCCTGCCAGGGGTTGTACGACAAGATTTACACAAAAAGAGAGGAGCCCTCTGTGATAATTGACTGGAATATTTATGAAGCTGAGGCCTCAGGTCTTTCAAGGCTCTGTTGGTCAAGGAAATTCTGCTCTGTCTTGGCTGCACTGAGAGTTCTGAAAGTTAAAAAAACCTCCCAGGAGCTGCTGCTGAGATTCCAGCAGCCTGGAGGAGGAAAGGAGGCTCAGGGGGGACCTTGTGACTCAGGACAGCACAAGGGCAAAGGGCCTCAGATTGCACCAGAAGAGCTTTAGCTTGGCTATTGGGAAAAATTCCTTTACAGAAGGGGCTGTCAAACATTGGAACTGAGTGCCCAGGGCAAGGGTGGGGTGCTCATCCCAGGGACTGGGAGCAATGGGAGCAAGTGTTGGAGCAGGACTTCAGGCAGCTAGGGGATGTAGGAAGGTAAAAAAAACAAAAAAAAGGAAAATAACAGGAATCACCTCAAATATTTTTACATTTAGGGCAAATTATGGCAGCCTTCGGTAAAACCACGAGGCAGAGGCTGAAGTAGAAACTTCTCTCTTCTTAAATGGACTTGTTGAGAGCTTGTCAGAAGCAAAATCGTTGTAACTTCTGAACGTGGTGAAGTTGGCTGAAAATTCCAAGGAGAAAAGCAGATCTCTGCRTTTCATCCCTTAAATAACATCCTCGTGTTTCCAGTGCTGTGGTGACACACCTGGGAACGTCTGGGGACCGGGATGTTTTTGACACCTAATTCCACCACAGCGCTGAGGAGCTGACAAAGGGCACACGAGGTCTCCTGGTGGGATTTTTGGGCTCCCAAATGCTCCCCTCTTGGATTTCGGCGGCCGAGAGCCTCCGCAGCAGCTGTGAGCTCTGGGCCGGGGGAGCTGACACAGAGCCGGGATCGGGAGGGGAAATGCGGGAGCAGCCGCAGCGCTCGGGCAGCGGCTCCGGGCAGGAGGATGGGGATGGAGGCCAGGCAGTGTCCGAGTCAGTGCTCTGCATTCCCCCATAGGGCTCTGCTAGCAGTTAATTAATTAATTAATTAGTTAATTAGTTGTGTTTTACCCGCGCTTCTAATAGCTGCTTTTGCAGCTTAGTGCTGTTTAAAAGGACTCCTTGTATTTAATGCACTTGTAGTAATTAACTGCCTGTTGCATTTAATGCAGTAATTACTTCTCACTTGCCATGAGTCCTCGCTGCACTGGTAGTAGTTTCTTTTGCCTTTAAAGCTGTGCGTTTACTGGGAGTAACCCCTGCGTTTGTTATTTTGTACTGGTAGTAATTAGTTGTTCCATGTATTTACTAGTAATTAGTTTTTCATTTAATGCTGTGCACTGGGAGTGCACGTTACCTTTGTTGTTAATGCTTTGCACTTGTAATTTAGTTATTACCATGATTATTTGTCGCATTTAATGCCGTGCACTTGTAGTAACTTCTGCATTTAATGCCTTCTACTGGTAGTGGTTACTTTTCAGTGCTGTGCACTTACAGGTGGTAACTTTTGGGTTTAATGCTTTGCACTTGTAGTAATTATTGCATTTAGTGCTGTGCCCATATAGTAATTACTTCTGCGTTTGATGCAGTTCACCTGTTGTGCTTGCTGTTGCAATTAATGCCTTGTAGTAATTCCTTCTGCATTTAATGCTGTGCACTTACTAGTGGTTAATTTCCCATTTAATGCTTGGAATTACTTGGACTTGCAGTAATTGCTCGTTGCACTTAATATCATGCACTCGTAGCAATAACTGGAGTTATTGCACTTGTATAACACACTGGAGTCTGTGCACTTGTAGGAATTATTTGTTGTGTTTAATGCTTGTAGTAGTTACTCTCCCATTTAATGCTGGGCACTTGCTGGTGGGTGTTCTTGCCTTTARTCCCCTCTCAGTAATTTCTTTCCCAATTAATGCCTTGCACTTGGAGTTTTTCATGCACTTCCAAGGTTTCACTGCCTTTAATGCCAGGGATTTCTGTCCCTCCCTGTGCTGCAGCTGCTGGCCAAAGTCACCTTCTGGAAAAGGGTGATAACTGAAGATAACAGAAATGACAGCACTCCCTTGTGTATCTCAGTAATTTCAAATTTTATTGAAAATGTCTGAACTGAGGCCACCAATTTTATTGTGTTTTCCTAGTCTGTAATCTTTTAAGTATGAAACAATAACCAAATCATGTCTGTGATACCTAAGTCTAAAGGGATTCCTGTCTTTTTGTGGCATCTGGGATAATGGGACAGATGTGTTGAGTTTTAATGGGAATTAGTGCACATCAACAAGTTTGAGTTCTTGTTTTAATGGATCAATATATTTGCAAAAGCTGCCTACAGCAGCCTAATGAGGAATTCAGTATTATCCTTCCTTATCCTCTCTGTATTTACCCAAGTTTTTAGGAGTTAATGGAGATAATTATCCACTGCTTCTTTCTCCTTGCTTTAAATTAGCCCAGTGTGATTTATCACTGGGTTARATTAGCACTAATACACAATTCCAGTCTGAAAAAGCTCGGAGTCAGCATTCCAGGACAGGCTGGAATATTTATGTTCTTCCCTTGCATTTCTGCTTGCTCTGCTCTAAAGGTTTGAGCATGAAGAGAGCTCCARAGCAATTAAAGTTAATTAATGATGACTTCAAAGGGAGCGTGCATCACCCTTTTTAAACCATATTCCTGCTTTCATACCTCCAGTCTTTAAGTGGGAGTTTCTATTGCTAACAGCAGCTGTAAATGCCATTTTCTGCTTCACTGGAAGCCTGGAGTGGTGCTCCAGCCTGAATGATGAGGGGTGTTTGGAAGAGGGGAGGTCTCTCTTGTCTGTGATCCMCTCACCCTTGGAATTTGGAAAGGTTGGAGGGAACTGGGATAAAGTGAACCCAGAAAATGCAGCTCTGACTYTTAAACACTGGGACACCAGATCAACCTGATCAAAACGAATTAAATTGATTTTTTATTAGTCTTGGAATTCTGGTCTCTTCTTAGCCTATATGGAGGATGAAAACAGCAAGGAAAAGCTGTGAAAGCCAGCAATCTGTCCTCAAAGTGCTTGAAGAACCCTGTGTGTTGGAGATCACAAGATTGTCATGGAAATAACTGAAGGAATGTGTTTTTTCTTGCAGGGAGGATGTCAGGACAGCCAACGTCATCGCAGCTGAAGCGGTCACTTGTCTGGTCATAGACAGAGAGTAAGTTCCTCCTTCTGCCTGAGGCTGGGGGGAAACTCCAAYTCAAACCTTTCCCAGAGCTGAACAGGAGCCTTGGATCATCTTCTCCAGAGAGRCCTCTTCATTTGGGGGGATAAAGTCACAGTGGAGGGAAGGTGYCCCTAAATCAACCAGRCAAAACTCAGTAGTGACAATCAGARTSCCAGAARGTCCAAATGGAAATRAAGSAGGAGCTGGAATTACTGTGGTGAGGGAGCTGGGTGTTACAGTGGGACACAGGTGGAGCTCACATCCTGAGAGGCATCATCAGCTCCTGGSAAATGTTGGRGTGAGGTGTTAYYCCAGTCCWTGWGGGGATGGAGASTCYTTGGGAGAGRCAAACAGCCCTGCTGGGAGCCCTGSTGCTCAGAGGAAATCCAGGAGATCAGGAGAGTCAAGTAATAATTTGTATAGAGAGCTTGAGAGAATTAAGGGGGGTTAATCCAGAAAAGGCCATGCCTGGATGCTCCAGTGCTGCAAATCCAGCTGCTCTCTGCAGTTACTGGGAATGGGGTGTAAAAATGACATAAATTGACATAAAAACTGGACATGACTCCTGGGCTGGTTTTCCCTTGGTGAAGCACAGACCAGCAAAAGGCATGGACACACCATCAGGGCAATCTTTCCATGGGAATGTGGTATGAAACAGGGTGAGTAGGTATTGACTTCTCACTGCCTCCTCCAATGCAGGAGCTCCAGGAAACCTGCAGGAGGGAGCCAGAAACTGTGGAATAATGAGAAAAATTGCTGATGTTAGACAGGAAAAGAAATCCATTGGATTTTTGAAGTGGGAGCCAGCTGTGGGCCAGCAGCTTTCAGAGCAGTGTTGGATTGTCTGGGCAGGGCCAGGAGCTGGAWCCAGGATCCCTGTGGGTCYYTAGAAGCCATTCTGTGGTGTTCTGGTGAGAGATTGGATTTGTGCTCTTCTAGGGCTGCTCTCCATCCCCTCCGTCCTGCTGTGACACAAGTGCTTTGTGTTATCTCACAGGCTTCCTGTGATTTCCTTTCTGGACATCCAGKGCTCTGTAAAGCTGGGGAATCCCCTCAGAAATCCTGATTAAGTTCTGATTTATGATCATTCATTATTAATTGCTAAACCCATGGTCTGYCCACTGGACACAGGTGGGGAACACCTGAGAGCTCCTTCCTCAGGTAAAACACCCACYCTTCCTTCTCATGCTGAGAGGAAGAAGAATCTGTATATTTAGCAAGATAATCTTTTAATAATCTGTATGCTTTTAATAATTAGATAATTTAGCAGTCATCAATTTAGAGAAATAAAAAGCAACAAGTCACGTATGCTTTTTATTTTTACACTTTTGCAACAGATATTTCTGGTTTGCACTGTGAGAGTTAAAAACTGGAATTATTTGAAGTCAAGTCACTCACTCCTGATCATTCCCCACATTGTTCCTTTCCTTGTCTCCTGTGCCTTGTCCTCAGCATACAATGCCCTTGAAATAGTAAGGAAGTGCAAGTTAAAATTAAACTGATGAAGCTGTGGTTAATCTACCCCAGAGATTCTATTAACACTCTGCAATTAGCAGAGTGACACTATTTATAAAATTCTTATTTATAGTGCAAGAAAAGTGCCCCTATTGATAGCCCTATTTATAGCTCAGAGATCAGGTTGTGTCCTGTGTCCTGGCCAGTGCTGAATTTCGTGTCCCAGCTCTTCCTTAGGCTGTTGTTTTACAGGAATGACAACAGCAGGAGCAGAATTTCACATGGAGATAAACTCCCAGGGCTTGTGGCAATTTGGGAAAYTGGTGAAGAAAAAGAACCATTTTTTTTAACCTCCAGATACAATGAATTTTACACATTTAGGTGGTGGTGGTGAGCACAGAGCTCACTCCTGTGAGCACTGAGTGTCACAGGAGGCAGCAGTGGGAGCAGGCAGGGGGTGTTCCCTGCAGCTGGAATCCGTTCCCTGCAGCAGGAGGGGTGACACAARTCACTGGAGCTGCCAAATATTTCCCTTTCCCAGGCAGGCTCTGTGCCTAATCAGATGGAACCACTGGAGCAGCAATTTCCACGCTCTGTGGGTGTCCCCATTGGAAGCAGCTCAGCAAAATTCCTGTTGCAGTCTCAAAGAACCAAGCCATGGGAAAAGACCTTTTCCTTAACACAGGGAATTCCTGGAGAATTCCAGTCTCACTGACCAGCATCACTCACTGGAGTTGTYTGCAGCATGGTGACTCTTCCAAATTCCTTCTGAAAGGCATCCAAAAMCTGTTCCAGCTGCCACACTGCCATCTCTAACACACCTTGGTGCCACAGGAAGTTATTCCTGAGGGAGGCGTGAGCCTGGCTCTGGATTTGCCAGTATTCCCAGCAATTTTAGGGCTGGTTTGTAGTTTGGGGGTGAATAATAAGGGAAGCTTTCATCACAGGGATGAGCCAGGAGCTGTGGGCAAGTTGGGTTTGAGAAGGGAGTTGCTTAAGCATGAGAAGAGGGAATGCTTTGCCTAAAAGGATCTCTGGAATTTCTAAAGCAGGTGTAAAATGGCTACTGGGCTGGAGCAGTGGGAGTCAGCAACACCACGAGGGAAGTCAGACTGGAGCTCCTGATGGGTCTTTAATTATCTGATGATGTTGGTGCTGCCTTGCTTTTTAATTTCCTTGGTGAAACAAGAGGGCTCTTCCAGTCCTAGAACACCTCAAAGACTCACAAGAAGTAGTACAGCTATCTGTTGCCAATCTAGGAAGATGTGCTTTGCAAAGTGCATTTCCAGCATCCTTTTCWAGTGTAGGAATGAGCAAAATCCTGATCTGACCATGAAAACAACCTGCAGGAAGCATTTGATGCTTCCCATGGACTTCATTCCCAGTTGTCCTTATCCTGAAAATATTTGTTATGAAAAGCATTGGCATTTTTTCCATCTTGCAGTTCTGTTTTTGAGTTTCTTCCTTTACTGGAATAATGAATTTCGGTGGGATTTGGTCCTTAATGCTCTTAATCCTTCCCTGGCAGGGTGGGCAGGCCCTGGCACAGGGTGCCCAGAGCAGCTGGGGCTGCCCCTGCATCCCTGGCAGTGCCCAAGGCCAGGTTGGACACTGGGGCTTGGAGCAGCCTGGCACAGTGGGAGGTGTCCCTGCCCATGGCAGGGGTGGCACTGGGTTGGATTTAAGGTCCCTTCCAACTCAAATTTTTCTAGGAATTGTATGGCTCCCATTGGGAGCACCATTCATTTTGGTCCTCCAAGGAAGAAGACTGCCAGAAAAAAAAATCCCCAAGAATTCTGCAGTCCTACCTGGTCAGGTGTATTTGAAAGAAAGAACTTGGAATTCAGAAATTGAAAAAATTCCAAGGAATTTCCCATTATCACCAAAATTCCAGCACAGGAGAGGAGGTACTGTGATCCAGTGGAGAAAATGAAGTGAGAGCGTGACCAGGCTGAGGAGATGAGGGAGCACAGCACGGGGCAGGCTCCATGCTCAGGCTCTCTGTGAGATCACAGAGTCACAGAATCACCAGGCTGGAAGAGACCTTCAAGATCATCAAGTCCAACCCATGCCCTAAAAAAAAGAAATTTTTTTTTTTCCCAGCAATGCCCTGTTGATCAATTTATTTTTACGAGGTGCACTATAAAAACTCAGTCCCTTGGAAGGGTTTWCAGYCAGACACACGAGATTTGGAAGTGGCAGAGGAAGCCACACAAAAAGAAGCTCTCCAGCAAGGCAAACACAGCACCCAACACCCCAAACTTCAGAGGAGGCTGCAGACACTCCTCAGGTTCTGGGTGAGACTTCCCATGGATGTTCCCTCAGTAAAACATCACCTGGTTATAGCAAAGGGCAAGTTGGGATTGTTTTATCCAATCCCTGCCAGCCCTGGAGCACAGACCCAACCACGAGCTTACGGAATTGGCTTGGAGACTTCAACAAAACCCACCCAGGGTTCATGGGAATTGTGGAAAAAAGGCCAGCTGGGTATCTGACCATCTCAGGGAATGTGGAGAAGCCTTTGGATGCTTGAGGAGCCCCACAGCTCCTCGCAGCCCCGCCATTTCCTGCTGCTCAAACCTCCTGGGGACACACATCAATATTTTACAGCACCTCTCTGATGGCTTTTAGGCATTTTAATTTCCAAGTGCTTTTTTTTTTTTTCTTTTTTTTTTTTTTTTTACAATTCATGGACTTTCTGTCTTTAGGAGTTGCCTTGACCCTACAAGATCAAGGCTGTTGTTAATGAAGTTTTTCCTGTGGTGACACTGCAGGAATTCATCCTCTGGGAAAGAAGTTAACTCTGGGAGCTGCTTGATGGTGTTGCCTCCAAATTGTTCTCAGCTTGGCCTTGTCAGAGCTCATCCTGGTGCACTTCCAGGCTCCTTGGAGGGGTTGTTAGATTTGTTCCAGAAGTACASTTGGGGAGAAGTTAACAAATGTGTGCTGGGTTTGATGGATTGGTCCTTTAGGAGCTTGTCTGCAAAAGGTCCTCTGATAAAAACGGTGCAGACACGCCTTGAGCATCTGTTCTGTGGAGCAGTTTGAATAAAGATGCACAGGCAGAATTCACTTGCAGCCCCTTTGTGTGGAGGGAAAACAGGAGGAAAAGGCTCCATCTCATTCCTGACATTTGGAACATCGCTGGCACAGGGACAAGTTGGTGCAACTTTATAATTATTTTTTTTTCCACACTTGCCTTTTGAAACTGAGAAAGTGTTTGGAAAGTGTTCGTGGCTGCTCCTGAACTGTCAGAATAGTTACACTGAGGTGGATTCAGGTTCATCTTTTATTTATATGGGRTTTTTTTTCCCCCTCTGTATCATTTATTTATGGTGCCAACAACGTTTTCCTGGAGCTGGGAGATTTGGCAACACTGTGGGTATTGGGAGGACAAAACTGCAAATGGAGAGAGAGGAGCTGATGGATCAGAGCCAGGAAAACTCAAAGCACAGCTCCTGMTGCCAGAGAGTTAAAGAACTACCTGGAATTTACCCTAAATGCTGTTTATCCAGCTTCTTGTCTTCTTCAGCTGCATGTATCAAGAGGGTGCACTTTTTTTTTTTAAATATTTCAGCTGTTTTTCTGCTTTTCCATTTTGCATTTGCCGTTTTTGTCTGTGCTSCCAAGCCTGGGTTCGGTTTTTATCAGGGTTGAGCTGTGAGGTGTCAGCAAAGGTTATTGGATTGGCCCTCCTGGCAAGGAAAATTGGAGAAAAATGAAATAAAAAAGTATTATCCTGGCATGACTGACCCCATATAAGCTGAGCCGAGCTCTTTCAGGGGAGATTTCAAGGTTTGCTGCYTTGCTGTTTCTCCCAGTCAGAGCGAAGTTTATCCATGGAGAAAATTGGTTATGAGGAGAGAATAGAAAAAATGAAGAGAAAAGGCCACGAGGAGAAAAAAAGCCCTGAGCAGTTTCTGATTGAATTCTGGAGGAGGTTGAGACTGAGCTGAGACTTCAGCAGTGTTGAGATGGGCAATAAAAAAAGGACTCCAGTGACCTTTGGTAGCTTGCCCAGTGCTAAGTCTGGCTTAAAATTTTTAATAAAAATTAAAGGTTTTAGAGAAACTGTTGTTGCTCCTTTCAGGGACTTTTTCTTCTTTGCTGTTTCACTGGAAAAGATTTATTTGTATTGCCAAAAAAAAAAAAAATAGGGTTTTTAACCCTGCCACATTTTCCCAAGCAAACCAAGCCTAAATCACAGTTTAAGCCCTGGGTGATGTCTTATGGCCCTCTAGGATGGTGTTACTGTGTTAATTAATTGCCTAAATTCCTGTTTGGGGTGCAATTAGGCATTAACACCCCAATCCTGCTTTGCTCTCACTGTCACCTTGCAAGGTTTGGTTCCATCCCATGGCACATTCCCAGCAGCAGGAAGATAAAACTTGAGGTGCTGAAGGAGCTGAGTTGTTCCTGTTCTCCCTGCTGAGCAAGGAATTTGGGGTTCAAAACTTACTCCCATTATTAAAATAATAATCATCATCATATTAAAAATATTAGTAATTACCAGATTGGTTAAAAACGTGTTTATGTGAGAGCAAAGGGGTTTGTGCCTTCCTCATTAATGAATTAATTAATTTGCTTTCCCTGTGCTGCATAAATTRTTTCCTTGATTGTATGATTTAAAAYATAATGAATTCAAAATAGATTGAATTTTAAAATTCATCTGAAATTTGAATTTCATGTGAAATTGAATTAATTTGAAAATGAATTCAAAATATAATGAATTAATTTGCTGCATAAATGATTTCCTTGATTGTTTGATTTAAAACATAATGAATTAAAGTGGAGTGGAAGACTGGGGAAATAGGTGTGGGCAGAGGGCATTTCCTGAGCTGTAATTCCCAGCAGAGAATCCCAGGATGGGTCAGTTKGAAAGGGCCCTCCRTGTTTTGTGCCTCAGGAGTGTCAGGAGCACAGAAGGATTGCAGGATTGTCATTTGTGAGGCWGTGACCTCATGGCAGAGATCAGTCAAGAGGCTCTGGTTTGCAGCAGTTCGTCTTTTCAAATTTGTTTTCCTTGAGAAAAGGAAAACCTGCGTGTGACAGACCCACTGGGAATACTGGAACTGGATAGTAGAGAGTAGAATATTTTTGTTTGAAGGCATTCACTGATTTCAGTTATTAATGTCTAGTTTTTCATGGAATTCCAGAACGCTTTGGAATGGAAGGGATGTTAATTATCATCCAGTGTCCACCTCCCACTGTCCCAGGCTGCTCCAAGCCCCAGTGTCCARCCTGGCCTTGGGCACTGCCAGGGATGCAGGGGCAGCCCCAGCTGCTCTGGGCACCCTGTGCCAGGGCCTGCCCACCCTGCCAGGGAACAATTCCTGCCCAAGATCCAACCTGAATTCCCTCTCTTTCAGCTTGAGCTGGGAAGGTGGGAGATTATCAACTTCTTTTACCATTTCCCCAAAAAAGGGGATTTGGGGCATGGAATGCTTCAGACAGATGGCCCCAGGTATCCCAGGGTTATTCAGTTATTATTTTATATTCATTTTTGAGTGTTCCTATTTTATATTGATTCCCATTGGCGCAGAAGGGAAGAAAACATTGAGAATCAAACTGGGGAATTTTGGGTTGGGTCATAAAGGATGTCATGGCCACAGAAGGATTGATGTGCTTTTGGATGCTTTTTCTCTAAGCTGGGATCCAGAAATGAAAATTCCACTTGGGAAGCAGAGGGATTCACAGGRTTCCTGAATGGAGGACAGGGATGTGATGGTTGAGGTGCCACCGCCAGCCATGCTGGCACATGCACTCTGAAACTTCTGCTGGAGGGTGAAAACCTTCAGCAGCCATTTGGGTGGGCTGGATAAATAATTTTGGATCTTCTTGGCGTTGGTTTGTGCATCTCCAGCATTCCCAGGCCCGGGCCTGGTGGGTCACTGGCATGGAGATCCCAATGGCTGCCAAAAAACCACGCTGGATTTCTTGGCTCCAGGTGGAATCTCTTTGGGTTCTGCTGGTGGGGCTGGATGGTCTGCAGGGTGTTTCTGTGGATTTCCTCTCAGAGTGTCCCTCTGTCTCCACAGCTCCTTCAAGCACCTGATCGGGGGCCTGGATGACGTCTCCAACAAGGCCTATGAGGATGCAGAAGCAAAAGCAAAGTAAGTGCTCAGCATCAAGGCTCAAACTTGTCTCTGGTGATGGTGGTATTCCCAAAAACCCCTCCTTGTTCTCCATGCCATAATACCCAAGAGCTTAAAAAGGAGAGGCTCCTCCTCTGGATGGAGGAATTWTCCTGTCCYCCTGGTTCTCCCCATGRATGTGGAGATGGGTCTSCTCTGGTCAGTGCTCACAGCCAGGTGGTCCCAAGGTCCTGCTCAATCACARTGTTTGAATCCAGTGGGTCTTGCAGAAATCCCCTTGAAACACTGTGAGGTGAGAAACTCCAGATCTCGGAATTGCACTTGAGGGAATTGTTGTTGAGGGAATTGTTGTTGGAAACATTTCATTTCTTTAGAGAACTCTGACCTTTTCAGATACTTCCCAAAGTCATACACGTTTTGAGACAAAGGATGGGCAGTGGAATTTATCATTKGGGGTTAAAAACTGGAGCTGCCTTGGTGTGAAGCAATATATTCCTCTGAAGTCCACAATTCCTTTCAGAAGGGAGCTGTAGAGTATTAGGTTAAAATATTTTTTTAAGCCCCACTTTTTATTAATTCTTGAGCTGCAATTTGATTTCAATCTGTAATCTTTGAGCTCTGATTCTATCCCAATGATGAAAGCTTTTCAAGAGGATCCTGTTCTGCTTCTGGAGATGCTCAGTATCAACCAAACACAATTCAAAGGCAGGAGTTGTTGAAAAGAAAATTAAATTTGTTCTATCCAAAATTCCTTTACTTTTCCTCCCTCTCAATTATTTTGCTTTTRTGGGGATTTTTTTCATAGCACATTAAGGAAGGGGAGAAGTGTTTTCTCAAAGTCAAATGCTCCAAGTGGCTGCCTAAATTGCAGATTCCAATTAAGTTATACATAGAAACTTCTCATTAAGCCAGAGGGGTTGGAATGGTGTCTGCTAAAGGCAYTGGGCACCTCTGTGAAGGGAAAGTGAGAATTCCCAATTAAGTATTGATTAAAAATAGCTCTTGGTTTGTTTCAGAAACTGAGACCCATCTCAAAAATCTTCAGTTCGTGAGCAAAACTTGTTAATCCTGCACAATACCCMCAGATTTATCTTTTCTTATCTTTGAGTGATGCTTGAAATATTATATTTAATTAATTTGAAGGTATTAAAAGGGTTGCATTTTAGACTGGAATAATATTTCCCTGCCTCAGATCAAATGTGAGCTTCCCTTTTATAAAGAAGTTCCATTACAAAGGTTAAATTCCCTAAATTCTTGTTGGCCCAATTAAAAAAGGTGGGAGATTATCAACTTCCTTTACCATCCYCCCAAAAAAGRGGATTTGGGGCATGGARTGCTTCAGACAGATGGCCCCAAGTATCCCAGGGTTAYTCAGTTATTATTTTATATTCATTTTTGAGTGTTCCTATTTTATATTGATTCCCATGGGAGCAGAAGGGAAGAAAACATTGGGAAKAAARCTGGGGAATTTTGGGTTGGGTCATTAACAATGTCGTGGCCACAGAAGGATTGTGGAGGTGCCACCACAACCCATCAGCACCAAGAAATACATGCCCTTCCCACATCTGCAATTTTAAGCTCTGTTCTTGGGCATTGATTATCCCAGGAAGGGATGCAGATTGAGGAGATTTTAAGGGGAATTTTAGGATGTGCTGTRCAATGTGGGGGAAGATGGAGTTTGGGACCTCTTTGGAAGAAACTCTTCCTTTTGGGAGCCACTGGGTTTTGACCTTCACATTTCTGAGCTTTTATCTTCTCCAGTCCTCCCCTTCTAATGCCAAGTGTGTCATCCCAGTGGAAGGGCAGGGCCCTGCTGTTCCCTAAAGGGCTGAAGCAATTAATTTTGACAGCAACTTCTTTATCTTCAAAGGGCTGGAGCCCTGTCACTGCAGAGTGGGGGTGACAGTGACATTATTGTCACATCTTGACATTTTGCCTCGGACAGAGCAGGAGGGATCAGTGTTGTCTGCCTGGAAAAAACATCCAAAAAAAGGAATGCCCTATTGAAAAACAGAATATTTACCACTCAAATGCCATATTCCTGTTTGCTGGGCTTTTTGAAAGCCAGCAGAAAGGTGGATAAAGGAGGGGAAAACTGTAAAGCTCCTTGGAGAGAGACCCCAGAAGAATTGTGAGTCCTTCCAGAAAGTTTTGGTGTTCCAGAGTTACCTTGTGAGGCAAAACTCCTGGGGAGAAAAGTCTCCTTGGCAGCAAGTTTAACCTGGATTCCTTTGCAAGCAGCAGTTAATTAGCTCCAGTTAATTGTCCTTCAAGGGCTTCTTTTTTTACCAGGGGAGGTTTGTGGTAGGGCAGAACTCAGAACATGGAACGTGGGCAGGTTCCTGAGGCTTTGCTCAAATCCCATGGAATGTTTTTGCTCCTCTTTTTTTAGCTCACATCCCCTTTCCAGAGCTCATTGCCAGCTGGGAAAAGGCCTTGGGGTGCATCCCGTGGGTCAAAGGGATCAGGATGACCAAGGCCAGCTTGGGCAGGACTGGTCTAGTGGGAAGGGGTTGGAATGAGGTGGGATTTGAGGTCTCTTCCAACACAAACCATTCCAGGACTGTAAATGCCTACAGAATTAGTGGCACCGGGGTTTTTTTTCCCCATTTCCGTGCTGGATTCCCCATTCCTGGAGTCACAGAGCTCAGGGCATGGCTGAGAGGATGTTAGGCAGAAGTTACAGGCTTGGAGTATCTTTCCATGTATCCATCTGTCCTCCAGGCCTGGAGGAGCTGAGCTATTTATTGAGTTTATTCTTATTTTAGAGGCACTTTCCTGCTTTTTGTCACCTCGGGGTTGGCAGTTCCCTTTCAGGTCCATCCTTTGTGCTCCCTCCCTGAAACCAGCAATTGCAGACTCGTCATCTGTGAGACCAAGATTTTAATTGTAGGCTATAATTTTAATTATAGCACTGTGCAGACTATCATATGAATTACAACATTCTACTCCTTGAATGCATTCAAATGACTTATTGAATTAATTAACTAATGAATATTATAGTTGCCTCCTAAAAGGGGAAGGAGAGAGGCAAATCTGCTTCATGCTCTGAGGAGATGGGAGTTCAGAAGGGCAGCACTCGTGTCCCAGTGCCACGCCCTGCC
The DNA here is from genome assembly GCA_902810485.1 of Alauda arvensis. Taxonomy (NCBI): domain Eukaryota; kingdom Metazoa; phylum Chordata; class Aves; order Passeriformes; family Alaudidae; genus Alauda; species Alauda arvensis. Next base: position 894,837 of record CADDXX010000336.1, read on the forward strand.
ACGCTGGCATTTAGGGCATGAAGGAGATGCCCAAACAATCAGGATTAACTCAGGGTAGGTTGTTTCCAGAGGGAGCCACTCCAGCAGCTTCCATAAATCCAGGAGGACACGGGAGGGCAGTTTCTGCTGCAGCTGGTGCTGCCAAGTGGGGTGAGGCTCAGTGACCCCCTTTGCTCACCAGTCCCTCTTGCTGGGCTCTTCCCAACCCCAGGAGCTCCTGGCGTTGTTCCTATGCAGTTCTTGAACCCTTCCCAAGGTTGGGTGGCTGTTTAGGTGGAATTATTTTCCTCTCTGGGTGGTGCCACCTCTCCATGGGCTGGCTGTGGCACAGCCACCCTGCCCAGGTGTCCCTCGCCACCCAGCTGTGCCCAGCCAAGCACAGCCCCCAGAAGCACTGTCCCAGTGCTCCCAGCACATTCCCAGCTGGCTCCCAGTGTCCTGTGGCAGCAGGCTTTGGGATTAATCCCCAGCTGGAGCCTTCGTGCTGTTGCTCCAGGCTCTCTGCAGGTAGAGGWTGTTCTSRCYWCAYTTTTCCTTGTTTTTTTCCCCATTCCAGCTGTGCTGCAGGCCTGGGGGAATGTGTGGGTACTCACAGCCAAAACTGGCTGCTTTTCCCAGGGCTCAAGGGGACAGGGACCTTGATGAAAGGCCTGATCCCTTTCTGTGTCCTTGCAGCCCCTGCCCCAGAGCCCTGCAGCTTTCTGGAGCTGTTTTAATGGAGAGCTTCATTAACAGTTGGGCTCAAAGACCTGAGAGCTCTTTCCCAACCTGAATGATTCTATCCAAACCTTTTGTTTTAGTCCCCTTTTTCAGTCCCTGAGATGTCCCTTTGTTCACCTTACACCCCCTCTCTCACTCCATTTCTTTGTAAAAAAGCATCCCAGGAGTTAATTGACTTAATTTTGCTGCAGAGGGTGGCTATGAATATTTTTATATACCCATGGAAATGAAACAATATCAAAGTACAAAGATATCTAAAGGAAAGAAAGGAAAAGAAACAAAGGGTAAGGGGAGAGACAGGAGAGGAAAGATCCCACCACCCACAGATCCAGAAATGAGAATTGGTTATTGCAGCTTGGATATGTGTGGGTCAAAGTGATGGCCACACTTGATCCACTGAGGAAATGTCTCCATAAACATACTGAGGCTGGATTTGTCCTTCATCTCTGTAGAAAGGAGCAGAAGCCAGTTTATCTTCATGGAAACTCCTGTTGTGGTGTGATGGAAAAGCTTGGGAAAGCTTTGCCTGCAGCTGCTGCCTCTGCAGGGCTCTGCCCATCCTGCTGGGTTGGMCATGCAGCCAGCCCCGGGGTTGTGTGGCTAAAACAGCCCTGSGTGTAAGAGAAGGATGGGTTTATTTTGTTTACAAATACAGCTGAGATAAGCCAAGAAAGATTTTAACCCCTGCCAGAAGGAAAATGGGCAGAGTTAGGGTTCCAAAATGGGAGCTGCCTGTTCAAGAGGATGATTGAGTGAGGGCCTGACGTGGTGCTGGGCTGGAAAACTTTGGCTGAAATAGTCCAGCAGGGCATGGAACGTCGTTTTTCATGCAAGAGACAGTGCTTGCAAGAGACAGAGAGCTGTTCTGAGGGGCTCCATCCCCCTGTGTGTCCCTTGTTCCCTGCCTTAGGGACCATCTGGGAAGCAGCTTGTGCCTCGGCCGTGCATGGTGCCAGACTGAGGAGAAATCCTGTGGGATGTGCAAAAAGCTGGCAAAAAGCTCCTCGGGGCTACAAAGAGCAGAGGTTGCAGTCATTTCTYTTAAGCTGTGTAAATAATTAAAACCCTTCTGGTGAGGGCTGTGTGGAATCAGTAATTGATCATCAGCACCTGTTCAGTTTGTGTGAGCTGGAACCTTTGCTGTTCAGAAAAACTGAGATTTTAGGTGGCATTATTTGGTCTCTAATACAGAAGAGCTTTTTCCCTTTCTGCTGGAGAGTTTTGCTTTTCCCAGTGCTCAGCCTTCAATAATTCATCATTCCATCCTGAAGCCACTGGTAGTTTGTGTCCAGCTCYATCAGATTTTCCTGATTGCTGTGATAAACAGGGATGGAATCAGAGAACATCTCAGAAAYCATTGGAAAAATGAGCCCGTGCAGGGTGATGTCCCTCAGTGAAGGCAAATGCCAAATGTCACTTTGTGTTTTTGAGGGGGAGTTGCTGTCTGCTTGCACACTTGAATTATTCACACACAGAGCACACCATGYAGACTTGGTGGCTGCTTCCCTCTGGAGAAGGAGCCCTGGGAATGCTCTGTCACCCACCAGGGATACGAGGAATGACCTTTGAAAGGCAGGTTGCTCTATTTAGGTAATAATCCCTGTGCTCTCCCCTTGCTCAGCTGCCCTTTGGGTGTGATAATGAGCTGGGGCAGATGTCACATGGAAGCCTGGGTGGGGAGAAGCCAGGGCCCCTGAAGCAGGCTGCTCTTCCAACAGCTGCCTGCGTTTGTTTATGGAATTGGGGCTGTCCTGAGGAGGCAGAGCTGCAGCAGRGATCATCCCTGGGATAACAAATCCCAGAGGGAGCAGAGGTGGAGTGTGGATGCCTCCAGGCCATTCCAGCTGCAGGTGCTGGGAGCACTTGGAAATACCAATTCCTTTGGCATGGATGGGAACCCTTCCCTCAGGAGCTGCTGGAATCCTCTGCTGATCCCAGCTCTTGGAGCAGTGCTGTCTCAGTGTTCTAACCAAAAACCTTGGCCAACTTTGGGAGGGGGTGGGCTCGAGGCAAAGGCAGCATTAAAACATTTCCCTGCACCCCTGGAGGTGTAAATTGGTTGTGCAGCACATTTTTGSAGCTGTCCTGAGGATTTCTCTAAACAGCTTTTAAGGATTACACCGCTGGAAGTTGGGCTATTTCCATCCTGCTGCTATCTGCTGCCTTAAATAACAGGGAGGCACTTGAACAAAATGTAAYACAAATAAAACCCAGTGGTTCTGCTGCTACAGGGAGCCAGTGATTTTTGGAGCTGCAGGAAAAAGGTGTGGGATCATTTGTGGCTGCAGCTCCCTGCTAGTCCAGTTCTGCTTGGGCTGTACCTCAGCAAGCTCAGAGCTCATTTTTGTATCCAAGAATTTGTAAGGGAAAGGAGAGAAGGAGATGTAGAGGCAGGGAGAAGTGAAGGACTGGCAGGAAATGTTGCTGGTGCTGGCAGGAAAAGATTTAGGACCTAGAGGGAAGCACCAGGTGGGATTTTGTTTCCCTGCTGTCAAATTGTCTCAGCAGGGCTGGCAAAGGTGTTGCCARATAAAGAAGTTCCTTCCCATTCACCCAAAAAAACTTCCCAGGGCAGGATTTGTGGGAGTAGCTCCAAGGTTTGGAAATGCTGGTTGTTTTAGCTGCAGGGAGGAAGGAGTAGAGGTGAATTCTGAGTGAGTAACCATTGTTCTCCCTGCAAACATGAAGTGAGTGTGGTACCCAAAAGCTGCTCRGTGCATTCAGCTGACCCCAGGACAGAAATTGTGTCACATTGGAAGATGAAATTCAATCATCCAACTGTGAAATGGAAGAATTTAATCCCACTTTAAGTGAAAAACCCAGTGCAGCCTTCACTCCAAAGCTGCTGCCGACGCCTCCGTCTCACCTGCAGCTGAGGCACCAAAACAAACCCTTTTTCTTCTTCCCTGCAGAAACAATCACTTCTYCTGAGGGCTCAAATTGCTTCCCATACAGAGCTTCCAGTGTAAATGTAATCCCCATTCCACTCAGGATTCCTACCCTCATCTCACCCTTACCTGGGGAGCCCTTTCCATGCCTAAAGGGGCTCCAGGAGAGCTGGAGAGGGACTGGGGACAACGGATGGAGGGACAGGACACAGGGAATGGCTTCCCAGTGCCAGAGGGCAGGGCTGGATGGRATCTTGGGCAGGAATTGTTCCCTGGCAGGGTGGGCAGGCCCTGGCACAGGGTGCCCAGAGCAGCTGGGGCTGCCCCTGCATCCCTGGCAGTGCCCAAGGCCAGGTTGGACACTGGGGCTTGGAGCAGCCTGGGACTGTGGGAGGTGTCCCTGCCCATGGCTGGGGTGGCACTGGGTGATCCTTAACATCCCTTCCATTCCAAACCATTCTGGGATTCTGGGAAATGTTTCCAGGACAGGTCTCTGCCTTCCCTGCTCCCAGCTGTGGGACCCACAGGATGGGATGCTCCCTYCTTTGGGATCAGCAGGAAGGTGCCAGCCTCCCATTCCAGTAACATGTGCACCATCACACTGAGTAATGCAGGTTTATTTAAAAACAAAAATCTTAATGCTTCCAGTATTATTTATGGATCCTGAGAAACTGCCATCATGTGATATTATTATTTTTCCCACGTGCTTGTTTGCAGCACTTGGAATGCTGGAATGGTTTAGGTTGGAAGGGGCCTTAAAGCCCACCCAGTTCCATGGGCAGGGACACCTCCCACTAAGCCCAGACTGCCCCAAGTCCATCCAGCCTGGCCTTGGGCAGGATTTAGGGCATCCCAAASCCCCACACTGGGCAGTGCACTTGGTTTTCCTGGCTGTGCTCTGCTCCACTTACATTGATTTTGCCCTCAGTTGCTTTTGCTCCGTTTTTTCAGTGCCTCACTGAACACTCCATGAAATGGTTTGAGAAGTGCTGAGCTCTAAATCTTTAAATCATCTGAAAAAAAAAAAAAAAAGACAAAACTGTTCTCATGATTTAGCTGATCCCACAGCTTCTGCAGAGGTATAACAAGATAAAGCATCAGAAACATAGATAAGATGACATTGTGAATATGTGTGATAGCTCAGTGCCTGTAAACCTTGAAAGAGGAGATGAAAGCCTGATCTGGCCCACTCTGTTGGACATGATTGTAAAACTACCTGCAGGTTTTTAATGGGGCTTTTGTTATTAAATTTCTGATGCGAGTTAAAAACCCYTCATTCATGGCTGTATTTAAAATTCATTTCAGTGATGGCAGTGAGGTGTTTCTGGCTCTGCCTGCTCAGCAAAACASCACAGAGAGATGTGTTTGAGCCCTGTCTTTGCTAACTCTTCATTTCCTGTCATTTTCCTGCACAACTSTTGGGTTGCTCTGTAGAAAACATCAAATAACATCATTTATTGATCACAGGGTGAGGGAGTGATACTRAAGTGTGCAGTTGGAATCTGCTCAGCTGTTGATGATCTGTGTTAAACAACTGTGCCACACTCCCCCARCCCCTTCAGAGCTCCAGGTCCTGGTGCTGATCTTAGTCTTGGATTWAATCTCAGACCTGGGTGCATTTCCATCCCAAGAGGTGCATTCCTCACACAGGGATCGTTGTTCCTTCAGCCCTTTGGAGGCTGCTGCTGTGCAGGAGTGATCTCATTTCTCTTGGAGGGCASCATGGAATTCCCATGGTTTGGAAGTCCTTGAGGAGCCCGAGATGGGAGCAGGGCTGGGATTCTTGGAGCAGGCAGGGAAATTGCCAGGGAGGCCCTGCAGGCGCTGCCTTGGTACAAATTAAAAAGCCACCACTCRGCTGCTTTGAAGCATCAAATTTGTGCCCTTAAATTCCCCCACTTGCAGCTTCCCAGCCATTTCCTACACTCAGGGAGGGAGTGCCTGGAGCTCAGCTTGGAAAGCTGTTTTGCCAGCCCCCAAAGTGCTCCAAATCAGCTGTTCTAATAAGGATGCAGGAGCTGAGCTGTCGTGTTTTGCATCTGGGTCAGATKCAGACATGAAAATACTTCAGAGTTGAGCAAGTGCTTAGTGAGGACGTGACCTCCTGCCTGGAAAAACAGCAGATCCAAGTGAAAGTGCTGCTCCAAGGCTTTTGCTCCCTGCTGCTCACACGTGCCCTTGCTAARTACTGAAGCTGACATTTAAAGCAGAAAGGATTTGCTCTCATATTTTATGGCTGCAAAGGGTAAAGTCCTGCAGGAGTGAGCCTTGCACCGGTCACAGACCACACTCAGCACTTCCCAAAGTCCCCTGAAAATTAAATATATCATCAAATGCTGTTCTTGCAACCAGCTGAAACTGGTCATCTGAACTTCCTTTCACTGAGCTTGGGAAATGCAGCACCAAAATGAAGAACATTTCCTCCTGGTTCTGTTTGTGTTTCAACCTCTCCATTGTTTCTCAGGCAGGCAGGTTTTTATCAGTGCCTCATTATCCAGGACAGCTCCTTGGAAATGGAAAAAACCACTCAGGCTTCTCAGGAGAGGCTGGGAACAAGAAGTGCTGTACCTTCCCTTTCCTGGTGGGCTGGTGATGGTTTGAGGTGGGAGTCTCTCCACTCAAGAGTCCTTTTGTGTGAATCACTTTGCATGGCTCCAGGCGTTTTGCAGCATTGCTTCAAACGMGGCTGGGGGAAAGAAATTCATATATTTGTCTGACCTGCAGCATCTCCTGTGCCATTAAACAGGAGCTGAGCATGAGAAGGCTGAGTTTGGGGATTGCCAGGGGCTGCATTGCTCAAAAACTCAACAGGAGCTGCTCCAGTGAATTCCCCTTTTGAGTCAGTGAGTGTTGGATGGCACAGCCTGGCTTGGAAATGAAAATAACTGCAAACACCTCAGCTCTTTGAAAGTTTTCCTGATTTTCCCCAAGTTTCAGTGGATGGCACTGCTTGGAAAAAGAACATTTCTAGCAGAGGGCATCACTCCTTCTGCTGCAGGGGCTCAGGAGAGGCTGGTGTGTGTCACCCCTTTGGAGAGGGCACAACAGGATACACACTCCTGGAATATTTGTAAATGGCATTGAAAATGTCTCTAGGAAAAAAAAAAAAAAAAGAAATAATTGAATAATAGTGTATTATGGCTTTCTAAAAACTCCCCAGGGCTTGGAATAGTTCATAGTCCCAGTAGTATCCCTCTCCCATTCCCAGTGTTTTTGTTGGGAAGAATCCTACTGTCATGTTTTAATTGATAATGTAAAAGTGRTAATTTTCAATCAACTGGATAATTTTCCTGAAGTGCTTCATCTTTAAAAAAAMCCCTTTCACTGTTAAAAGGGGTTTTGCTGCCTCCAAAACTGAACAATCCTAAAAAGAGCTCAGTTCCCCCTTCCCAGTGACTCTGGGCATTATCATTTGTGTGCCACCTCTWTATTTGATAAGGTGCAGCCTTATCTGGCTGTGCTGTTAGAAAAGCCCGGTGCCCATTAGTGATATTTATTTGTCTAATAAAGCACAACATTGCCAGCTTGGGCCTGTTCATTTGTATTTTACACTTCTGCTCTTTACTCTCAGTTTCTATGGGAACCTGGGCTGCTACAGCAGTGGGGAATAAAGAGCTGAGGAGAAGTCTTGGAAAACACAACTCCCTTTCTCCTCGGAATTGCCAGGCACAAACACTCAGCTCAGAGCCAAACAAACTGGGGAGGCAGGAGAGTTGATAATCATCGAGTCYCTCCTTGCTGAAACATCTCAGTTATGCTTTCCTACTCGGAAAATCCAGGTGTGATGCTGAAAAGTTGGGATTGAGGAGGAGATAACAGGTTGAGCTGCTTGGCTTTATGGCTGTGTTAGAGCAGAGTGCTCCAGTGCAACTAAAAGTTGTGTCAAACCCCTCTCTTTTTGGTGCARTTAATAACRGCTGATGAGGTGGAAACGTGATTCATGTGCAATTCTGTACAYGATAAACACRCTCCAGGTCACCCATTCCAGGGGATCCTTCAGGATCTGCTGCTTCTCTCAGTGCTTAGTGCAGATGAGCTGGAATAACGAGCAGGAGATAATTAGGAAAGTCCCCTTAAGGACGTTCCTTGCAGCACCATGATGTGAACTCTGGACAAGATGCTGGACTGAGGCTTGGGCTCCATGATCTGACAAGTCTTTCCCAACCTAAATGATTCTGTGTTTGCATTTCAACCTCACTGGGAAGGATGTGGATGCAGTGCTTCGAATACAGTGTCAGCAAGGTGAGGATGGATTTTACATCCTCCAAGAGGCCTGTGCTTAAAATGCAGCAGATTTGGTGAGGATATAAACAACTGAACTGTTCCACAGCTTTGGAAACAGCTGTGGCTGCCCCTGCATCCTTGGCAGTGCCCAAGGCCAGGTTGGACATTGGGGCTTGGAGCAGCCTGGCACAGTGGGAGGTGTCCCTGCCCAKGGCAGGGATGGGATGGGTTTTAAGTATCTTCCCAACCATTCCATGGTTCTGAGAGTTCAACAGAATCACTTGCTCAACACCAGCACAGCCTCTGATGCTGGAGGCTCCAGGAGAACAGCCTTTTTTCACAGCCCTGGGGCTGAAACTGGCTCATGCTCCCACCCCTGAATCCAGGGGAGGGCTTTGGAGCYCTGGCAGCTTTGGAAATGCCACGGCTGCTGTCAAAAGGCCTCACATGGAAAGCCTCAAAACCCCACTCTGCTAAACAACAAACAGAGAATTACACATTTTGTGCCTTAATAAGCTAAAACACTGGCACCTACTTAAGAAGGCAGTTTTGATGTAGCCCTCAGGGATGCAGCCATTCCTAATCCCCAGTATGGCTTACAAAGGAGCTCTGCCTTGCCTGGTGTTATTCAGGCTGAGGTGCCTGACAGGAAAATCTCTCAGAATTACATTTGTTTGGCTCAGAGCTGAGTTCAGACCTCCCCTGATTCATTTTCAGTCAAAGGGAAGCTCATTTGAAASCTCCACTGCTAATTCCAGGGAAGGAAGGAGGCATTAAGGCTCTCCTGGGAGTCTCAAGTGACAGCAGAGCCATTAGCAGAGGGGAAGTGCAGGAAGATGATCTTTATCAGAAACCACATGTTTGGCTCTATAGTTCAATCCCAGGAGTCACTGTTTACCCCTTGGTTAAGGATTGGTTTATTACATTAAAGAATAAATGTTTCTGGGTCTCTCAGTGAGCAGCAGGTAGAGTTTGGGTGTTTACTAAAGGTGCTGAAAGAGGCAGGAGTAAAACCTACTTGTAAAGGAAGAGATGATCCCCTTTGAAAATATAAATGGACTTTTGGAAAGGTTTTGTGCAGACTGACCCCCGGAGAAGTGAAGACCTTTATAAAGAATCTCCATTTTTCTTGGGGAATCCTTTCAGGCACTGGAAAGCTTCAATTAGAGCTTCTCCTCTCCAGGCTGAACAACCCCAGCTCTCCCAGCCTTTCCTCCCAGCAGAGCTGCTCCATCCCTCTGCTCATCCTGAGCCTCTCTCCAACAGCTCAAATCCTTGCAGTGCTCTGGTTTGGGATGCTCACACAAAGGGATCATCCCCTCAGGAGGGCCGAGATTTCTGCTGGGAAAGCACAAGGAGGGTGCTTTTGGTGTGCGACGTCCTGCTCCTCCTTGTAACACCTCTCCAGGAGCTCACCATGCTCCAGGGGCTGCCAGAGTATTCCAGGGAATTGCACCACACTCTTGCTCTGCTTCTTCACATGCTTCCTGTTCTCCTGAGGAGAAAAACGTGCCTGTGACCTGATCCCAGCCATCCCACAGGTGATCTGGCCCAGGGTGGACCTCCAGTGCATCTTCATTTTCCACAGCAGGAAATAGAGCTGAAGAGGGGAAGTGAATTAACCAGAATTAATAAAAAACCCAGGTCTGACACCACCCTGCTCTCTCCCAACTTCTGGGAACAACTGGCAGAGAAGGAGCCCGAGAGGGAAGAGCTTCACCTGCAGAATTATTTCCCCTGTGAGGAGCCAGCACTGGGTCTTTGTAGCACAGAATTAGGCTGTAAAAGTCAGGTACTTAAATGTGGAGAAAAGTTCCTAAAGCAGGGTGTGTTCAGCATTATCCCAGATATTAAACATTCAGATAGTTCAAAAAACCCTGGATTTTAGTGAAATGGTGTCTCCCTTTACTAAATACATCTTGAAAATTCTGAATTGTGGGCAATTTTCAGGCTGGAGAGTCCCAGCTTGCTCAGCCATGACTCCTGTGGTGCTGCAGTTTGTGTAAAGCCAGACTGTTTTCCTGCTTTTTTCCTGGGTATCCCTGCCTTTCCATCCTTCTTCAGCATGGARCTGATGCTTTCCTGGGGTTGTCTTGAGGGGAACCGTCATCCCAGAGCCTGCTTTTGTGATTGGAAATTTGGGTTCTCTTTTTCTATCTCTGATTTAATCTCTATTGGAAAAGCACTGAGGTGCTTCTGCCAGGCCCTTCCCAAGGTCCTTCTGCAGCTCATTCTGGTTCACTCTGTYTCTTTGCTGCTGCTCTGAGTGGCTGAATATTCACAAAAGCCTTTATCCATCTGAATTTTGGCTCCACCAAGCAGCCCCAGCCTCAGGGTCACAYGTGGTGGCCTCCTGCTCTCCAGAGCAGTTCTTTCTCTGTGAGAAGACTTCTCCTTCTGTCTCCTGGCAGCTTTGTGTCTTCAATGGCCTTTGCTGGGGAGCATTCTGAGAGAACTTTTGGAAACCACATCAACTCTGTCAAGCAGGTCAGCCTTAAGTGTGACCCCTTCAGGAACCTCYGTATGTCCCGTTGTGGGAGACAGTGAATCAGTTTTATTCTGCTCTTGATGAGAGTTTTCACTAATAAAGATGCAGAACATTCAAGCCAGAGGTCCCCAGGTCAGCTCTGCAGGACTGTCACAGAATCCCGGGATCCCTGAGGCTGGCAAAGCCCTCCCAGCCCATGSAGTGCCAGCTGTGCCCCATSCCCACCTTGTCCCCAGCCCAGAGCACTCAGTGCCACCTCCAGCCCTTCCTTGCACACCTCCAGCCATGGGCACTCCAAAGCTCCCTGGGCAGCCCCTGCCAAGGCCTGAGCACCCTTTCCATGCACAAATTCCTGCTGCTGCCCAAGCTGAGCCTCCCCTGGCACAGCCTGAGGCCCTTTGCCCTTGTGCTGTCCCTGTTCCCTGGCAGCAGAGCCCGACCCCCCCTGGCTGTCCCCTGCTGGCAGGGACTTGTGCAGAGCCACAAGGTCCCCCCTGAGCCTCCTTTGCTCCAAGCTCAGCCCCTTTCCCAGCTCCCTCAGCCCCTCCTGGGGCTCCAGCCCCTTCCCCAGCCCCGTGCCCTTCCCTGGACACGCTCCAGCCCCTCCAGGGCTCTCTGGCCAGGAGGACCCAGAACTGGACACAGCCCTGCAGGTCCCTCAGCAGGGCCAGCACAGGGGGACAGTCACTGCCCTGGGCCTGTGGCCACCCCATGGCTGGCCCAGCCCAGGGGCCATTGGGCTCGTGCCCCCCTGGGCACCCCTGGGCTCCTGCCCAGCCGCTGGCACAGCACCCCCAGGGCCTTTCCCCTGGGCCCTTTGCAGCCCCTGTGCCCCAGCCTGGAGCTGCAGGGCCTGGGCTGAGCCCAGGGCAGCACCCAGCACTTGGCCTTGCTGAACTCAGCCCATGGATCCAGCCTGTGCTGATCCCYCTGCAGAGCTCCTGCCCTCCTGCACATCCACACTCCCAGCCAGAAATCCTCTAAAAGCTTCTGTTGYCTCCTGAGGGAGCAGTGAGGATGTAAAACCTCCTGCTCCATATAAATGTGTGGAATCCCAGTGTATCTGTGCTACCTACAGAAGAATGGTGTCAGGAAATCAGGGGATGCTGGGGAGCTGCAGGGAGGCAGAGGGGCACTGGGAAGGGAGGCAGGGCTGTGGGGACAAGCTGTGAACTCTGCAGTTGTTTGGTGAAAATAGTTCGGATGTTTTARAAAAGCGGAGCTGCTCCATAAGAGCAGGACAGAAACGGAATGAGACTGAGGAGGAGCACACCAAAGTCCCCAGAGGCCGGGCCTTCCTAGGGCTGTTAAAGGGTGTGCAGCAATGGGAATGACACATTCCCTGGAAATGTGGAATATTCCTGCCCTCCAGTGGAAGTCTGGGAAAGTGCTGRATGAGGGATGGATAAGGCTGGATAAGGGAACCTTCAAAGGGATGCTAAGGAACCTCAGGAAGCTCCTTGCTTTTGATCTGCCGTCCCCTGAGCTGCTCCTGGTGTTGTGTGCTGGCATCCTCGGTCCCCTCTCGTTCCCCAGCCCAGCCCTGCTGCTGTGCCCGTGTYCCAGTGCATTTCCCAGAGCTGGGGAGAGATTCCAGTGTTGGGAACGTGCCTTGGAGGGGCTCTGGGGGRGCACTCATCCCTGCAAGTTCAGCTCAGGGATGGCACAAGCGGTCCTCCAGACCCAGCTGAGTGCATGGGAGGTGTTTTAGGAAATACTGTGCTCCATCAGAAAAGCAGGAATGATGTTGAACGGCTGGGATGTGCAGGATTTGGTGCCTGGACTCCCCAAATGAGCCAGCTTGCAGCCTTTCTCAGCCAAGGAGTTACCTGAGGTAACCAAACCCTGGGAGTTCAGGTGGTTTGCTTGGTCTCTTGTTTTTCCAATCCCTTCCTCATTAGCACGGGATAATATCCCAATACTGTCAGAGCACTTGGGGGTTTCTCCTGTGGTGAATTCCAGCACAGCAGCAGCAGAGCAGTGAGAACTCTGGTTTTGCCTGGCTGCCATGTGTTAAATAAATAAACTCCTGATAAGAGCTTCCTTTTATCTGGTCAAGACAAGCTGTAAGATTGAGCAGCTCCTGTCTTGCCATGTAGGACACAAACAGCTTCCAGGGCAGCCTGGGAAGCACAGCTCTGGCCTTTAATGCTCTTAGACCCTGCGAGGGGGGCTCTTGAGTTTCCCAGTTGGTCCCAGCTCTGTGCAGATCTGTTGGAAGTGCCTCAGTGCATTCAGCTGAGTCCTGTCCAGCAGGTGTCCAGAACGGGGAGAAAAGCAAAGAGGTGATTATTGATTGATTAATTGGGAGCCTCTGGTCTCCAGTGATTTGGAACTCTGGCATTTCCTGCTGTTGATAGATTTGAGCTTTCCTTGGTGGGTTTCTCTTCCCTGAATCTGCGCAGCTGCTTTCCATGGCACACCCTGACCTTTTCAACTCTGGTCATCTCCTGCCAGAGTTGTCTTTTCCCCTAGCACAGAACCCAGTCCAGATCTGTGCTCCTCACCATCACCTTCCAGTACCTTTTCCAGCCTTTCTCCTTTGGAGGTGAGGGCAGTAAAGGTGGATGAATGACCATCACCACCTGCTCATGCAGGGATTTTTGGAGGTGAGGGCAGTAAAGGTGGATGAATGACCATCACCACCTGCTTATGCAGGGATTTTTTTTCCCCTCACTTCACTCCTACAGGATTTCATGTGTAGGTATCACCTTGTCCCTTGGTGTCTTTARTTCCTCGTTCAGTTTTTCACCTCTTGTTTGCTGGTTTTGGTGATTTCATATCCCTGACCAATGCTGTCATTTTACATCTTCTCCTTGTGCTTCCAGTTCATCCCTAAAGATGTTCAGCAGGAAGGATCTGAGCRCTGCTGGCCTCCCTCCATTAGGAAAATGAGCCGTGCCTTTTCTATTTTGAGCTTTTATTTTGGTTTAATCAATGCACAGACCTTTCTTCTTATGTATCCTTTCTGTGAGAGCCTTTCAGACCTTGTCAGATGCCATTAGGAAATCCAAGCCAACTGCATCCAGCAGATCTCTCCTTCCCATGTGCCTGGGGACTCCTTCAAAGAGCTCCAGTGGGCTTGGGAAGGGCCTTGGCTCTTCCCCAAAGAACTCGGGTTTTATCCATGTGTCAAGTGCTTCTGTTAGGACAGATGTTGGGCTTAGGGGGGCAGAGGGCCCTGGATCCTATCAAAAAGCCACTTCCATCCTGGAGGGCACACACAAGTACTGGGGGAGGCCCATCTGGCCCCATGGTCGACTCCTGACACTGCAGTGGGGTTCCCCTGGGAAGGAAGAGGTGCTGGGAGGGTCTCCCCAAGACCTTCCATGTTGAGCCCAGGGGTAAAAAGTGCACTGRGCTTCTCTCATGGCTTTGTTCTCCTCGGTGGGCTCTTTCCAGAGGGTCTCTGTAGGGTCTCTACAGCCCATGGTCAGGCTCGTGCTGCTGCTGTGGTCAGGAGGGGGTTTTTTATTTGGCTTGAAGCCTTTTGAAGTTGTTCTTTGCCTTTTTTTGTTCTGTCTTATGGTGCTTTTCCTTTCAACTRGACATGATTTGGTTCTTTTTGCTTTCCCCTTTCTTGACTCGTTTGAAACTACTTCGTATTTGAAGGACGCTCTTACTTTTAATATCCTGGCTCCTGCTGCCACTCAGCTGCTCCAGATTCCTGCTGGCCTCTCCTAGATCCGTGCTGGGTGTGTTTGTTGTGTCCAGATCACCACGTGCCACTGCTGAGATTTAATTCYCCTCATCAGCTCTTTCAGCTGCTCTTCAAGTTCCCTTTTGTGACTTTGGAAGAGGTGCTTTTATATGAAATCTCTCTCCAGGAGTGCTAGATCACAGCACATCATGGTTTTCCCAAGGGTAGGACTCTGAATTGGGCCTGGCTTATCTTTTCTTATCTAGCATGGAGCTGTTTKGGCTGCCCAATCCCTGGCAGTGCCCAAGGCCAGGTTGGACACTGGGGCTTGGAGCAGCCTGGCACAGTGGGAGGTGTCCCTGCCATGGCACTGGATGGGCTTTGAAGTCCCTTCCAACCCAAACCAGTATGGAATTCCATGAAAATCCTCAGCAGCCCTTGGAGAAGGAACACAAGCTCTCCCAAGGTAGAGCTCTTAGCAGCTGCCAAGCTGGAATTCCTCTTGCAAGGGATTTTCAGCCAGATGATTTGAGCCACTGGGGAAAGGAACCGAGGRCAAAACACTGGCAGAGTTGTGTGAAACCCCTGGGACTTGAACAAATGCACAATAAGTGCTGGACACAGCGAGCTGGGCAAATAAATGTGTCTGACATCATCAACTCATTGATCTGTTCCCCACATTCCTTTAAAAAATTGAAGAGGAGAAAGCTGCAACCAAATCCTTTTAACCTGAGCATGATCATTGCCTGGTGCCCTTTCCTGCCTGGAGGCTGGAGGCAAAAGGGCTCCTTGGAGTTGATGTGCTGAGCCATTTTAGGGGTGCTGGGATCTAATTAGCACTTTGCAATTAGCTGTGGAGATTAGGTAGAGCACAGCTGTGATCTGAGCAATTTCAAGCTGTAATGTCTGGCTTTCCAAGGGTGGAACTGAGGCTCTTTCCCAATGAATCCCAACGACTTTCCCAAAAATACCTTTGGTGTTCCTTGGAATCCAGTTTGGTAGCTGGGGTTTATTGCCCTTGCAGGGTTCATTTGGAATTCTAATGCTAAATTCCTTTTTTCCAGAGTTTCCACAGCAGCCTGGGTTCCCCTTGGTGTTTTCCAAAGGAAAAATATCCCCAAGGGATCTGTAGGTATTGCCTCTGAATTCAGTCAGAAAAGTGAAAGGAAAAACCCTTGATGCCTCCTTTTCCAAATAGATTTTATTGTCTGTAGATCCAAACTGGTGAATCCAAAGCTAACAAGGAAAAAACAGGGAATTCAGGGAATTGTCTCCTTCCTGACCAAAATACTCCTTTTTTCCCCCTTCTAAATTATTCAAGGGCATTAAAGATCACTGTGGGAGGTTTCTTTTCCACTGCATTTGTGTTACTCTTTTAGAGGGGTGAGTGCTCCCACAGAAATGCTGAGCACACCCAAATTGCAGCTGCTGGATCTGGGAGTTTAAACCCCAATTTGCTCCAGGAATCCATGAACTGAACATGAATATTTGGCTGCAGATAAATAACATTCTCCTGCTCTTCCATTTCATACCAAATATTCTGTTCATTGGAATGAAATGAGGTTGTCAAGGGCTGAGTGCAGCATTTGAGGTGTCCTGAGAGGTCTTCTGCTTTTCCTTAGGGTTTTGTCCACTGGGCCAGGATAGGATGTGATAGGAGGCATTTCTTTGGCCTCCAGCTGAAATGATCCAGAGTTAAAACAAGAGACCAGGAAAAAGGGAGGGAAAAGAGAGGGAACAACCCCCATCCTTAAGCAATATCCTTTAATACTGCACAGAACAGGAARCTCCACCAGAGGAAGGAATACTCCACATCCTCCCTCCGCCCCTTTTAATTAAAATGGATTAAAATCTGGGGGGTTTAATCAGGCTATTCTGTAGGGTGTCTTGTTTGAACTATTTCAGGACATTTTGGCACGAGGAATGGTACAAATGTTGTTTTACCCAGAGCTGRAACCAGCACTTCCCAGAGAAGGAGGTGGGGAGAGTCCTTTGGGAAGCATGGAGCTGTTTCCTTAGGAGCTCAGGATGAACATGTGCATCTGGAAAACAAATACACATTCCCATGGTGACCTCCCTGTGACTTCCAGAGAAAATCAGGGACTGGGTTCCCTAAAAACCCTCCTTGTGCTCTCCTGAGAGCACTTGGGCTCAGATCTCTACAGCATTCCCATCAGTTGGCATTTTCTATCCCCTTTTTTTTGTTCTTCCACCAAAATTGTGGCTTTTTCTGACCCATCAGCATCTTGTGGGTGTGTGATGGACAATGCCATGATGTAGGTGCTGGAACTGGGGAGCAGAGGGTTGGGATTTTGGGAGCTCAGACTCCTGGGGGCTGCTGTGAGCTTTAAAGGGAGTGATGCACTCCTGTGTGTTACAAGAGGAGAGGAGTCCCCATGAATACCTGGGGGGAAAAGGGTGAAATTTTCATTGGGTTTTCTCTCAGCTGAGGCACTGAACCCAGCAGCACAAAGGTGTTCAATGAGRTATCACCAATCTCTTGGCCCTTTTGTTGAGGGCTTCAACAAAACTCACTTCAGAAAATCCAGCCTTTTCAAAGAGCCTGGATGAGGAGAAGCACTTTCTGGGCTGCTCTCGGTGCCTCCCAGGAWTTTGCTTCCAGGCATTCCCAGGCTCTGGATCCTGCTGGTTGCATCCATGCCCTGTGGCTGTCCCTGCTCCCCTCTGTAAGGCTAGTCAAGAATTGAAGATTTGGGGGAATTCTTGCTTTCTTTTACAGAGATTTATTTAAGTGCCCCATCAGCTGAAGCATCATTTAATAGGAAATAAATTGTGGCTGCCCTGTTTGGAAGTGTTCAAGAAAGGGTTGGGAGCAGCCTGGTCTGGTAAAGGTAGTTGGAAAAACATGATCATGAAGGTCCTTTCCAAGCCAAATTATTCCAGGATTCTCTGACCCCTTTAGAACCTCACTGTATTTTAAAACCATAAGGAGAGGGCTTTTAGTGGGCACAGAAATAAGGCTGAGTTTTGGGSTGCATTTCCCTCCTCACCCCAGCTGTGGATCTCGGGCTCATTTCACCTCACAGGCTGGCTCTGATCATCACCATCCAGGTGCTGCAGCTCCACTTTTTGCAGAGATTCTGTAATTTCCATCTTCAGAAATGCATTTCCTCAGTGAGGGTGAGGYAGTGACCAGACTGACCAAAAAACCAGATAAGAGGCTGCTTGTTAAACAAAGCTGGTGCCTGTCCATGGAGGAGGMTCCCAGATTCTGGGTTTACCCCCCAAACTGGTGGCTCTTTGCTCGGATCAGGGTGCTTGGTTCTCGTTTGGTTGCARTTCCTGGCTGGCTGGCAGCCTGCAGGTGGAGAGGAGCCAAGTTTTCTCTGGAGATGACAGTTTGCTAACAGATGTCTGATGTTTCCCAACATGGTKAGGACGGGAATCAGGAGCTACTTCAGCAGAGCTGAGCAGTTGGGTAATTGCAAACCTTTGCTCCTCGCATTTCCTCATTTATCAGCTGCCTGGGTAACACGACTATTTCATTATTTGTGTTTGCTGTTCTTAGTTTTGGGAGGCAAAGCTTGAAATACCTCTCAGGGCAATCACCATCCTCGGAGGCAGTGGCTCATTTAAATGCTGGGAAACCTCCAGGGGTGTGAGGAGCCACAGGATTTCCTCTCCCTTWGGGCCGTGGCTCCTGCACTGCCATTTCAAAGGACTGGGATACTGGAAGATGGAATTTCCTCCTGAGCCCCCTGATCCCTCTGGTGTCTCCTACGTGGTGCCTGTCCCTGCCCAAGAGGAGGCTGAGGAAAGGAGAGGTGTTCCCGAGCCCCAGCTCTTCCAGAGGAGGTTTCAGGAGGTTTCTGCCRTTCAGAATCTTGGAGAAGAGCTTGGAGGCTTTGCAGGCTGCTCCTGCCTAACTCAGAGCTGAGCATCTCCTGTGCTGCTCTCTGAGGTCCCACTCTGCTGTCAGGAGTGGGCTCTGAGCCCTGCCAGGCTTGGGCTGGTGTCACCAGGTGACAAAAACCTGCTTCAGTAAGCGAAAAGTCCCATTAGGAGCACACTGGGAGTTGACTCCTGGTGTCCCCACCAGCTCCTGGGAAAAGCTCAGCCTTCATTCATCAATTTTAAAAGCTCTTTGTTCAAGAACAGGCTGTTTGTTGCTTTTGGATCACACATTCCCTGCATCTTTTCTTTTTGTTCACTTCCAGCCATGATTTCCCAGGCATTTTGACCTGGGATGAGCAGCACGATTACCAAAATATCCAGGGAGAGGCTCTTTCTTAATTACAGCTAATTCAACTGSAGACAAACGAGCCCAGAAATCCCAGTGCAGGAGGTTCAGGCCTCGTGTGTGCWCAGCTCCAGGGTGGCACTGAATGTCCCTGTGATGCCACTTGTGCCTCCAAGGTGTCTTCCCAGCACTCCTCTCACCAATTAATTCAGGAATTCCAACTCTTCCAGAGGTCAGAGAAGCATTTGATTGTTTGGAAACTCTCCAAGCACTGGCATAAGGCTGGGATTTATAATAAAATTGCCTTTCTGATGGTGGCATGAGGTTGTGGCATCTCCAGAGTGGAGAAAAGCACCCTGGTGGCACCAGATGTGKTCCCTTCCAGCCTGAGCCGTCCCTGTGTGAATGTCCCAAACATTGCAGATTCTTTATCCTGATCCAGAACTGAACATTCTCCTACAGAAAAGTATCAATTTATCAACTTCTTTATTCCTTAGCACTGCCCTCCCAGTGCCTCTGTACTTTGGGAGGTGATCAAATCAAACATCACAGATGTTTTTTACCATCCTTCTGTCGAGTGAGGAGCTCATGGTGCAGAACCTTGGGAGCTTCTGTTCAGGGAGCAGCACACTCAGCTTCAGGAGTTTGGAAGGGATTCCAAACTTCATGATGAGGATCATCCCCCTGGTTTCTGAATATAGCTTGGGAATATTTGTATTTTCATCTTTTTGTTGATGWTTTTTATCCTCCAGCTTAKCAGGTTTGGAATGCATAAAGACTTMRTTCAGAGGAATTTGGTGTTTAAGTGGACTTGGACTTTTGTAGCTGGGGATAAAACAGAATTCCAGTGGGACTGTAGCGGGCATGGGAAGGGCTTCTTTGCTTGATTTTACCTGTGTTTTGGTTTCACTGCATATTTTTGGCATTTCATTTGGGGTTTGGAGGCTTGTTGCACTGTATTTAGGAAAAAAATTCATCCATCTGCTTTGCTGCTCTTGCATGTGCTCACCACATCCAAGGAGTGTGGCAGAGAGAATTAGCYAAGGGATTTCCAAAAGCAATCCCAACAAGGCAGCAAATAATTTTCTAAGCAAAATAGTGCAGCTTTTTGACACGTTCCAACACAAATCCAGAAGATTTCAGCTTCCTTATCCAGGAAGGTGTCCCTGCCCATGGCAGGGAGGTTGAAATCAGATGGTCCCTCCCAACCCAAACCACTGTGTGACCCTGGCCCTGAAATTTTACATCTTTTTGCGTGTTGGCAGGAAACTTTSCAGGCTGGGATTCCACCTCCCTGGCAGTTAGAAATCACTGAAGGTGTTTACCTGCTCTGTACATTCACCATGGAGCCGAGAGGTGCTCGCTGCTCTGTCACTCCTGGGATGCTGTGCTTGGGAAGGGGMTGTTTAAATCCTTTTCCAGTGCCAGCTCAGCGTTGCCCCTGTGATGAGCAGGGAGGGATCAATGAGCAGCTGTGGCACACAAGGTTATCCCAAGAGCACAGCCAGTCCCTGCTGATTGGCTCCCAAAGTCGGCTGCACCAGGAGGAAGGGCACCGACAGGATCTGGTGACAGCAGGGAAAAACAAAGCAGAGATGAAGTCATTTGTTGTCAGCACCCCTGTTTGTAGGGGGCTCCAATTTCCCTTTTCACTGGGAAAACGATGGAGTTTTGCTCTCTTCCCCCCCGCATTGGCACTGAGTTTTTAAACAGAGCAGAGGAGGTGGCACGAAGGGAATGTGTGAGCAGATCAGTTGGTGCTGTTAATGAAACAACCAGGGTGGGCATGTCCCAGGGCTGGCCAGCTGCCTGTGGCAGTGGGATGGTGCCTCATCTTCCCWCTGCTGCCACCCTGCACCAGCAAAGCCTCCAGTGATTGTGCCCTACTGTTCATTGCAAGCTGTTCCAGCTAAAACGAAGCCCTGCACCCTCCAGGCCCCCCTCCCTGATCCAGCCAACTCCTTTCCCATAAATCCACCCTCAGCCAAAGGTCGGACAGGCGCAGGGACTCTCCAGCAGCTGAATGTCACATTTCATGGAGGGGGCGGATCCTGCTCATCCATTTCCCCTCCAAGCCTTTCTAAAAATAYCCTAAACCTTAACAAGGAGCTATTTTGGAGGACCCACGGTCATGGAGAGGCATGGGAAGCCGATTCTGGCGTGCACGGGTTGGAGTTGCGTGTTCCTTACTCAGGGGCTCGGTGTTGTGGGGATAAACAACATCAGGATTTTGGGACCTCCTGGCTTGGGATGGCTGCTCTGAGTGGGTTGACAGGAGGAGGACAAGTGAAGATACCCTTGTAGGAATGTTGGTCTGTGGCTGAAGTCATTCATTCCAGGCATTTGCAGCTTATCAGATCTGATTTCATAAAACCTGGCTGGGATTTCTCTCCGGGGACCTTTAGTGATCCTGCCACTTCCAATAAACATTTATAGCAACTGCTGCCAGCCCGTGGAGATGAGAAACTCCTAGGAGGGACTTTTATCTTCCAAAGACCCTTAAAGACMCCAAAACATTCAGCAGCAAACCCCACCCAGGAGAAGATGGATAGAGAGCACCCAGCTGTAGCCTTGGGAGCTGGATTGYGGTGCCAGGCGTTGCACCCTCAGTAGGGAAGTTTGCAGCTCCCCCTTGGAAATCCGTGCCCTCCGGAGCCATGCTGGGATTGGGAGCAGCAGGATGCTGAGCTCAAGGGGCAGTTGTGAGAGCTGAGATGGCAGTGCAGCAGGTAAAGGCTGGCTCCCCCAGCTCGGGGCCGTGCGCTGCTCAGGTTTGCACCTCTAAGAAATTTCCGTTTTTTCGCCTCAAAACCTCCAGATACGAAGCCGAAGCCGCCTTCTTTGCCAACCTGAAACTGTCGGACTTCAACATCATCGACACSCTGGGCGTCGGGGGCTTCGGCAGAGTGGAGCTGGTAGGTGACCTCTTCCTCTTTGTGTGACACAACTGCTGCCCCAAAGGGTTCATTTCCTTTGGTGTTACACCCCAATAGCCCCCAGAAAAATTACGTGTTGGGATGTACAGTGAAGAAAGCTGGTGTTTCCTGAGGCATAAGAAATGTGTCAATTAATGTTTTGCAGTAGCCAGGAAGGATTTCTGTCCTAGGYTAGCACACATCTCCTCTCTCTCTGAAGTGGTTGGTGGCATTGATTTATCATGGCCTTTTGAAAGCAACCTGGAGAACTGGGTGGGTGCTGGGGTTGGAACCTAAAATCTTATTTAGCCAAAGCCTCTCCTGCACATCCTTTATTCAGGTTTAGAGTGGYTGCACTCGGCTGTGCTCAAAGCTGAACCCTCAGTGCCTGAGCCATGATGATACAGCCCAGAGAGAGCCTGGTTTTGTGCGGATTTGTAGGAAAAAAGACAAGATCCCAGCCTGCTTTTTGCTCTGCTTGGCTTTGGAGCTCTCYYCTGTCTCCTTAAAAGCAGAGCCCGAGCGAGAGGCAGCCTGTTTGTAACAGCGGGGCAACACAGAACCTGCGAGTAGGAAGAGGGAGTTGGGTTACACCRGGGAGGAGCTCCKGACACCAGAGACTCCTGCAGAATGYCAGGAACTCCTGCAAGCCCGGGCAGAGGGGAACAGAGTTACTGTTGCCACCACAAATCCTCGGGGAAGCCTCCCCTCCCCAGCCCAAGGCAGCTGGGAATTAGAAAATGGGCAAAGCGGGGTGTTTTTGGTGGTTATTTGGGATGGGAAGAGTCAATTCGGTGTGCAGAGCTCAACTCTCTCTTCCCTGTGGTTTATTCCTGACTTTTCCTGCATGGATGTGAAATCCTGTGGAGGAGAGAGCTCTGTGGGAGCACTGGTCCCTCCCTGGGGTTTGGGGTTTCATGTATGATTATTTYATGAGTATTTCACTTATGGGTATTTTGAAGATGCTGAGGATGCTTTAGAGCAGGAGGAGGTTGTGCTCAGCCTCCCTTTTGCACTCCCTCCCTCCTCTCCTGACAAATCCTGAGAGATTTGCCTCCAAAATGAACACCTGGCTTCTCCACCCTGTCTGGGGCTTGGTTTGAGCCTTGGCAAGGTTTTGGGTTCATTYCTAAGGGGTTTTGCCAAGCTCAGGGTGTTCCTGGGGGG
The DNA here is from genome assembly GCA_902810485.1 of Alauda arvensis. NCBI lineage: Eukaryota > Metazoa > Chordata > Aves > Passeriformes > Alaudidae > Alauda > Alauda arvensis. The sequence goes on from CADDXX010000336.1 coordinate 917,080, forward strand.
GGGGTAAGGTGACAAAAACTCCATTCTGAGTGGCTGTTCCCACCTCAGGAGCCTCCAAGAAGCCCTGGAGCCACCTGGGGTGGGAAAAACACCATTCCCAGAGGTTTTCTTCAGGGGTGGGTGCCCCTYTCCCCAGCAGGAAAATGCTGGATAAGCTCATTTTTTGTGGCTCTTAACTGCCACTGAACTGCACACAGATAAAGGATATTTAAGTGTATATAAATATATCTCTTTAAGTGTATATATATATTTATAAAGCACATTTAAAAGTGTAGCTCAGCACACCAGATTTTGTTGCTTTTCTTCACCACAGAAGGAAATTTTGTTCCAAAGCCAACAAACTATTCCTTTTTGTCAAATCTGAGCCTGGAATTGCTGCCTGATGCTCCCACCTCCTCCATTAAATATATGGTTTATGACTTGGGGCTAAAAATGTAAAATATGTCAGAGGAATTGGCTCTTTTATTGCCTGAATATGGAAGTGCAGGAATGTTCCTGGAAAACAGTCACAGTTTTTGTGCTTTTCAGGAGTAGAATGGATCAAAAAAGGGAAGGGCATGGCAAGGAAAAGGAATTTTAGGGGGCAGCTGGTGGTGGCTGGGGGGGAAACTGGAATGTCAGGGGCTGGGATTGGCCAAGAAGGAATAAGATTCCCATTGRATGTGGTTTTCCAGACACCTCTGGGAATGCTGATCACCCTTTCCATGCATCCATGAACAAGGATGTGGCTTGTAGGCCAGACAGCCTAAAACAGAAATTACTTTCAATTCCAAGGAAATCCCCTTTTGTCTTGCTTTTCCAGGCAGTTTTGTTTTGTGTATCTCAGGGAAAAAATTCCAAAGCATTGGAATGAGTGTTGTTTGTTCCGTTTTTTGGTGGCATCCTTATGGATGCTCCTCTTCATCCCAAACTGGGCTCTGGAAGCAGCTTTTATCCAGGTTTTTCTTGAGGTTGGAGCAACCACAGCAAACACCAGCAGGGGACTTTTTGGGATGCATCCACTCCGTCTTTTACAGCTCAGCCTCCCTGCTTTATGTCAGCTGAGCATCTTCTGTGGTGGGATCCAGGGTTAACATTAGGAAAATGGGAATTCCAATATGCCACTGGGATAGGGAATGTCACCTCATGTGACAGGGATGGAGGGCAGGTGTCCCCAGCCCTCAGGAATCATCTCTGCTGACCTTCAGTGCTCTTGGCTTTGCTCTTTCATTTCCTTTTCACTCAAGTCCTGGTGCTCCTGAGCATCTGCCCCAGCTCAGCTCTTCCAGGACTAAATCAAGATTATTTTTGACACCTCTGCAATAAATGCATTGGAGTAGCTGGACATCCAGGATTGGAGTCATTTTTCCATGGAATTGCTTCTTTTAGGTGATGGCTGAGCACAGGGAGACTTAAAACCACATCCTTGCTCTCTGCACTCCCTCTGGCTCCCTGGTGGCCCCAAAAACCAAAATTCCTTTGCAATGTGGAGGTTTCTAAAGGCACAAATGAAAACATGCACGTGAAATGTTCCAGCCATGTTTTATGGGCTCTGCACAGAGTGGACACAACGGAATTTTTCGGCTTTATTTGTGTTTTAAGAGAAATCTGGCCCCAGCTTCTGAAGTGCAATTAAATCCCTTCCAGCCTCCAGCCTGTGTTGTAAACAAAGCCATTAGTGAATTAATTAGATAACGAGGAAAAGCTCGCTGCAATTGTCTCCTGATAGCCTGACAGATGCAGAATCCAGATTATTTACTGGTGGAAATTTCCAACTGTGTCCAATTTCCAATCCCCAAGTGAGCTGCTTTTCCTAACTATTGTGAAGTTTTTTATTAGAAAGATCATTTTTCTCTTGGAAATCTCCTMATTTTGGGGTTTAATTGTCAGGAATTGCCTTGAGCTGTGCCAGGGGAGGCTCAGCTTGGGCAGCAGCAGGAATTTGTGCATGGAAAGGGTGCTCAGGCCTTGGCAGGGGCTGCCCAGGGAGCTTTGGAGTGCCCATGGCTGGAGGTGTGCAAGGAAGGGCTGGAGGTGGCACTGAGTGCTCTGGGCTGGGGACAAGGTGGGGATGGGGCACGGCTGGCACTCCATGGGCTGGGAGGGCTCTGCCATCCTCAGGGATCCTGGGATTATGGGCATTTTTTGACTTTTGGAAGAACAGATCTTTTGGTTGCTGTGAAGGGACAAGAATTGGGGATTTCAGTGAGGGATTTGAGATCAGGTACCCAAGGAAATCCCAAACTCATCTGACAATGTCACTCTTCGTGAGCCCAGAAAAATCCTGGGGATGTCCTGACCAGTTTTTCCCATCCCTTCCCAGYATTTGCAGCATATTCCCTTCTCCAGCACATGCAGCATGTTTACTTTTATCCCACAGCCACGTGGGGCTGCACCACTGCAGGGCCGGGTTTTCATTTTCCATGGATTTTGAATTCCTGTTGAAACCAAACACATCCTTTGGAGCTTGTCTGCTCATGGAAAGGGTCTTGGCAAAGTCAGGAAAGATGGGATGTGTTGGGAGCCCATCAAATCTGGGCAGAGGCTGGATCAGGATGTGAGCTGAGCCAGAGATCCCAGCTCTGGCTGGAGGCAGGAATTAAACATAAAAATTCATATTTCAGACAAATCCAAACTGGGAAGCAGGGCAGGATCATGTATGGGATTGTTGGAGTTTAGCTCCATTTGATATTTCCAAGTGAGTTTTTCCATTTCCCACATATCTTAGCCATGGAATCCTTCTCCCTCTATTTACTTTTCCTTGGAATGACTTTATGCATGAAACCCTTGATGTTCCTCACTGCTTATCAGCCTTTTGCTTCCAGACATTGCTGCAAAGTCATTTTTGCCTCTGGGCTTTATAGGAAGACAGAGATTTTAATATATTTTAATGTATTTGCCCAATATTTGCCATTTACTCATTAAAAAAAAAAAAAAAACAAACTTGGCTGTGTTTTTTGTCAAGCAACAAAAATCAGTACAGGGATCAGGATGTGGAGCTAAAGGGCTTTAGCACAGTTGAGTATTTGATTAAAAAATTGTTAAATTTGCTATTTTTAGTCTCTCAGTGTATAATTTTACAAAGTATTATCCAATAGAGTCCCATAGTGCTGCAATTGGGATAGGAAGTGTTTCCCAAAATGCTTTCCCAACCAGTGGAATCTGGATTATTCCACAAAAAATAAGGCCACTGTCATGGGCAGTTTCCACCCTGCTGCCCACTAAGAATTAATTCTAAAGAATTCATCCTTCAAAATTCAGTCTACAGTGTGTCTTGTAGACTTCATTTTTACTCCATGATTTTTCTTTCCATCTTCTCCTAAAATCCTGGAATCCCAGGATGGTTTGGGATGGAAGAGACCTTAAAGGTCCAAAATTTCACCCCCTGCCATGTGCAGGGACACCTCCCACTGTGCCAGGCTGCTCCAAGCCCCAATGTCCAACCTGGCCTTGGGCACTGCCAGGGATCCAGGAGCAGCCTCAACTACCCTGAGCCGTGTCTTAGGTGGGGTTTATTTAAGTCTTGACTTCTTTCCCAGCCTAACCCAGCACAGCGTGTTCTGCAGCCAACCCTAAATTAATGTTGGGCTTGAAGTAGGGAATGGGAATCTAATTTGGATATGCAAATTAGCATTTCTCTCTAAACCTAGGTCAGGAGAGAGGCTGGATCTGGCCTTGAGGAGATATGGGAAGTCCCCTAAAAATCCTAATGGATCATTTGACGTGGCAAAGCCCTCCCAGCCCATGGAGTGCCAGCTGTGCCCCATGCCCACCTTGTCCCCAGCCCAGAGCACTCAGTGCCACCTCCAGCCCTTCCTTGCACACCTCCAGCCATGGGCACTCCAAAGCTCCCTGGGCAGCCC